>CM042248.1:31440565-31813065 GCA_023566225.1 Romanogobio albipinnatus | reverse complement strand
TTTTGCATCTGAATATATATATATATATATATATATATATATATATATATATATATATATATATATATATATATATATATATATATATATATATATATATATATATATATATATTATAAATCATTACCTCTTGTAGGATGTCAGTTAATAAAAGCCTTTGGTTCCTTACCTGGAATTGGCGCCATCAACACTTTCAGCTGATTACAAAAGAGAACCAGAAGTATAAAGTTGAAGAAATTCAATGGTTTTCGCTTTACAACAATTTCTGTTTAGATAGGAGACATTACTCTACCTTTCTGAATGGCAACCTTAAGCAGGTCATGTTTAGCCTCCAGTTTTGATATTAAAGAGCTGTTGCATAGATGGTCCCTGACTTTCTGCAATATAAGGTAGTAACAGAAACAGTCAGACAAAAACTGAAATAGAGACAAATAATAATACAAATTAATAATAAATATTTAAATATCTAAACATTATAGAAATATATTATTTAATTTATATTTAATATAGTAAATATATTAAATATTTACTATAATAATATTTAAATAATATTTATACAATATTTATTACATTAAAAATATGTCAAAAATATTTCCATTGTATAAATATATAATTTGACTATATTTAATATATAAAATATTTAACATAACTGTTTAATAATGGATTTTGATTTTAACATTGAAATTTTAATGTGACAGCAAAGCTGAATTTAAAGCATCACTCCATGCAGTCTTCAGTCACATGATCCTTCAGAAATTTCTTATTATTACCAATGTTGAAAACAGTTGTGCTGCTTAATATTTCTTGTGTGGAAATCATGATAAAAAAAATTCAGGATTCCTTGGTGAACAGGAAGTTCTAAATAACTAATAATTTGTTTTGATTACCATGAAGTACAAACTCTCTGTGTCCGGAAGGCTGGCTCTGCGCTTCAGCTGATTGGTCTTACTGGCTGATACATCACTGTTCCCCTCTGGTGATGATGGGCTGCTGGGAAAGTCTGGGGTGGATCCAAAGGTGTCCTCAATGATGCCATCCAGCATGGAATATTGAGCTGACTGAAGTAATTTGCTGGACTGCAATATTTTTTTTAATGTATTTTAGATGAACCAGACTTATAAAGAGTACTCATACAGTATGTATTCATCTAAATATCACTACATCTATCCTGTCATTTGACAGTAGTGCTACATAATAATGATTTTTGTGATACCTCCTCAACCTCCATGCTGACTGAAGACAGCCTAGACTGCAGCTGCTGGAAGCGAGTCACCAGCTCGCTCATCATCTCACACTTTGCAGATACCTCAACCACCTCAAAGAGGATACATACAGTACATAAGCAACGTCACATTTTTACACTTAGACATTTTATCACGCAGTACCTGGTCGCCTTCGTAGGGTTGGTACTGAAAGCGCAGGGGCAGGCAAAAGGCTGAGATGTTGGCCTGCATGAGAGTATCTCTGTCCTGGTTCTGGTTCAGCTCTGAGACAGTTGTGTCCAGCTGCTGCAGCCCAGAGCTCAAATTCTGCTGGGCCCATTGGCGACTGGTCAGGTAGAAATGGAACACCTTGGAAATGGACTGGTGGTAACCCAGATCGCAGCACTGAGAGGAGGGCATGCAATGAGAGGTTGAATTATGCCTGCTCAGTAGGGAAACCTGATCATATAGAGTTAATATAAAGATACTCACATCTATGAGAGTGGAGAGATCCTGAAGGTAGTATTTGTTCAAGCATGCATTTGCTGCAGCCAAGTTGAGCAGGTAGTCATTGCGTGCTTTTGTGCACTTAAGCTGAATTTCTTGAACTTTACTTTGCCTCTATGCACACATAAAGGTGAAATGTAACCTCAAGAAGTTACTGGAACAATCATTTATCCACACACATTCAGTAAGTTGCACTACTTAACCACAATAACCAAACACTCTGCTTTACAATCTGCCACAATCACATGCAGAGAACACTTGCCCCACATCACTGCACAGGGGAGGATGCTGCCCTTGTGCATGTAGGCAAAACACTGGAATATTCTATTGTTCTTTTGATTTTGTACTACATTCGATACAAGTTAAGCTCGAGTCAACAGCATTTGTGGCATTATGATGATTAACACAAAAAAATTATTCAGCTTTTCTTTAAAGCCACACTGAAATCAAAATGGAATATTGCAGTATTTATTATAAATGATTTATCTGTGAAAATTTATTTAATTCTTTTTTTTTTTTTTTATCTGTCACTCACACGAGATCGCCTGAGATCACAGTAATAGCAAACCACAACCATCCAATCAATTCCTGATGGACAAAAGTCCCACCCTGCATTTTTTTTTGTTCGAGAAGCCATTTCACTCCGATATATTCTGTAATGTACATCACAATAGGGATGAAAAAACTATTACAACAAAACCCTTACTTACAATGGAAGTACTTGTAAGTGGGCCCGATTTAGTACTTAAAACTTGAAATGTGAAGCTTATCATTTTATAAAAATATTAACATTAAAGGGTTAGTTCACCCAAAAATGGAAATTCTGCCATTAATTACTCACTCGCATGTCATTTCAAACCTGTAAAACCTTCATTCATCTTCGGATCACAGATATTTGAAGATATTTTGGATGAAATCTGAGACCTCTCTGACCCCTTCATAGACTATTTAATTAACACTTTCAAGGCCCAAAAAGATAGTAAAGAAATCGTTAAAATTGTCCATGTGACTCCAGTGGTTCAACCTTAATTTTATGAAGTGACAAGAGTTCTTTTTGTGCGCAAAAAAACTAATTTGCAACAATTTCTTCTAGCCTGTGTCAGACTCATACGCTGTTGACGCAGTGTAAACAGTGCAGTACTTCCTAGTTCTACGGCAGAGCGACTCGTGCGCATGCGTTGTGGTGGTGCTCACATGAACAGCATCGGCCAATGGTAAGCAGGTATTCTGGAAGTGCTGCACTGTTTACACTACGTCAACAGCGTAAGAGTCTGACAATGTTTAACAATGTTTTTACTACCTTTCTGGGCCTTGAAAGTGTTAATTAAATTGCTGTCTATAGAGGGGTCAGAGAGGTCTCAGATTTCATCAAAAATATCTTCATTTGTGTTCCGAAGATGAATGAAGGTCTTACAGGTTTGGAACGACATGAGGGTGAGTAATTAAAGGGATAGTTCACCCAAAAATGAAAATTCTGTCATTATTTACTCACCCCTAAGTTGTTCCAAACCTGTATGAGTTTCTTTATTCTGCTGAACACAAAATAAGATATTTTGAAGAATGTTTGTAACCAAGCAGAGAGAGCAACCATTGACTACCATAATAGGGGAAAAAAATTCTATGGTAGTCAATGGTTGCTCTCTCTGCTTTGTTACAAACATTCTTCAAAATATCTTCTTTTGTGTTCAGCCGAACAAAGAAACTCATACAGGTTTGGAACAACTTGAGAGGATGACAGAATTTTCATTTTTGGGTGAACTAACCCTTTAATGACAGAATTTTAATTTTTCAGTGAACTAACCCTTTAATTCTTCTGTTAAAACTTGTGCATTATTTGAGCTGTAAAGTTATATTATTTATGATTGGTTTAGGGTTTTAGGCATTAAGTTGTAATGGCAACAAAGCTTTTGGGCATACATTTACACAGAAAAGATGCTTTGTCCTTTTTTAAAGAAGGAAGAACAAGTGGAAATTCCTTTTTTTGTTGTTGATTGAGCTTAACTTGTATTGAACCTTAAATATATCTTTAATTATAACCATTTCATTCACATCCATTTCATATTCTAGTATTAAAAAAGGAAGATATACTTTCTCTATTTGTCGTCCCATCTTTTTAGAAGCACTTTGTTTTTGCTTTTCCTCCAGTCTGACTGCTTCCTTTAGGAACTCAGTGTAGTACTGGTAATATGTCTTCAAGGTCTGATTTTCACAAACATAGAAATGAGATTTGCAATCCATTTACAGTAAATGCATGTTTACAATTGATTCTGAAACAAAAACGTTAAACTCACTGTATGAAGTTCTGTGGTGACCTTCAGAAGTCCATCCTGTAACTGGGTGCAAATGTCCCTGCTCTGAAAAATATAAATAATGAAAAAAGAGAGGTAAATTATTATTTTATTAACATTGTATTATAACAGGAGTGTGGCCGGTGACTATGCCAAAGGTGTTGTTTCTGTGGGTTTCTGCAAAGTGCAAAGGAAGCCACATGTACTGTGGGGCATGCATGCTCCTTCAAGTATTGTAATGTGTGGGTGTTCATGTCTGCAAATGTGGAAGGATGTAAAAATGTTTATGTGTGTGTCAGTGAGATGGTGGGTGTGTACCCGTTTGGCCAGGCGTTGGGCATGTTCAACACAGTGTGAAAGCTGCTGAGGCAGAGTGTTGATGTAGCTGTCACTCAAGAGACTGTGATCTCTGCTCTCCTGACGTGTTTGTGTCAACAACACCTGCCAGCAGTTAACCACTGACTGATGGCTAGGCTCCTTCCTGAGGGCGAAAGGAATAAAAACGATCAAGTTCCTGATACACAGCAATCTATGTATGCACAGTATCAGTTTAGAAACATTTAAAAATTTGAAGTCAGCAAGTTTTTTTTAATGATATTAATATTATTTAATCAACAAGGATCAAAAGTGACAGTAAAGATTTACAAAAATCTTTACATTGTTACAAAAAAAATCTCTCTCTCTCAAATAAATGCTGTTCTTTTGAACTTACTATTCATCAAAGGAATCTGAAAGATGTAAGATGGTTCCCACAAAAATATTAAGCAGCACAACTGTTTTCAACATTGATAAGAAATATTTTTGGAGCGAAAAAATCAGCATATTACAATAATTTAATGTGTGTCAAGGATCAAGGATCATGTGACATTGAAGACTGGAGGAACTATGATGAAAGTTAAGTTTGCCATCACAGGAATAGATTACATTTTAAAATATATTATAACAGAGTTAAAGAGATACTTTAAATTATAACAAAATGTAACAATATTACTGTTTTCACTGTATTAATGATCAAATAAATGCTCATAAAAACATTCTCACAGACTCCAAACTTTTGATCAATGTGAAATTTTTGCTTGAAAAAGTGCTTTGGCTATCTTTCTTTAAAATAAATTGCTCTTACAATGTTTTTAAGGGTGGCATAAGTTTGTACAGAATTCATTCATAGGTTGATAAAAATGTTATGTATTAATGGTGATTTGTTCATTGTATATCCTCACTTCCTGGTTCTAGAGGAGAACCTGTCACAAAGCTTGTCCAGTGAGCGGGCGTACTCTCCCTCGATCTCGCCTCGTCTGCGCAAATAATCAATCAGATCTTGAAACACCTGACTCTTCTGCTCAACCTCACTGTCAAATATCCTCAACTGCTCCGCCAGCTGCAAACGCACCTCTAGAGAAGAGAAAGAGAGAGCAATTATATTTATATAGTTCCTCTTTGTTACATGTGTCAAATAACAATTAACTAGAACAGGTTAGTTTCACAAAGATAGGAGGCAATACGGATTGGTTATCTGTCTTGTGTTGGTGGAAGTGCTTGCAAAACTTGCAGCAGAAACTGATCAGCAGATTTCATCTCATTAGAAAGTAATCAGTTGGGTTCCACTTTCTATTCCTCAGAATGCTTATTGGGCATTCAGTGTTTGAACATCCATTACCTTTAATCTGTGTGTCATAGTCCGCCGTCACCACTCTGTCCCTCCTCAGTTTGACGTGGGATGACATTGTAGCTCCAACTAGGTGAAATTCTGCTTTGAACATGTAAGTTTGAAGATATATACTTGAAAAACATTTTCATTGGCAATGTATGCTTTTTGTTCAGTCATGACAACTCTTGGGAACGACTTGCTTCTGCTAAATGAATGGAAACATGCAGCTGATGCTGCTAGAAAGAGGGAGACCCCTGTAGCAGATCTAGGCAGGTGGTATTCTCGTGTAGCCAGACCTTCAGACTGACGGCATCTTTCATTGGTCAGCTTTCCTGTAGCTCAAACAGTAGAGCATGGCGCTAGCAACGCCAAGGTCATGGGTTCGATTCCCAGGGAAAGCAAGAACTGACAAAAATGTAAAATGTGTATCTTGAATGCAATGTAAGTCGCTTTGGATAAAAGCGTCTGCCAAATGCATAAATGTAAATGTAAGGACTGCCCAAGAGGACTTTGACTGACATGTAACGCAACCAATCACAGCTCGTATTGTTCCGCGTCATGTTTATGGGCGTGAAAATGTAAAGTCATTGTGCATCTATAAATAATTTATTCATGAATGTTGTTCAAGTTTACTGCAACAATGGAGCCGCGAACTTCACATACTTTAGAAAATTCAGTGTTTAGTCGATCGTGATAAGCGCTCATTGTCACAGTTGTAAACACAACGGCATTCTTCGTCCACGACGGTGTTTGACATCACAGCATTTGTTTTTGAAGGACCGTTAAAGAACGCAAAATACTCGTCTCGCGGACATCCTGTAGAAATCAGATGACGACTTCGAAACTCGTGAAGTGTTTAAATGTTAAATGTGCCATATGCATCATTCATTCAGCCAACAGTTCGTGAGCGTGACGTCACGTCAGAGGCTAAGACTTGGCAGGTGGTGCTGGGGAGGCGGAGGGCTAGAATGAAAATTTTTACATCGTGCAGAGATTCATTTGGATGTGTCGTGGTTATAAAGGGAAATGGTAATGGATACATGAAAACCATTGGCTGAGAACGTAACATTGAACAAACCAATTAGAATGTGAATAGATGTTCATGGCTGAACAATTTATTTTTACAGTTTGACTTAAAACAATATTACAACTATACAACTCAAAGAAACGAAGAGAACTGACTTTTAATGTGGACATTTAGGCATAATTCATATTCTCAAGGTAATCTATTTAGCTCCAAGATCAATCACAAGATCAAATCCATACTCAAATTGCTTTGGCTTTAAGATAATTTGGATTATGATAATCACTCAACTTTAATTGTATACCTACTTATACAATACCACAAATAAGACAATAAACCATGTTGTACAATAAGTATATAAGAACTGAGAATCTTCCCTATTAATTCACAATAAGGTTCTCAGTATTTAACATCATAGTAAAATGTTTTGGATAATATATTCTGATTTAAAAACAAACTGACAAATGATATATATATATATATATATATATATATATATATATATATATATATATATATATATATATATATATATATATATATATATATATATATATATATGTATATATATATGTGTGTGTGTGTGTGTGTGTGTGTGTGTGTGTGTGTGTGTGTGTGTGTGTGTGTGTGTGTGTGTGTGTGTGTGTGTGTGTGTGTGTGTGTGTGTGTGTAATTTCTACAATAAGACAATGCAGTCATTCATGCTTGTCTTCTCATTGTAATCTCCTGCAAAAGAGTGTCCTCAATTTACATGTGTCAGCGGTCATTAGCATGCCATGACCTCCAGTACAGTGGATGTATAGTGTACTGTTCAGTTTTAGTGAACAAATTGCACTTCTAGGGTGTCAAAAAAGGGGAAGGTAGCAGACTTCCTGTGTTAAGTGCAAATCAGACAGCAGGAGTACATTCTCACCATGAGTCATGACGACAGACCACCCCCTCAGACTCTCTCCTTCTATCATTCTTCACAGAAACTTCCCCATTTACATCTCATGAAAGTAGCCAAACGTTCACCAAAATAATTGCTTTCACATCTATTAATGCCTGCTTCCCAACAATAAGCGATACATTTTCTTGACATGATTTATCTCTATTTACTATTGCTGCCTTAGTTTAAAACAAAATATTCTTTAAAAAAAAGTTTAAGAACATATGTTTTTAGTATGCATTACTAAAATGACATTGTTACATATTTTAGCCAAAAGTAACATGCAAAATACCAACTACAAAAGCACAATCAAATCTTACAGAAAAAAGAATCTGTGCAATATCACGTTATTTTGTAAAAGAAGACACAACTCTTACCTTAGTAATACCTGCTGGTGTTCACATTGGCATTTTCAATATATCCTCTTAAACAACTCCCACTCTGTTATATTATCACTGAAAACTCCCTTTTTCCCTTGCACTTAAACACAGTGAGATACAGAGAAAGACAAGGTAGTTGTTCTCCTTCCTCACTCGGTCACTGTGTGCTGACAGACAGTGAGTGTACTGAATGCGGAGTAAAACCTCACCTTATTGGCCCCTCCTCCCTCACTGTGCCTTCTCACTTTCACAAACACTATCTTCTCACGTTGGATTCAAGCTACTATTTACTGTATTTGACCGGCTTTATTCGGGGTGGCACGTTACAGTTAAAGCTGTTTAAGCCTGCTTGTTTGGACATCTTAAAAATGGATGTCATTCTGAAAGTAAACGGCAGTTTCCAAGATCTGCCCACACAGGTTGATAATAGCAACTGAGGTTGGTAAGACAAACATAAAAAGCTGAAAACAATTTGATTCTGATGCCTCTAAAGTGCTACTATGACCCTAAAACAAGCATTATGACCTTTCAGTTTTCCTCCAACAGAAGGAGAAGCAGCTTGCATGGATCAGATTGCATTGCACACGTGCTTTTTGTTCACTCGTGCAGATGGATTCTTCCTATTTATTGAATCTACCCACAGGTATAAAACACAAAAGGAAATAAAAACAGTTATGTTCTGGGGGGTTTTTTGCAACAGATGGAGCCTTTTACCAACCAAGTTGTAATAGTTCTCAGAAACAAAGTCACAGCTCATTTGCTATCATCTGTGTTTTCTTGGTGTTAGTGTAAGGACCTATTAATTTCCTTCCTCTCCTTGACGCTTCATCTATTTCTTGTGAGATATTCAAAATACGTCTGTTTGCCCTTGTATTAGTGTCATTACTATACAACTATAATATTAATTTCATATTTCTACTTATCTGACTTTTTTTTTATTCAAAAGATGCCCAGTATGCAATTGGGTATTTCTTGAGAACATGGTGTGACCGTTAACCACTTTCCAATACCCCAACTGAACAACAAGTGCACTAAAGTCTATTGTCCTGCTGCAAACTACACTAGAAACATAATAAAATTGCACTTATAAAATGAACAATAATAGTTATTAATAATAGTATTAATACTAGTTATTAATGGTTTATATTTGTGAAATTTGCCTTCTGAATGCTTGCTTACTGAAAAATAAAAATACGTTAAAAACAAGAACTCCAGTCAAATGGTCTGATCACATGGTTCAGTTTATGATGTAAAAAACAGCAAATATGTTTGTAACACATCACAAGTACAATGCAATAATGTATATAGTTTGCTAATGGAAGGCAGCATTCAAAAACATACTGCAGATCTTCAAGCCATCATGACTGTGAAGACTGAAAGTAGAGAAGTTTTCGAAGGAAGTTGAAAGATCCGGGCATTTGTTTATACAGGCCTTTGGCAGATATTTGAGAGACTGCATCATTTACCTAAAGAAAACAGATATTTCATTTATATTATATTATCTTATTTAATTAATATTACAATATAGTTATTTCTGCTGGACAGTCAAACCCAAGTTTTTTTTTTTTAATTAATCTAAATTTTTGCTAAAACATTTTACACTTTTTTAACCCCATGGATACAGGACGCAAATCTAACGTTAGAAAAAAAATGTATGTCACCAGTGCAAATTGTGCTTCAACTAGAAATGCATGTGCTGCATTTTGAAGAGCTGACTCTAGTTAATAATAATAATAATAATAATAATAATAATAATAATAATAATAATAATAATAATAATAATAATAATTCATTACATTTATATAGTGCTTTTCTGGGTACTCAAAGCGCTTTTAGTTCTTGTTTAGTGTCTATATACACTCACCTAAAGGATTATTAGGAACACCTGTTCAATTTCTCATTAATGCAATTATCTAATCAACCAATCACATGGCAGTTGCTTCAATGCATTTAGGGGTGTGGTCCTGGTCAAGACAATCTCCTGAACTCCAAACTGAATGTCAGAATGGGAAAGGTGATTTAAGCAATTTTGAGCGTGGCATGGTTGTTGGTGCCAGACGGGCTGGCCTGTGTATTTCACAATCTGCTCAGTTACTGGGATTTTCACGCACAACCATTTCTATGGTTTACAAAGAATGGTGTGAAAAGGGAAAAACATCCAGTATGCGGCAGTCCTGTGGGCCAAAATGCCTTGTTGATGCTAGAGGTCAGAGGAGAATGGTCCGACTGATTCAAGCTGATAGAAGAGCAACTTTGACTGAAGTAACCACTCGTTACAACCGAGGTATGCAGCAAAGCATTTGTGAAGCCACAACATGCAGAACCTTGAGGCGGGTGGGCTACAACAGCAGAAGACCCCACTGGGTACCACTCATCTCCACTACAAATAGGAAAAAGAGGCTACAATTTGCACAAGCTCACTAAAATTGGACAGTTGAAGACTGGAAAAATGTTGCCTGGTCTGATGAGTCTCGATTTCTGTTGAGACATTCAGATGGTAGAGTCAGAATTTGGCATAAACAGAATGAGAACATGGATCCGTCATGCCCTGTTACCACTGTGCAGGCTGGTGGTGGTGGTGTAATGGTGTGGGGGATGTTTTCTTGGCACACTTTAGGCCCCTTAGTGCCAATTGGACATCGTTTAAATGCCACAGCCTACCTGAGCATTGTTTCTGACCATGTCCATCCCTTTATGACCACCATGTACCCATCCTCTGATGGTTACTTCCAGCAGGATAATGCACCATGTCAAACACAGTATTAGTATGGTGTTCCTAATAATCCTTTAGGTGAGTGTATAGCAGAATATCATATCATATGGTACATACTGTCATGCTGCTCTACCCTAATCGTAGCATTATCATGGAGGTTGGTTTGTTATTTTTTTTTCCAATTTTGAGGACATATTTATTGCATCTATCAGTGGCTGCCTCTGTCAAGTGAATCTTAAAAGTTTTAAGAAGCTTTACGGGACAACTACGTACCATCATCAGCATGGTAACCAGATCATCTGTGGCAACATTTTCCTCAAGCACTAGATCGAGATTCTCCACATACCAGGAGCCGGCTTGTGTGTCCCTCCAAGAGACATAGCCTGCAAAATACATTAGCATGTAGATCAGCCATTTGTGTTTCACAATTAAAAGGTTTGTTTTTCTGAAGTTTAAGGCACAACATGACCAAAACACAGACCTGGAAAGGTTGAGTAGGACACCAGGATGTCGCTGGGAGTGGGCAAAGTGGCCCGAGCATCAAGTTCATCAGACGTGCTGAGAGAGTCACTGCTGGAGGACATGGGAATGGCATCCATCTGGTCATCTATCCCACCCAAAGACGGTTCCACCTCATCTGGAGAAACCTCAAAACCTGTGTCCTTCTCACCTACAGGTGCACACAAAAGAAGTTTGCATAATATGAAAAACTGCAGCCTACTAAGAAAAATTCAATTTAGAAACCTTGGGTTGTGTTTAGGTGCGGCCCCATTATTTTGTTAAAATTCTGGTGAAATTTATGGAGAAAAATGTGCAATGTCTATTGTTAATAGTGTAGCAATGCATGAAGCACAGCTCACAGAGAAGTCATTTTCAAACCAAGCCACTTTTTGTTGGTCAACTTGAACTCATTGTGAAATTCCCAATTGTGTGGATTTCCATTGAAATGGCTGGATTTCAAACATGACAATTCACTGAACAATGGTAAATGGCTAAGAGACAGAAATATTTCTGAGATGCCCACCTCCTCCACAGGCCTGGATGAAGAACAGCTTGGGCTTGCCCTGCAGGGAAGGACAGTTCTGGCCATTGAGGTAGTTTGTGATTATCTGAACTGGGACAGCTGGCCCATCAACACCATGAACTGCTCCAGGGAAACGATTATGGTTTGCCTAAACATTAGAGAAATGTCGAGCACCAGAGTAGAATGAGAAAATAGAACTAATATTTTTGTAATGGGATAGCATGATGGTGTTTTACAAAATGAGGAAGCAAATAAAATTGCTCATGCAAACAAAAGTGAGGTTGTACTTCTATGTTGAGCAACTAATAGTCTGCATAAGCGTAAAAGCAAATATAGCATATATCCTCTTTTTATATCTATATATACATACACAACTTATTTTACCTCAGTACCATGTGAAAGGATGATCACCACACAGCAGTCATACGCAGAATGATCCCTCTTCGCTAAAGATGACATCTCATGTCTTATATACTACAGAGAGGAGCACAAATGTTTCTTTAAAATGTATTAAGGACAGGCAGACATTTGTCTTACCGCTGTGTTTACAATAAGAAGAAGAGGAAATACTGTGCTTACTTTGTTTTTCAAGTTCCTTTTCACAATAACCTCAAAGTTTAGAGCTTTAAATCTTTTTTCCATCTTGTCACAGTCAATGTTGGAACCCTTTCGGTCTTTTAGTTCAGAGGCTGGCTCAAAATCGACATTGTTTATGATCAGGCAGATCCCACACGGACGGGCATCCATCTTGTAGCACTGTTCAAAAAATAAAGAATGGATGTTTGGTGCAATCTGTGCAAACACTTCAGTATCAACTCATGAACTTTATTAAGCTTGTGAACGGAACTATTTCCATGTTATTCCACAAGGATGTTCCCTGTGTTCCCTGCCAGTTGCTTAGAATGAAAAATATTTCATTTTTATGATTGAAGTTTTAAAATTAAAACACTAAAAACTTATGTGAACACAAATATGCAGATATCATGATTCATCCATAAGCTTTCTTTTTTATTTTTTTTTATTTTAAATGAACATTTAGAACCAACTCAAATGCATTATTATTAGTAACATTAATTAAGTCTTACTTATTTCAGAGTAACAAAATTGTTCATGTGCCATAGGCTAATATACAATTTTAATATACACTATTGTACTAAAACGTTTGGGGTCTGTAATTTTTTTTAAATGTTTTTAAAGAAAGCCTCTTATACTCACCAAGGCTGAATAAATTATTTGATAAAAATACAGTAAAAACATAAATATTATTATAATATCAAAACTATGTCTCCTACATATTTTTAACTGTTTTTAATTTCTGATAAATTTTCAGCAGCCATTAATCCAAACTAACTGACCCCAAATTTTTGAACAGTAGTGTAAATTGTAGTAAAATATATATATATAAAAAATAATAATAATAATAAAAAAAAAATAAAAATAATAAAAATAAATAAATAAATATATATATATATATATATATATATATATATATATATATATATATATATATATATATATATATATATATATATATATATATAAAACATTTTTTTTACTACAATTTACACTACTGTTCAAAAATTTGGGGTCAGTTAGTTTGGAGATATATATATATATATATATATATATATATATATACTCACCTAAAGGATTATTAGGAACACCATACTAATACTGTGTTTGACCCCCTTTCGCCTTCAGAACTGCCTTAATTCTACATGGCATTGATTCAACAAGGTGCTGAAAGTATTCTTCAGAAATGTTGGCCCATATTGATAGGATAGCATCTTGCAGTTGATGGAGATTTGTGGGATGCACATCCAGGGCACGAAGCTCCCGTTCCACCACATCCCAAAGATGCTCTATTGGGTTGAGATCTAGTGACTGTGGGGGCCATTTTAGTACAGTGAACTCATTGTCATGTTCAAGAAACCAATTTGAAATGATTCGAGCTTTGTGATATGGTGCATTATCCTGCTGGAAGTAGCCATCAGAGGATGGGTACATGGTGGTCATAAAGGGATGGACATGGTCAGAAACAATGCTCAGGTAGGCCGTGGCATTTAAACGATGCCCAATTGGCACTAAGGGGCCTAAAGTGTGCCAACAAAACATCCCCCACACCATTACACCACCACCACCAGCCTGCACAGTGGTAACAATGGAACCATGTTCTCATTCTGTGTATACCAAATTCTGACTCTACCATCTGAATGTCTCAACAGAAATCGAGACTCATCAGACCAGGCAACATTTTTCCAGTCTTCAACTGTCCAATTTTGGTGAGCTTGTGCAAATTGTAGCCTCTTTTTCCTATTTGTAGTGGAAATGATTGGTACCCAGTGGGGTCTTCTGCTGCTGTAGCCCATCCGCCTCAAGGTTCAAATCAAAATCAAAATCAAATCACTTTATTTGTCACTCTACATATGCACAAGTGCAACAGTAGGTGAAATTCTTAGGTGCAGTTCCGAGCAACATAGCAGTCACGACATGACATGTACAACATTTAAAGCAGCATCAGATTACACATCTGATGCGCACACAATTACTCACAGCACAGTAAACTCTACAATAAACAATAAATAATTTACACAATGTGAGTGTAGTTCTCACAGCTTTAAACAATATACATATACTTTAAACAATATACACTAAACATACACTAAACAATATACATTACGCTATAATAGTAATAATAATATACAATGTATAGTATAAATATTATTCACAGATTGAAAAATTGAAATCCAAAGTGCAATAGATGCTGTATGATAAATAAATGTGTATATAATGTGTGTGTATCTACAGTGGGTTGTGCGGAGTGATATTCTGTCCAGTGTGTGTTATGATCCTGATGGATCAGGAGTTAAGTAGTCTGATTGCTTGTGGGAAGAAGCTGTTCTGGAGTCGGCTGGTGCGTGTTCTGATGCTGCGGTACCGTCTGCCTGATGGCAACAGTGAGAGCAGCCCATGGTTCGGGTGGCTAGAGTCTCTGAAGATCCTCTGAGCTCTCTTCACACACCGCCTGGCGTAAATGTCCTGGAGGGAGGGAAGCTCACCTCCGATGATGCAGCTGGCCGTGCGCACTACCCTTTGCAGGGCCTTGCGGCTGCGGGCGGTACTGTTGCCGTACCAGGTGGTGATGCAGCCAGTCAGCAGACTCTCTATGGTGCAGGTGTAGAAACGTGTGAGGATGTGGCGGTTCATTCCAAACCTCCTCAGCCGTCGCAGGAAGAAAAGGCGCTGATGAGCCTTCTTCACAACGGCCTCAGTGTGGACGGACCATGAGAGTTCCTCTGTGATGTGGACACCGAGGAACTTGAAGCTGCTGACTCTCTCCACCGGTGCTCCATCGATGGTGATGGGGCGGTGTTCTCTCTCATTCCTCCTGAAGTCGACCACCAGCTCCTTGGTCTTGCTGACGTTGAGGGAGAGGTTGTGCTCCTGACACCACCGTGTCAGAGTGTGCACCTCCTCTCTGTAGGCCGTTTCATCATTGTCGGTGATAAGACCTACCACCGTCGTATCGTCAGCAAACTTGATGATGGTGTTGGAGCTGTGGGTTGCCACACAGTCATGTGTGTACAAAGAGTACAGGAGTGGGCTGAGAACGCAGCCCTGAGGGGCTCCAGTGTTGAAAGTCAGTGATGAGGAGATGTTACTGCCCATTCTGACCACCTGGCGTCTGTTTGACAGGAAGTCCAGGATCCAGCTGCATAACAGGCTGTTTAAGCCTAGAGCCCGGAGTTTCCCGTCAAGTATGGAGGGCACAATGGTGTTGAATGCTGAGCTGTAGTCCACAAACAGCATTCTCACATACGTGTTCCTCTTTTCCAGGTGGGAGAGAGCAGTGTGTATAGTGGATGAAATGGCATCATCAGTGGAACGGTTTGTGCGGTATGCAAACTGCAGTGGGTCCAGTGAGGGGGGGAGAACAGAGCAGATGTGGTTTCTGACTAGTCTTTCAAAGCATTTGCTGATGATGGGGGTCAGAGCAACAGGACGCCAGTCGTTTAAGCAGGTGGTTTTTGATTGCTTAGGTACAGGAACAATAGTGGACGTTTTAAAGCATGTGGGGACCACAGACAGGGAGAGGGACAGGTTAAAAATGTCCGTGAAGACTCCAGCCAGTTGGTGCGCGCACGCTCTGATCACACGACCGGGAATGCCGTCTGGACCCGCAGCTTTACGGACGTTCACCCGCCGGAAGGATCGGGTTACATCCGCGACAGATACAGAGAGTGCACTAACCTCTGTATCCTCAGCCGCGAGCGCTCTCTCCGCGAGGGCGGTGTTAGTTCCCTCAAAGCGAGCATAGAAGGTGTTTAGCTCGTCCGGGAGAGAGGCAGCGGTGTTCACGGTGGAGTTTGTGTTCCCTTTATAGTCCGTGATGGTGTTAATTCCCCTCCACATGCTTCTGGAGTCGGTGGTGTTGAACTGTCCTTCAATCTTGTCCCTGTACTGCCGTTTTGCTGCTCTGATGGTTTTCCGGAGGGCATAACTTGCTTGTTTATGCTCCTCCGCGTTACCGGAGTTAAAAGTGAAGGTCCGCGCATTGAGTGCCGCGCGAACATCCCCATTTAGCCACGGCTTCTGGTTAGGGTACAGCCGAATTGTTTTGGTCGGAACAACGTCATCTACGCACTTCCTGATGAAACACGTTACGCTATCAGCGTAAACCTCGATGTCGTCATCAGAGGCCGACCGGAACATCTCCCAGTCCGCGTGATCAAAACAGTCCTGTAGCATAGAATCTGATTGGTCCGACCAGCACTGGATGGTTCTGAGGGCGGGTGCTTCCTGTTTGAGTCTTTGCCTATATGCGGGCAAAAGTAGGATGGAAGCGTGATCCGATTTGCCAAATGGTGGGCGCGGGAGGGACTTGTAACAATCCTTGAAGGGGGAGTAGCAGTGATCTAAGACGCGGTTCCCTCGCGTGTTGAAGTTAACATGTTGGTGGTATTTAGGTGCGATGCGCTTGAAGTTGGCTTTGTTAAAGTCTCCGGTCACAATAAACGCAGCCTCAGGATGCGCGGTTTCCTGCTCACTCACTGTCCTATACAGTTCCTTTAGTGCCCGGTCTGTGTCGGCTTGCGGGGGAATATACACAGCTGTGATGATGACCGCGGTGAATTCCCTCGGTAGCCAGAATGGTCGGCACAGAAGCATGAGAAATTCCAGATCAGGAGAACAGAAAGATTTGATAGAATGTACGTTCCTCTGATCACACCAGGATCGGTTGATCATAAAACATACACCCCCGCCTTTGCTTTTCCCGGTGAGATCTTTTTCTCTGTCCATCCGATGCACGGAGAACCCCGTGGTTTCGATGGCCGAATCTGGAATCTCAGCGGACATCCAAGTTTCTGTAAGGCAGATAATGCAGCAGTCCCTCGTGTCTCGCTGGAAAGAGATCCGCGCTCTCAGCTCGCAGAGTTTATTGTCCAGAGACTGAACATTTGCCAGTAAAATACTGGGAAGTGGGGGTCGGTTTGCGCGGCGTCTTACTCTGATAAGTACGCCGGCTCTGCTTCCCCTTCTCCGGCCGCGTTTGCGTGGTCGGGCCGTCCAGACAAAGAGCTCCGCTGCTGTGTTTGTAAACGGCGGTTCGTCACTGAAGAATTTAAAGTCCGGTTTTCGGAGTGCGATTGCCGAACCAATGTCCAAAAGTGTCTGTCTGTCGTACGTAGTAAGGCAGACAACATCCAAGACAAAAAACACAAAAACTATAAACAGAACAAAGAAAAAACTACAATGTTTCAGCAGAGCTTGCGACGTTGCGGCCATCCTCGGCGCCATCTTGACTCATTGACAGGTTGTGCGTGTTGTGGCTTCACAAATGCTTTGCTGCATACCTCGGTTGTAACGAGTGGTTCTTTCAGTCAAAGTTGCTCTTCTATCAGCTTGAATCAGTCGGCCCATTCTCCTCTGCCCTCTAGCATCAACAAGGCATTTTCGCCCACAGGACTGCCGCATACTGGATGTTTTACCCTTTTCACACCATTCTTTGTAAACCCTAGAAATGGTTGTGCGTGAAAATCCCAGTAACTGAGCAGATTGTGAAATACTCAGACCGGCCCGTCTGGCACCAACAACCATGCCACGCTCAAAATTGCTTAAATCACCTTTCTTTCCCATTCTGACATTCAGTTTGGAGTTCAGGAGATTGTCTTGACATATCTTGACATGACATATCTTGACATGTCTTGATATATATATATATATATATATATATATATATACAGGTCCTTCTCAAAAAATTAGCATATTGTGATAAAGTTCATTATTTTCCATAATGTAATGATAAAAATTAAACTTTCATATATTTTAGATTCATTGCACACCAACTGAAATATTTCAGGTCTTTTATTGTTTTAATACTGATGATTTTGGCATACAGCTCATGAAAACCCAAAATTCCCATCTCAATAAATTAGCATATCATGAAAAGGTTCTCTAAACGAGCTATTAACCTCATCTGAATCAACTAATTACACCTGCAAAAGATTCCTGAGGCTTTTAAAAACTCCCAGCCTGGTTCATTACTCAAAACCACAATCATGGGTAAGACTGCTGACCTGACTGCTGTCCAGAAGGCCATCACTGACACCCTCAAGCAAGAGGGTAAGACACAGAAAGAAATTTCTGAACGAATAGGCTGTTCCCAGAGTGCAGTATCAAGGCACCTCAGTGGGAAGTCTGTGGGAAGGAAAAAGTGTGGCAAAAAACGCTGCACAACGAGAAGAGGTGACCGGACCCTGAGGAAGATTGTGGAGAAGGACCGATTCCAGACCTTGGGGGACCTGCGGAAGCAGTGGACTGAGTCTGGAGTAGAAACATCCAGAGCCACCGTGCACAGGCGTGTGAAGGAAATGGGCTACAGGTGCCGCATTCCCCAGGTCAAGCCACTTTTGACCCAGAAACAGCGGCAGAAGCGCCTGACCTGGGCTACAGAGAAGCAGCAGTGGACTGTTGCTCAGTGGTCCAAAGTACTTTTTTCGGATGAAAGCAAATTTTGCATGTCATTCGGAAATCAAGGTGTCAGAGTCTGGAGGAAGACTGGGGAGAAGGAAATGCCAAAATGCCTGAAGTCCAGTGTCAAGTACCCACAGTCAGTGATGGTCTGGGGTGCCATGTCAGCTGCTGGTGTTGGTCCACTGTGTTTTATCAAGGGCAGGGTCAATGCAGCTAGCTATCAGGAGATTTTGGAGCACTTCATGCTTCCATCTGCTGAAAAGCTTTATGGAGATGATTTCATTGTTCAGCACGACCTGGCACCTGCTCACAGTGCCAAAACCACATGGTTTACTGACCATGGTATTACTGTGCTCAATTGGCCTGCCAACTCTCCTGACCTGAACCCCATAGAGAATCTGTGGTATATTGTGAAGAGAAAGTTGAGAGACGCAAGACCCAACACTCTGGATGAGCTTAAGGCCGCTATCGAAGCATCCTGGGCCTCCATAACACCTCAGCAGTGCCACAGGCTGATCGCCTCCATGCCACGCCGCATTGAAGCAGTCATTTCTGCAAAAGGATTCCCGACCAAGTATTGAGTGCATAACTGAACATAATTATTTGACGGTTGACTTTTTTTGTATTAAAAACACTTTTCTTTTATTGGTCGGATGAAATATGCTAATTTATTGAGATAGGAATTTTGGGTTTTCATGAGCTGTATGCCAAAATCATCAGTATTAAAACAATAAAAGACCTGAAATATTTCAGTTGGTGTGCAATGAATCTAAAATATATGAAAGTTTAATTTTTATCATTACATTATGGAAAATAATGAACTTTATCACAATATGCTAATTTTTTGAGAAGGACCTATATATATATATATATATATATATATATATATATATATATATATATATATATATATATATATATATATATATATATATATATATATATATATATATATATATAAATTGTTATTATTAAAAATGTATAAACTATTAAAATGATAAATTACTATTAAAAATATTTTGTGGAAACCGTGATAACTCTTGTACATTTAATTTGAGGACCTAAAAACATACTCAATGGACCTAATTATACTCAATAATTAGTGAACATGATTACCTGTATACTGTCACGTCTCGGCCTGTTTTGTCTCATCCTTTCAGAAGCTGTGGACATGCATAAATCCAAAGTTTAAGTCGGCATGAAACAGAAGTTGCAATAGTGAAACACCTTCTCAAACAAGAAAAAAAAAATGTAGCGCAGGACTTGGTTTTGTCCATCGGTAATTGATTGGATCGTTGGAATGCTGAGTTCAACAGTGCCCATCCACTCTTTCAGTGGATTTGCTTCTGGAAGTATTTTTTTCCATTTATTTATCCCACAAGGATTTAAAAAAGGCCTTTGTTAAAGCGTTATAAGCCATGAAGCAAGCCAACCAGCTACAAGGTGAATCATAACATTACAAACTTTGATTTGAAGCAAGAAGTATTTAAAAATCGGACAAAAAATACAATGGTACAAGATGGTGTACTTAACAGCTTTAGTGAGTAAAAGAACTACAATCCCATGAAGCACTGCAAACAGCATAATCAAATGAAAAACCATGGAGAAATCTAAAACTACTCATTTAAAAATATACATATATAAAAACTATACATTTTAAGTTTATTGCATATTTCAAAATATCCATACATGGGTGGGAGGAGCTAAAGAGCTTTTTTGGCACATTATGCTTGTGGCGACTCTAATTGGTGGAATTTTCTGTACAGGGCTGTCTTTAAAGGTTTATAAGTTATCGTTAAAAAATTATTAGAATCTTTTGTTGCACTTTATTGCTGTCTCACATCATGTGACAGGTTGTCCTGCCCTCATGAATCGTAAAAAAATAATGAGGTGCATGGATAAATCACATAATAAATACAGCAATATTCCAAGACTTTTGTCATTTTTAAATGTATATTATTAAACAGATGAAAATGAACATTTATTGATAATTAAAACTACAATGTAGGAAGCTGTTTTACATGATAGTGACTTACGTGGGCTAATAGGCTTGGGCACAGGCAGGATTACTGGTCTCAATGGTACTACTACTGGAGGAGTGAGATCAGGTCTGTCAGTATATGTCGGATCCTCTGCATTGAATCATAAGATCAGACAAGATATCTCTATATAACTTGTGCTTTCTTTTAATATACTTCATAGTTCTAGTTACAGACACATTTCAAGAGGATCATGGGTAGGGTCTTTTATATTCCACTGTATTATGGAAGTAACACTTACGGACTGGCAGAGGGATCGGTGAAGGCTGGACTGGGATGGGAAGAAGCAGATGAGCACCATCTCCACTTTGAAGGAGTTCTGCAAGATTATGCTGGCCAGTCTCACGCAGGCACTCCACGAAGGCTGGGAAAGCTTGATTCCCTCTCATCTCCAGGTCTGTCACCAGTTGCCTGGCTTTGTCTCGTCTGGTTGCCTTGTTCTGTTAGGGGAAAAATAACATTTCACATTTGCAGATTTGCAATAACAGAACTACTCACACATGAATGGACAGTCATGTCGTCTTACCTTCATATCTGGAAACTAAACAATGCACAAATTAACAAGTGAACATCCTGTCTGATGCATGGCAGTTTGAAATAAATGTAAAAATCAGAAATGAAAGTGAATGATGATTGGTACTTTCTTTTTACTTAACATTTCGTTTTGTGTTCCACAGAAGAACTAAAATTATACTGGTTTAATGAGGCTGACTGAGCAAATAACATAAATAGTAATTTATTGGTGTAAGTTACTGTTCCTTTAAGGCCGCGTGTAAACTTTCACAATCCGGTCCCAGTTTTCTCTATGAGAACAAAGACATCACTATTAACGTTACCTGTATTTCCTCGATCATGTCCTGGGTGAAGATCCCCTTTGACAAAAGCCCATCGCAGATGTCAGCAGGATCTAATGCCGTGACTAGATTAAGCCTGTGCCGCTGAAGAATCAGCCTGTGTTTAGGGTCCATTCATGCAATGATTCGGTATTTAAAGTGTTTATGACGGGTTTTTTGTTAATTATTTTGTTGAAGTGATATACAGTAAACGCGTAAAAAATAGATTGCTTGAAATGAGTTGAATTTGCTTTTAATCAACACAAAACAAACCTATCCTCGCTCTGCGCTTCAATTCTCTTCCTTGTTTACATCATGCTGACGATGACGTCATTGCCTCTGGGATGGGCAGGTGTTTACAAAAGTAGACGGTGAAACTGAAACGTTTTAACTCGAAAATAGATTACTCATATACTTTCTGCAATTTCTGTAGACTAGAAAACTACATTTAGTTTCTTTCTAATTTTCTAACTAAATGGAGGGGATATAATAATTTCCATGTCTATGGAATAGAAAAAGAAACAGCTAAAAAATATTAGTGGGGAAGTTCCATATAGCCTACTTAAAATGCAATTTTCCAATTTATACATAACATTAAACAATACTGTATTGCTTTGTGTAATTGTTAAAGTATAATAGTACGTAATGTTATTATATTAATAGGGAAGCAGCTTCTTTACTATTCTAACCCCATATTTTCTTAATTTTGTTTGCATCATTTTTCCATCATGTGATTGAAAAATAAAAGAAATTACTGTCATTATAACATTACATTGTTTTTTTTTTAAATAATATTTTGCAACTATTCCAACATTCTGGCATCTTGTTTTTTTTAATTATTTCTCTATTCAGTCTGTGTGTGTGTGTGTACTGCTTTGGCAATATTCTATGCAATGTCAATCATGCTAGTAAATACTAGTTACATGCTAGTAAATATTATTAATTGCAGAATTGCAGTCACCTACTGGAAAAAGCAGTGAATGTTGCAAGTTATTTAAATCCTCATCCTCAAATTAAATACACGATTTAAGCCGCAAAAGGCAGCAGATTTAGTGAAAGGCAAGTGTTTTTGTTGTTGTTTTATATGATCATATCTAATGCAAAGATCAAATGCAGTGAATAAATGCACATCAAGCACATCCTGATTAAGACCCGCATGAGGCATCTTGCAAGCAATTGAGTTGGCTTTCAACAAACATGCAAGAGCCAACAAGATGACATTATTCAAAATGCAACAATGTGGGTTGTTGTAACTTAATATAACAATTTAACCGATAAAAACAAGCAATTATTACAGCAGCAATTGAAGAATTGTGTGCTGATCTATTCGCTTCTCAATTTAATTTTAAAAAAAGTTTCAATTTTTTTTGCAAATGTCAATGAAGGAGACTAATTTCTTGACAAAAATGAAACCCACTTTAATATTTTACAGTCTGCATTATCGTGGTTTGGGAATTCAACTTGAAAGAAATGTGAAAAAAAAGACATTCTTAAGGACATGTTGACAAACTGTAACATTACAGAAAATCAAAACACAAGTTTCCCATATAGATCTTAAACATGGAGCCATTCAGCAAGAGATGAAGCAACAACATATGAACTCATACATCTCTCCATAGTACACAGTTCCAAAAGCCAAGATACTTTGTACATTCAATGGCAAATTTTACCTCAATTTTTTGGGTATAAAACAAATACCAGGATACAAATATCATTCACAGAAAGTAGAGTCCATACAGAAGAGCTTAGTTATTTGACTTTATAAGACCAGGTCTAGTCAGTCCTTTGTAGATGTGAAGCTTTCCTGCCCCTTTGGCTTCAAAACTGTAGTCTGTGGTGATGTAAGGTAAATCTCCTTCAACTCCATGCTGGAACAAGAGAAAGAGAGGTTAAGTACAACTGACAACAAAGACCCATCAGGTTGGATAACCTGTCAACACTTGACAATTTAGCAATTACACAAATGGCTATATATAATTTGCACCCTTATATTCAGTGAAGGACTAGAGTAACGATGCTGAAAATTCAGCTTTGTGATACTAATTCAAAAATATTACTGTTTTTACTGAATCGTTGATCAAATAAATGCAGCCTTGGTAAGCATAAGAAATTTATTTAAAAGAAAAGGGAGAATATTACTGACCCCAAGCCGTGTTTGAATGGTAGTGTATATTGCTGATTCACATACCTGCTTGGTGAGCAAAACTTTAGGCAGGGTGATCTCTCCCAGCAGAAGACAATTCACGTGCCTCAGGACAGAGGGAGACACTGGAGTAACCAAAAAGTACAGACCTCGTGCCATGTCTACCCCTCTCAGAACACCTTAAAAACACAGCAGCAGGTAAACAATTGCAGTTTAAGGAAGGTTTTATATCTTTATTTTTATACAAGTTTAATGTCGTTATACTGCTAAGTCTGCATGATGTACAATGAATATTTGTAATGCAACAACATATGCTGTCCAATTTGACAGAACAATTCCATCTCAGATCGACATACTAAAGGCCTTGAATACACACCTACGCCCACACATTGACAGATAGGAGTTTGGGAGAGTACAACAGGACCTCCTCTGCCAACAACCTTCTCACTCAGACAGCATAACCCTACTATACTGGCATTGACCGCATAAAAGATGTTGTTGGATGCGACCTCACAGTGTGTGACCCCTATAGCCACTGATGAGTGTGGGACCTGCAATAATAGAGCACAGAAAAGGTGTTCACATAAAACAAAATCAGAATATATATATATTTTTTTTTTAATAAAATCAGTTTAACGCAAAATATTTAACGCAATTAATGAAGCATCATAATTTGCCTAGCGTTACATTATATGATCATGCTTTTATTCACGCTAATGCTTTTAAACCATTCAAGCACAACAAGACAAATGAGAATGCACTGTCTGTGTGACACACACTAGGGATGCATAATATTATCGGCACAACATCGGAATCGGCCGATAAACGCTTAAAATATAAAAATCGGCATTGGCCGATATTAAAAATTATGCCGATATGATAATGTGTTGATATGAGCCTGCAAGTGTGCAAGGACTGCTACAGCGACAAGATCATGTCAGCCCTGTGGTAATTCTTGAAGTGAAAACAAGCAAATACATTGCATGTATGGTGATTTATATTGACAGTTTTTAAATGCTGCCTTGAATTTGTGAATCAACGCAGGATTGCCAGGTTTTCACAACAAAACTAGCCCAAAACAAGCACAATCGTGTCTCCCCACTCTCTAGCTTGCGCAGCAGCCTCCACAGCGCTGAAGCTCCTCCAGGTCCTAGTGCCCGCCCAGTAGAATGTTATATATAGCCTATTTAGTGGGGGCGCTGTTGTTATAGTAATAAAATGAAAAGTAAAATACACAAATGAATAGAAGTTACTTCTTTTTCTGAATAAATAAAGCAGTAATGATGTCAAAGCACAAGCATGACAATTGTAAATTAAATACTTTTATATACAGTTTATTAATCTGTAATAAAATGTTATTAAACGGATGATGAAAAATAATCCAGGGAGCACTAAAATAATTGTATATTTTTTTATTTGAAGATAAAGACAGCATCAACGTATGCCATACCACCCCCATTTCATGTGCACAAACATTAAATCCAAAAATAAAATATTTAGATTACAACTGCATCAGTCTGGGATGAAAAATCACTGACTTTATTATTGTTATTTTCAGCGCTTTTAATATACTCTTATTATAAAAAGAATTTTATTAACATTTATTTATCTTTAACAAGTATCCTTTTAGTAAAACCTCAGACATCTGAAACCAGAATGAAAAAAAAAAAAAAATGTTGCTCAAAATGGTGGATTCCAAACAAAGGAAAAAATAAACATATCGGAATCGATATCGGCCCAAAATGAGTTGAAAAATATCGGCATATCGGCAAAAATCCAATACCGTACATTCCTAACACACACACACACTTACACACTTTTTGGCTCCAAAATGCTTGGATTAGCCAGGACATATTTTTATTTAACTCTGATTGTATTCGTCTGAAAGATATACACATAAGATGGCTTGAGGGTGAGTAAATCATGGGGGTAATTTTAGTTTTTGAGTGAACTATCACTAAGTTCACAAAAAAATTTTTTTTTAAGTCTAATAAATGTTGA
Source organism: Romanogobio albipinnatus (assembly GCA_023566225.1). Lineage (NCBI taxonomy): Eukaryota > Metazoa > Chordata > Actinopteri > Cypriniformes > Gobionidae > Romanogobio > Romanogobio albipinnatus. The sequence continues at coordinate 31,787,360 of CM042248.1, read as the reverse complement.
AATTGATAACTTTCAGTTATACTGAAATGCTGAATGTCTATAATTGTTTAAAAAAAATTCATAGACATCAGTACCATTATTAGTATCTGATAATTGCCTTCATTCATAAAAAGATGCCATTAAACAAACATTTAAAATATACCATCTTTAAGTTGTTTCTACATTAATTAGGAGAGTTAACTGTGAAATTACATCAAATAAAAATATATAAAACTCCAATGTTTTTAATGTTTTCACGATTTCATAAAAAATTTGCAATTAGTTACAACACTTAAAGACGTGTGTGTGTGTGTGTGTACACACACACACATAATGATACATATACATATACATATATATATATATATATATATATATATATATATATATATATATATATATACATATATATATATATATATATATATATATATATATATATATATATATATATACATATATATATATATATATACATACATACATACATACACACACATATATACATATATATATACATATATATATATATATATATATATATATATATATAAATATAAAAAATGTAATTAAATAAAAACCTGGTAGGGTATGAAGCAGTGGAGCGGGCGGATAGGGCCAGGTTCTGAGGACTGTAGCTTACTGAAGTAACCGAGCAGAGCCAGGTCTCGCAGCTCATTACTGCGCTGATGTTGCCTATGAGGAATGCAGGATGGGAATTTACTTCAGTTTGTAAAGTATAACTAACCAAAAATGACCTAGTTAAATCTTCAACGCAAGAACTGCCAACTGATCATAGGTACAGTTACAAACGAAAAGGTGCAGCTGGCTGCCTTACATATCTCCAGGCGTCCCAGCACCTTCAAATTCTGATTGGACACTGAGAAATACATGAGACCGAATGGTGAGGTGACTGGCGGGCTCCTCTGTCAAGGTGGAGGGCGTCGGAGGGTGCGTCTGCCAGCCGTGGGTAATTCTGAGGAACTCAGGGGTGAGAAGTTGACACTGTGTCGCATTTCCGAAACTCAGCTGCACTACATGCGTAACGGAAAAAAGACGAATGAGGTCTACCAGTATCTGAAAGCCATGGCCTGTGAAAGAGAAAAACATTTGTTAGCAAGTTAGTACCAGAAACTCAAAGGAAAATAATTATATAAAAAAGGATAAATATTAACATACATTTAATATATTTACAAGGGCTACCAATTAAAACAATCAATTACATTAAAATTGTAATTATGTCTCATTGTTAAACAGTTTGACAGCCCTGATTTTTGCAAAAATATCCAATAATGAGTCCATATTTCTGCAGTTCAAATCAATATTCCTTTTTTATTGCCTTTCATGTGCAATGTTTTTTGCTGACCTTTGATCCAGCCCATAGTATTGATGATGACAGGACTCTCGCCATTGACATGGCGCCAGAGGGATTTAAGAGACTCCAGATATCGATCAATGTCAGCCTGACAATCTGCCTGACCATAATACACCATGTGCTTTGGGTCACGCAAGTGTGTGAAAGGAGGACCTAAAAAAACCCCGCAACACAATCACAAACATGTCCAGTTATTTGGGTATGTAAAATCAGCATGCTAAATGTAAGCATGTTTCTTACATTTCTAAAGTGCAAAGCTCTTCAGAATCGATTTAAATAATATTGATGAAGAAAAATATACTTAATTTGGCTATATGAAAATGGAGTATGCCACATACCCAGCAGTGGCTCTGTAACTGTGCATAAGGAAAGGCATCCAGGAGGGGTGAACTCAGTCTGGCCTAGATCACACTCCAAATACTCTACACTTACAGTGCTGCACACACAACAGGGTAGAGAGAGAAATATATCACCTTAAAATTACAATGCATGCAAATTTCTAACCATCATTCACACAAATTGGCATGCAGGCTAGCCTACAAAAACACAAGATTGTTCTCAATTCATCCTCTACTTACTAAACAGATCAAATGAACTGTTTGAACTCACTGATTGAGCAGGTTGTTAATAAGGTACCGATTGAAGGTGGACTTGCCAGAGGATTTCCCCCCACACACAAGAATTACGGGACAGCGGTCAAATTCCCCTGTGGACAAAAAACATTTTACATTGCTTTAGACTGAACACACTTCGCCGAATGGGGGGGAGGGACAAATTAGTTAAATCAAATAAATAAATTGAGGGAACAAATTGTTAATTTGTGGCCAGGACTTAATTAAAATGAGGGAACAAATTAGTTAAATTGATAGTTCACCCTGAAATTAAAATAAAGTAATCTTTTACTCACCCTGCTGTTGTTCTAATGGCCTATGTCCTTCTATCTTTTTCAGACCTAAAAAGGAGATATTTTAAAAAATGTCCTGCACGCGCTCCTCCATATAATGGAAATGAATGGCGACCAGGCTAAAACTTTACAAAAAGGATACAAAAGTATAACGCAAAGATACAGTGAGACGCACGCCATATATAGAAAGTGTCCAGGAGGCATACTGTAAGGCTTTGCGAGAAAGAAACCTTTTTATTCAGTCAAAATACAGCCGTTGCTCTGTGCGTGTTCCTGTGAATGCGTGCGAGCTGCCAGCAGCCACTCACGCTTACTATAACTCGCACTGTTGTCATGGCACCCAGTATAAGCACACACGCACCATTTTAAGAAATCAGGCTCAATAGAAACAAGCGTGACTCTTGTCTCTTCTATAAGGTAAATAATAAGAAATAAAACAATACTACTAATAATAAGGTAAACCTCCTTAAGTGATTGTTGTGTACCGGTTGTCATGACAACATTGCGTGAGCAACAGTCGAGCTCAGTATTTGACTGAATAAGGTTTCTTTAACGCAATAGTATGCCTCCTGAACACTTTCCATATATGCCGCACATCTCACTGAATCTGAACAAACGCAGGACGTTTTTCAAAATTTCTCCTTTTGAGGTCTGAAAAAGATCGGACGACATAGGGCATTAGAACAACAGCAGGGTGAGTAAAAGATGACTATTTGGGCATTAGAACAACAGCAGGGTGAGTAAAAGATGACTATTTGGGCATTAGAACAACAGCAGGGTGAGTAAAAGATGACTATTTTCATTTCAGGGTTAACTATCTCTTTAATTGTGGTTGCAAATTGCATCAATTTACTAGAACGAGGGAGTGTATTCTTAGTTTGTAGCCATAATATATATTTCTGTCCACGTCATGTGTGGGGCTCTGTACATTTCACAGAGCACAAATAATCAATTTTCTGTACATATGCACTCAGAACTGAAAATCATACCCTTGAAGGGGCAGTTCGCCCCAAAATGAAAGTTCTGTCATTTACACCCAGATTTGATTCTGATTCACAAGCTCTTGATATGATTTTGATATATCAGGTACAGTACATATAATATTTTCTTAAGCAAATCAATCTCTCAACTAATGCTGTAAACTATACAGGAAACCCTCTCTGTTGGTACATTCTATAATATTTAAGGTTAAAACCCCCCTGTGGTGAAAATCAAGTTCTTAAGGTTGTTCATATGTCCGTGTTGTGTTTTTATTATTTGTTTTAAGACAAACCATGTGCAAATTCAGTTAACACCATTGCTGAGAGCAAACTGCAGCGTACTAATAAAAGTTTCAAAAACATGGTTTGAAACTGGTAACCAATCCTGTCATCGTGTGGGGTGGGGCTTTTCCAATCATTACTTCTAGGGATGCTGATTTTTTTTTAGAAGGCAGCTGTCTGACTCTGAGATGCGAACGGGAACAATGGTTTGAACAACTACTAAAATTTACCTTCCCAGGCACTAAGCAAACTGCTTATAGCTTCTTTGCAGCTAGGTGACATCACCAAACCCTGTGCACAGGGTCCACGCAAAGCTGTTACACCTACGGCTGACAGAACGGGGTTATAGATTGCAGCCTGGGACTTCAGCTCCTTCTGCAGAATGCATAAACAGAGACACAAATATATCTGTTGCTATGCCAGGGTGCTCAAACAATGTTGAAAGAGCCACAGTGTTTACATTCTTCTGAAAGTCAACCTACAAATGGCTGACTTATAGTTACCTTTGCATATTAAACTGGGAATGTATTTTAACATTACAACAATATACACATCAGCTATTTAAACATGAACATGCAAAATCAGAAATGTCACCACCGACTTACCGAGTTGAGGCCGAAGATCTCTGCGAGTTCTGAGAAGCTGGTGAGAAAGCGAGTGAGTGGTGTGTCCAGGGGTTCCAGAAGCACCACGCAGGAGTCCGAATCCACCTCACTCATGAGCTTTTTACTTGGCTCTAGACATAAAAAGACAAATTGCAACAATTTTAGAAAGTGGGTACAAAAAAGAACTTCAGAGCAGGTAGAAATTAAATGCAACACTATAGGCAAAAACAGTTTTTTCAGGCACTGGCCAATTTTGAGATTTCAGGATATTTGGCTTTTCATAACGTTTTCGGACTAGAGGAAATAAAACATCCAAAATACTCTTTTAGGTGTTTATTATCAATGTTTGTCTGTAGAATTTAAATGTAATACACATCTTTTAATGCGGTTCTCTCAAAATTTGCTTTTTCCTCATGCGAGTCAAAAATCTCCACTTCAGTAGTCCTTACATACACCAAACTTTACAATTTACTCCAATCGATATTCTGAAGGTTTTACAGAGGGTTGGTTCATACATCATTTGCCTGATTTTATACTATTATTTATTATATTATTATTTTTTATTTAATTTCTAAACACTTTTTTTCTGACTGTTGACAGTATTTTCAGATTAATGGAGTGATAAAAAGAGAGATGCAAAAGCAATGTCAACAAAATATAAAAAGAATTTTGAACATGGCTCAGAGTATGCAAATTAGTGCAGATTTAATTAGCTAATGCCCCTCTTTGCATATTTAAACATAACTCAGAAAACTTGTAGTACAAAAAAATGTTTGCAAGTCTTAATGTAATCAATCAACTGGGGAAGTATGATGATGTAAATTAGTTCTTTTTTTTTACCCTATTAACCTGGGATGCCTTGCCTTAGAGGGCGATATGAGGATGAGAAAATAAATGTGTCATTAAAAATGTTATAGGCCCTGTTTCACATTTAACAATTAAGCCAGACTTATGATCATTTTAAAATTTCTTTTAGTTAAGACAACTAAAAGGTATTAGTGAGGCAGGATGGTCCTTGTGATGCTACCTGAAGAGAAATATTTGCGAACAATGGCTTTAGCTTCCAGCAGCCCCTCTTTCTTGTTCTTGCTGGAGGGGGGGTTGTTTCCTAAGGCCTTGATGGTGAGAGGGCAGTGAGACGGTGGCGAGAACAGGGGGTAAGGTTGCTGGCCCTCCTCGATGGTGAAGCCCAGCACCTCTACATGACCATAGAGGCAAGTGAGCAGGCACTTTCCACGGAAACACAAGACCTGCGCAGACATCAGACACAAAAGTCAGCCTACATGCAGAAACTAGTGATTGACCGATATATTGGTCAGGTTGATATTTTTGCAGCAACTGGTTGTAATGCTAATAGTCACAATGTTAATACTAAAATAATGATAATAAAAATAAGTTAATACAAATATTAACAACAATAACAGACTTGGTAGTTCCCTCTTATGTTAGTTTCAAATATTCTAGTTTTCATTGAATTTTTAGCAATTTTATGACCATCTCACACATTAAGGCCAATTCAAACCACACTGACAGACGGCAAATGACACTGTCGGATCAGTGTCAGTGCCCCTATCTGAATCTTGTGTCTGTCGGAGCTTTCGCCGATTGAACATGCTGAATTGGAATTAGAAGTGACGTGCTGTAATCTGGTGACTGTTGCCGTTAATCTGCATCTGTCTGTGCAGTGTGAATTGGCTTTAAGGTGTATATATCAATATTGTATTGACCACCCTGGTGTTAGTATACATGCATCTGCTGTTGAAAAGCTCATACTTGTCAACCTCAAGTGGTTCATAGTGGTTAAATGCTGATATTATCGGTCTACCTGGCCTTGTTTCATGACTAAAACCGCACGGTTGTGGGTATGGTCAAGGTGGGCATGGAATTGAAGATCATCCTCTTTCCGCTGGTCTGTGTCAGGTAAGGTAGAACTCTTCATGCCATTCTGAAGAACACTATTGGCATATTCACTCCATTCTTGTGTGTCCACTGAAGAGCTGCTGTCTTCCATTTCCGTGCCTCCATTTGTGTGGCCATGATCAAAAGTCACAGAAGTGGCCTTAACCTTTACCTCCTCGGCACAACTGTTTTCAGGGATAAGAGTAACCGGTTTCGCATACAACTTCTTCAACCGTTTTATTGTGGGTTTTTCCTTTTTGGCTATCTGTTGCTCCAACTTTGCAGTCCCAGGACTTGTATTTAGGAGAGTTGAGTCCAGACTGCGTATTTTTTTGTGCCATTTACTCCTGCTGTGACATTTGGTGGCATTTCGTTGCTCGTGTTGGGACTGAGAAGAACCCTTGTGTACTTTCATTGTCAACCAATGAGCTCCAACGATCCTAAAAACAACATAAATCCAGGGCAGGGGAACACCTGTAAATGAAGACAGCAATGAAGGTATCAGCACACATGGCGTCACTAAAAAGGTTGTCAATAAGAAATGCAGAATAAAGAAAAGAAATCATCTGACTTCTGGGTATTTATTTTAAAGCAGAGACAGACAGAGAGCCAGATAGCTACTTTATTCAGTTGGTAAAATTTCACAAAAAATTTTGAGAAATTGTTGCATCATACATTATTACCAACCACTAGTGAGATCCTCTGTTGTTAAAATATGATTCTGAAAACCACTTTCATGGTTTTAAGTGCACTGACCTTTTTAAAGTGAGAACCTCCGATTCTCCTGGTGCAAGATTTGAATCAAAGTTCGTGTGAATATGCTGTTGTTTCTATGTAACTGGCAGTGGCTCCATGCAAACATCAAAATCACGCACGATGCTGTTGTGGTTCCACTCCACTAATCGATACGAAGCCGTCTATTTCCCCCTTTTAATCTGCTTTAAGACCGCATTGTCAATGTTTGGTGAATGCGTTTGAAAGTATAAATACAAGAGACACCGAGATGAAGCATAAAACATATTAAATATACAACTCGTTGGCTAACAGGAACGATTTTGTGCAGCACTGGCGCCTCACAGTTAGCGAATGTGCCATGTGATGGACAGAAACAGACTTTCCGGAGTTTGAATGAACTTTGATTCTACACTACCCTTCTAAATTAATACTTCACTATAAAATACTTCACAATAATTATCAAAAATGTTATATAATCGAAGAATTAGTGTTCACTTTGGTTGCATGAGCTAAACGATTTAATCAGCGCGTATGTGAAGAAAATCGCACTCGGCGTAATGGGTTGAATGGCCAACAAACAGAGCTCAAACAATATTGCAACGTCACTTCCTCTTTCTGTTTCAACATGGCTTCTTGTTGTTTAGCCCAAATTAAGGATTTGATGCTATGTAATATATAAGTAACTCACTAAATTACATTACGCATATATGTCGAGTTTCAGTATATGAAAAGAAACATGAGAGCAATGACATAATTTACGCGAAAGGTGAGTCTTACACAGTTGATTGTGCGGCGAGTAGTTTAGGGAGCGTCAGTAAAATGCGGACATCGCGGTTAACGTTTAGGTAATGTGAATTAATCCGATAATTAATCAGTCAAAGTCATCCACATGGTATGGGGAAGCATTATTGAACATGGATGGATGAATGTGCAGAATTATTCTGTGTACTGTTTCATAAAACGAGTTACGCCAAAAATAAGTAAGATATTGGAATAACCAACTATGCTTGTAATACAATAACTGCAGTATTTCATGAATATCAAGAATGAGTTAAAGTTGCATGATCTCTACAAACATTTTATCTTCATGAAACATTTATTAATAATGACAGTATAGTAATAAAACATGACCAGGCTGACTTTTTATTGTATTTCACGCACATTTATTATTATTCTGAGCATTATTTTTTTGATTTTTATAAAAATCCATAATTAAATTATTAATAGTGTTTAATAAAATATTTATAATTGTATTAGTCTTCATTTAAATATAATATTCATAATTTAAATGAAAATGTGCAAACCTATTTTCTGTACCTTTTCTTTAAAAGAACAATACAACCGTTATATCTTCTTGAAACATTTATTATTAATGACACGATTTTTATCAATAATAACACACCAGAATTGTATTTTACACAGATGTATTATAATTCTGATTTTTTTTATTTTTTATTATAAATATCCATGAAATAATTTGTAAAAATAATTTAAAAAAATGTCAGGGATATTTTATATATATATATATATATATATATTTTTTTTTAATATAATATTTATCTTAAATTTCATTAAGATAAAATCATTATTGAAATGAAATTGATGTGTCCTGCATGTCTAGATGGAGATACCTGCTGAAGGGACCTCTCATGCTCAACGGGTACTGTCCTTGCTCAACCAACAGAGGGGTCTTGGCCACTTCTGTGATGCCATGCTGAACACAGCAAGTGGGCAGGTTCATCTGGCCCATCGCAATGTTCTTGCCTGCTTCAGCCACTTGTTCCAGGAACCCAGTTCAAATACACCTTGTATACAGATCGACCTGCCATTAGAGTGCCCTGATGATGGGCTTGAGCTACTGCTTAATTTTTTTTACACTGGTGAACTCCAGTTAGATGACAGCAATTTAGAAACGATTCAGAATGCAGCTAGCGGACTGTCAGTGCCGGATTGTCTCATACCTTGCCAGGGTTCGCCAGATGTAGAGACTTTGCAGTCACCTGCTACCTTGACCTTGAGTGAAGATGATGAAGCCAAACCACTATTCCCTCCCTCTCCTTGGCCTGATCCGACCCCAAAAGGAAAGACTAGATCTGGGCAGAGGACGAAAAATAAACCTGATGCATACAGATTCGGTTCACCGGTCACAGCTAGCGATGATGACAGCCCTGTCTCGACGTCTACTACCACCACCCGTTCTGGAAGGCGTGTAAAAGGGCCCAGGCGACTAGTTGGGGAAAGTCCCATATCTGCTGTTATGAGGCAGGGAGCTGGAAGGAGAAAACCATCATCTCTGGATGACAAAGAGCAGGAGACTGCTGCCACTGAGGAAGAAGATCATCTCAAACATCAAGACATGAGTGAAGCTGAGGTACTCTGAACATTTATATTCAACCAGAAGATATTTATTTTATTTAAATAATTTAAACCCAATCTGTTTCTACTAGGTAGAATGCATTGATCTGACAATGAAAATCTAATACACTGATTATGAAAGTTTCTATAATTTATGTGTTCTGATTTTCATACTACTTCAAAATCAAAATTGTAACTGTAATCTGTATTACATTTACTATTGTGTCTCTATTAGCAGGTGGATGGGTCTGACGATCAAAATGATGATGATGATGACGATGACAATGATGATGATGACGGAGATGGGAGTATGGATGTTCTTTATGAGGGAACCGATGAAGAGTATGTGCCTCATGATTCACCTTGCTCGACCCCAAAGACTCCACGGGGAAAGCGCAAACAAGAAGAACAAAGTACCAATAAAGAGAATGGGGAAGGAACATCTAAAAACAGCAAGAAAGGCTCTGTCCAATGTCCAACATGTCACAAAACATTCCTTAGCAAGTACTACTTGAAAGTACACAACAGGTATGTGCACACTATTGCTCTACATTTTAGGTTTGGTAAGATTTTTAAATGTTTATTTGATAGAAGTAAGGTTAGAGACAGGTTTGGTGGTATAGGTAGGTTTAAGGGGTAAGGGAAGGTCAACAGGGTAATTATAGATTTAGGCTGTAATTGCATGCAGGTATTTTTAAAAATATAAGTATAATGTAAAAACATGTATTTACACAATAAGTGCATTGCATCAAATTATTAATTTAAATGTTAGTACATAGTAGTTAAAGACAATTAATATAAAGTGGGACCTAGGGTTGGGTACCGTTCACATTTTAACCGGTATCGGTACCACCGGTACCCAATGGTACCTTTTTTCGGTATTTTAGGGATGTTTACATAAATAACTGTAAAGAACCTGTAAGTCATTTATAGAAGTGTTATTGACATTATTCCAGAGCTGCCCTGGTCTCTGTCTGCCATTGTCTGTGATGTTTGTATACTGTAATATTTACTAGTAAATAGTAGGCAACTAGGTACTTAATTTAATTCATAAATACAACCATAATATTTATTTTTTTATTTTCTTAATAATTAATCTATAAAAAGATTTCCCACAAATTATGTGTTGTGTATTTTCTGGTAATCAAATGAAGACACAAGACATTAATTTAATTTATCTTTCAATTTAATTAAATTTCTTTTGTCAAACAAAGTGCTGCACAACTGAGCTTTATACGGTTAAAATTAAAACATGTATAAAAAATGTAATGTATTACTTAAAAAATAAAGTTTTGATTATTATTACATTAGTGTTAGTATAATTAATTGAGACGTATCTAAATTCTACTGTACAACAGTGATGTATTTTGTCAAGATAAACCGGACTTTTATTTTGACGTGTTGCCGTGAAGAACTTTGAGTTTCTGTGTTTATGATATGATGGTAGTTTTTCTCAAATGAAACGGTAAAATGCTCATAAAGTGACTCTCAGTGGCTCTGGAGATGACATTCGTGCGTTCATGTCCTCATATGAGACTGCAGAGATGGAAACACGCGACGGTCATAGTGATAGTGAGCGCGATAGTGTGTGTGGTAAACCGCGCTTCTACAGCATTCATTCGCACAGAGACACGCAGGATTTGTATTTAAATGGTCTTTTTACTGTTTAATATTCACAGACACTAGTCTATATCACCAGATGCGTTCTCAGGGACCGAAATTTGGTTCCGATTGATTTAATGTGAATCAGTACTTGGTAGTACCGACGTAATTCGGTCAGTGCCCTTAAAAGTACAGAGTTCGGTACCCAACCCTATTGGGACCGAACATTTGTATTTGTACAGCACATTTATTTTTGTTGAAATGTGTTACATTTAAACTGAAAATTTACAGTTGCTTGTTTTCATTTTACATATTCTATTATGTCTTCCCCCTAACACCACCATATATTCTTACATATCTTCATTCATGTTCTTTTGATCAACAAGCATTGAGTTATTGTGCAACTTTTAGACAATTGTTACTCTTACTCTTTTGCACACAACATATGCAATTTGCTTAAATCAATATGAAATCTGATGTGAACAAGAAACTTTTCAGAGATCTGAACTTATTGTTTTGAGGGGAAAAAAATCTTGAGAATTGAGCCAAAGCGGTTGAGAAAAACTATAATGTTAGAGGCTGTCTGGTAATTGTAATTTGATTAATATGATCCTGTGTTCATTTGAAATTCTGTCTTTCCTTCCATCTTGCTGTCTGCAAGGAGACATACAGGGGAGAAGCCCTTTAAATGTGCTAAATGTGGGAAGTGCTACTATAGGAAGGAGAACCTGCTGGAGCATGAAGCCAGGAATTGTCTTAGCAGAACAGAGGTGGTGAGTTTGATAATGAGGGACAATTTAAAATATGCATACGTGCAATAGAAATAACCATAATGTGTAATTTTTGGTGGTTACTGCTGCACAATGGCTACTTACTTGATGTGCCTTTTTAAAATTTGTGCCAGGTGTTTACGTGTTCAAAATGTGCCATGACCTTTAAAAAGCGACATGAGCTGCGTCTTCACACAGTCACGCACACAGGAGAGATGCCCAATAAGGTACATCATCCATTTTGGAGGTCAGATGTGACCTTTTGTCTATGGACATTTTGCTAACGTAATTTTATTTGTCGTATTAGTGCACATCATGCCCTGAACAGTTCATGCAGAAGAAAGATCTCAGGATCCACATGATTAAAATTCATGGAGCTCCTAAACCACATGCAGTAAGTTACTCTAATGCTCAAACTTGGTGTACAATAATGCCTTGCCATTGAAAACTAAACCAAATATCAGATCCAATGTTATGTAGTACTAAGAAAAGTTATGTTTTTTTTTTGTCATGTGTGTTGTCTAGTGTTCATTGTGTCCCAAGTGTTTCCTGTCCCGCACTGAGCTACGTCTGCATGAGGCAGCCAAACATCGTGGTGAGAAACTGTTTGTGTGTGAGGAATGCGGCCACCGGGCCTCCAGCCGCAACGGCCTGCAAATGCACATCAAAGCCATTCACAGGCATGTGACATATTTCATCACTGATTATTAGCATAAAGAAACAAAGAACTGAAACATGCTTTATTTATTGTTTAAACTATTATTAATTAGTTCTGTCCGCTCTTCAAAGATGAGGAGAAAATGTTAGAAAATGCAAGACTTATGCATGCATGTGGTGAGCAGACAATAAAACAATGTGAAGAAATCTTTTTGTGATGTTTGTGCGTAATCAGTTTTACGTTTACCGGTTGAATTAATGCTGAGCCATATTTGTTGCGCTTCTCTTCAGAAACGAGCGTCCTTTTGTGTGCGAGTTCTGCAATCATGCTTTTACCCAGAAAGCCAATCTCAACATGCACCTTCGAACACATACTGGAGAGAAACCTTTCCAGTGCCACCTCTGTGGCAAGACGTTTCGCACTCAAGGTAACTTTTCCTTTGCCGTTTAGACTTCCAATTCATTTTTAAAACTGAATCCATGCAATTTCTCTATTACTTTTGTATTATTAACTAAATGTTTACTGATTGTGTGAGCAGCGAGTCTGGACAAACACCACCGCACGCACACAGGAGAGCGGCCATATAGTTGTGAGTTCTGTGAGCAACGCTTTACAGAGAAAGGTCCTCTATTACGCCACATAGCCAGCAAACACCAAGAAGGCAGACCACACTTCTGCCACATCTGCAACAAAACTTTTAAAGGTGAGATATCTGGTGAGGTATATATGAAGAGGTATACAATTACACGTTTGAGGCAATTTGGCGAAAATTTTTTATATTTGCATGATAGATAGATAGATAGATAGATAGATAGATAGATAGATAGATAGATAGATAGATAGATAGATAGATAGATAGATAGACAGAATACACAGACAGACAGATAGCAATTCAATAAATGTTATATCAATTATATCACTTAGTTTAAATGACAATATAATTATTTTCATTAATGTCAACAAGAATAATATCTCATTTCTTTCTTATATATTTATATTTCTTAACATCTCTTTTTTTAATATTATTTTCTATTATATTTGACCTGAATGACATTAATATTTCCCATTGTTGATTAAAAATATAAATAATTGTAGATATTTTATACAATTTATATATAATTTATACCAAACTATAAACAATTATTTATTAAGTTATACCTGTTGTATACATTATATTAATGTTTTTATTTATTACAAAAAAAAAAGGAATATATGAAAGGAATTGTTTTAAAGTGTTGAATAATAATTTATATCCCATGATGCCCCATCAGCCATCGAGCAGCTCCGTGTTCATGTACGACGTCACAAAGGCATGAGAAAATTTGAGTGTAGTGAATGTGGTTACAAGTTCACCAGACAGGTACGAATGAGATGTATTCGTGGATTAACATATCAGAAAAATTATTTTGACATTTCCTACTTGTGGTCTTAAGAGCTCAGTGTCTCCTATCTTGCTTTTGACAGGCACATTTGCGACGACACTCACAGATCCACAACCGCGTGGAGAACTATAACCCCAGACAAAGACGGTTGCGTAACCTGATTGTGGAGGATGAGAATGCAGCTGTCTCATCCAGTCCTCCCAGCCAGACAGAGGTTCAGGCAGGACCAGTGGAAATGGTTAACCTGGTTATCCAGCCAGAGGCGGTTGTGGTGGAACAGGTCGTCTCCGCTTCTGTTGGAGCAACAGGGGGAGACCAGGCCACATATTCAGTGACCAATGGATCAGTGAATGGTGAACAGACTGGGTTTGTTCTGACTGGAAGGACTGATGGTGGAATCGAGCAGACTCGCTTCACTGTAGCAGATGTGATGGAGCAGACACTGCTGGTGACCAACGCGTACCCAATCCATCAGTCAAGTGTGGTGGTGGAACTGCCAAGCTCTGAAGCTGATGGGAAAGTTTAAATGGAGATTTTTGACTCCAGAGCAAAGACATGTAGAGGGGGTTCATGTTGGAGTATGCAGTTTAAAAGTCATTGAGACATGTCAAGCATTGTAAATAAACCGCTTTCTTGCATGAAATTCAGGTAAGAAATGGTTTTGATATTAATTTATTATCTTCAAAGAAGTTAATTTTAAAATTATGCAAAAACAAAAGACTCTGTTGTAACAAGCATGACATGACACAAGATCATCTTGAGTTTTCTATAACCACATTTTTGGGATATGAGATTGTGTACTGTACTCATTTGAGCCAGACTTCTGCAAAAATACATTGCTCTTAATCTTGAAGTGCTTGAAAAAGCTTTTTCTCTGTTTGGGTGAACAGGCAAAACTTAAAGCTTTTTATTCTATAAGGGAAAAAGTTCAATCTTATTTCTACTAGCTAATTGATTGGCACTTTAAACTACAAGATTTTGACAGATTTGGATTTAATTACATACAGCCAAAGTTCTTGTAAGAGAAAGTCAGGATTTATTCAGCATCTGGATTTCATAATGTAAATTGAATTTAAGACTATTGTAAAAGAAGTAAAAACAGTCATACGCTTCATGTATACTCTTCTTTTAATAGAATAAACCATTCAAACGGAAATCCAAATCTGTGTGTTTTATTCACTTTTCTATCCACTTAAAATACTTATTACTTGATTGTTTCATTGTATTTAAAAAATACTTAAACCATGATTTAAGAAAAAAGAAGCTAAAATACACCAATTATTTTTTTTGGAACAATGTGGATTGATAAATAGTTCACAATAAAACCAGGGTCATTTCTGATTTTATGTTGTCTTCATAATCTTTCAGTTTTATCTTCATTATTGTGTGTGCTAGATCATCTACTGGATATATTCACTGTGCTTGAGCTGAAGCCTCTTTCTGCGTCCTTATATACTGCCTTCCACTGATTGATTCCAGAGGGCAGGATGTACCAATTCCAACTTTATGGAAAATTAGATTGTGTCTAACACAAACAGTTGTACAAAACATTTGGATGATAAAAATGTATGCCAGACAGTTGGTCTCTCGTGATCTTGCTTTTCACATACATGAAAAGAGCAAAAGTAACAGTGCTTAAGTCATTTATTGGTTGACCACACGTACAAACATTACACAAATCGTCTCCTCGTCCATATTGTACAAATAATTTTGGGCACAAAACAAACTAAACGTCCTGTAAGAAAAATAAAATAAATGTCAAGTACCGCTTAAGCGTGTTGTAAATAATTAGTACTGGTTTCAAACGCATACATTTACTCAATAATAATGAGATACTGAATTACTACTTCCAGTTATTAGTACAGCATCCAAATACAATTTGACATAAAAATACAATACCTTCATTGATTCTTCATCATCGCAGACAGCTTAAAAAAATACAAGCTGCGTTTCATAAACTGTAACATATCTTTCTCTAAAATAAAGAATGACTAGGTAATCATAAACTTAATTTAATAATAAAATATGAGTTTAAAAGCAAGTCTAATACAAATTCACTTAAAAACTTTGACCACTACATGCATGCTAGATTGTCTCACATAGTAAAAAATGGGTTGCACAGATATTAAGTTTACCTGTCAAGCTAAATTGTTGTTTTTGAGAAGTCTTGGATTCTCCAAAATATTTAATCTCAACTTATATAAAATACTACTGCTTATATAAAATACTATTTGTTTTCCACATTGCAGAAAACAGTTCAGCTATACTATAAACATGCATCTAAGTGTTCCAAACGTTAACCTTTTGGAATGCTTGGGGTCTCAAAATAATTTTTTGAAAAGAACAAATATATTTCTCATTAGGTAACTATTGTATTGTATTGTATTATTTTGGGGGCTTGGACTTGAAGTTGCAATGTTGTGCATTACTTGATATGATAGGCACTGTTTCATGAGCCACTTCACTCAAGTCTCTGTTCAAAGTAAACAGCCAGCATTAGAAATGCATGCAACAATTAAAGCTGTAGTAACACTGGGTTACTGGGAGAAATAACGCAAACATTGATTGTCCATTCACCAGCTCCCTTTGCTGCCCAGTTGAGGTGAATATGTGATAAAGTGCAAAACACTTAGTAGCGATGTCACACTGAATGACCTTCATTCTCATGTTTCGAAAAGTTCTCAATGCACTTGATTGACATCTTGGTTGCGGTTCCGATTAACATTGTTGTTGTGGTTGTGGTGGTGTCTGTGGAGGTGGATGGCATTGGCCTCAGGTACGTCGATGGGTTCGAAGGTGCTTGGAACAAGGGGCATGAACTGTCGGAATATGCTAACACTTCCATGCCAGAAGGTGGGCTGGGGAAGCCGGCCAGCTGGGGTCCAAGATCGAGAAGAGGGGTCGTAGACCTCAACCACATCAGATAGCTCAAAGGTGTTGTCATAGCCACCGGACACAAAGAGTCGACCACCCAGAGCTGCTACACTGCCTCCAACATGTACCTGTGGAGTGTGAGATGTTGTAAGTGAAGACCTTTTTTACTTATATGTGTGATATCCTATTATACTACTATGTTGAATGCTTGAATCTGATTGGCTGATGAACGTTCTGAGGTGTGCAATTATTTTCTGGGAGATGCACAGCGAACGTAGTTCCAGGCAGCTCTTGACCGCATTACAGTTCCATATCACTTCGCATAGTTAACTGTAATAACGGACATTACAGGACTAAAAAACAACATGACAGACGATTTTCCTAAAGTAAATCTTAATATTTACGGTGAATATAAAACGTTCAACAACTGGGCGGCAGCAGTATTAGACAGTCCAGATGAAAACCAACAAACGGAAGCGGACATCAAAGGCAAGCTTTTCTGTCTCATTACTGAAATCACACAGGCTCGCACACGCACTACAGTTTGCACTAAAGGTGTCAGCGTTGCCCTGACAATTTGATCAGTTAGCCTATATAGTGGAGCAACTTAAAGGCTACACGTAACATTTTTTCACTGGTGAGGTAATAACAGCGCTGTTTAGAGACGCACAGAGGTAGCCTAATTCACACAAGCACTCACTCACTCTCTCGCTCTCTCTCTCGCTCTCTCTCTTTCTAATAACTTTATTAATAACTGCAGTAGAATGCTATCAACGGCTCAAGCCTTCGTTAACAGCTTTAAAATGACGTTTCGGAACTAGCAAAAGAGCCGTTGGATGAGACGCGGAAGAAATAGTCCTACTCACAATAGCGATTTAAGTACAAAAACCGGACGAATCCCTTTAAATATATCTTCGGATCGATGTCTTGAGGTGTGGTAACCGTAGTATAAGCGGAATAATTGACTCCGGGGCGTTCAATTATTAGAATAATAATGCACACCCGAGGTGTAACGGCCACTCCGCTTCGCGTCGTGACCGCATCACCACCTCAGGTGTGCATTATTATTCTAATAATTGAACGGCCCGTCGTCAATTATTCCTTACTTAAACTGTTCAAAAATACAATTAAAATGCAAGTCATACATACAATGGCTTGAATACACTTGCCGTGTTCTGAATTCAAAAGTATTTTTTGATTCAACTGTCCTAATAATCACACTTGATGAAAAATCAGTTGCATTGTACTTACATTTACATTTATGCATTTGGCAGACGCTTTTATCCAAAGCGACTTACATTGCATTCAAGGTACACATTTTACATTTTGTCAGTTCTTGCTTTCCCTGGGAATCGAACCCATGACCTTGGCGTTGCTAGCGCCATGCTCTACTGTTTGAGCTACAGGAAAGCTGGGAAAGCATGCTCTACTGTTTTGAGCTACAGGAAAGCTTACTTACTCAAATAGGTACAGAGTAATATTAATTAACTACAAGTATAGATTAAATTATTCAATTTTGACCAGCTGTAAATGAGTGAAACAAGGTAAAATGGACATACTTGTGTCATGGGACTAATCTTGCCCCATTCGTGTTTCTGCGGGTTGTAGACATCAACTTCTGCTGAATCATCCCTGAAACACAACCAGTGTATGAGAAACATGTTCACTTTCTTCATTTTTCCTTTTTCTACATGCCACAAAAAAACTGGACAATACCACAATTTTAAAATTGTGGAGAGAAAAAAGTGAGCACCTCACCTTACAAAGTAGATCAAGCCATTTAGAGTCACTGATTTAGGGGCAAATGACCACGGAGGCAGTTCTCCACTGTTGACAAGTGACCAGCGATTGCTTTCAGCATCGTAGCACTGAATTGCCATTGTGTCCTCTCCGGTTAAGGATCCAATGGCGTAGAGCCGCCCTCTACATGCTGTAGTAGAACAGTTATCCATAGGATGCGGCATGGCCGGAAGAGCCTCCCAGCAGTCTAGGGTATGGTCATAGCGCTCTGTGCTGTCAGAGGCTACCACATAGAGTTGACTCTTCAGGACGCAGGAGCTGTGATACTCTCTGGCTTTCAGCATGGGGGAGACCTCAGTCCACTCGTTCACACTGGAGTTGTATCGCCAAACGCAATCATAGAGACGTGATCCATCCGAGCCACCTGTCACAATGAACCAGGTTTGAGTGTTTAAACAGATATGCAATACCAAACAGCGAAAATATAAAAAAATTCAAACTTGCCTACACCAACTTTTTAGATTAAGTCCAAAGCATGTGAATATGAGGCACACTATTGGTTGTTATTTACTAATCATCTAGTAGTAACATTCAGGGTTAATTGCAGTGTAGTCTCTTATGCAATTCACTCTTATGAATTGGTTCTTCTTAGTGAATCAAAAGCATTCATCAAGATTAGTATAGTCCAACATCTGAACAGTGACTTTAACTCTTTCCCTGCCATTGACAGAAATTTAAGTCATTTGTGTAAATTCTTTATGAATTTTTTGTGAAAATTATCAGAAACGCTGGCGGTGGCTGGCAACTTTTTAAAAAACGCTGGCGGGGAAAGGGGCAAAAAAGGTCCATTGTCTATTGTCAAGAGTGTAGCGATGTATGAAGCACAGCTCACTATCACATGGATTCCTATTGAAATTCTTGGATTTCACCCACACCAATTGGCCTTATAATGTGGCACCACCTTAACTGAGACTTAAATCAGTATAGTTTTTGGCTGGTTGTTCATATAGCATGTAGTTAAAATACACATTTTGTATTCTATCAGTAATATATAAAGATAAATGATTGAAATGTTACCATTTTTCATTTTTTAGCATTTCTATTGAAAGGATTAGTTCACTTTTAAATAAACTTTTGCTGACAATTTACTCACCCCCATGTTTTTTTTTTTGCAGTCAAAAAGAAATTGAGGTTTTTTGTTGAAAACATTCCAAGATTTTTCTCCATATAATGGACTTCAATGGGCTCCAAACGGTTCAAGGGCCAAATGACAGTTTCAGTACAGCTACAAAGGGCTTTAAACGATACCAGACGATGAATAAGGGTCTTATCTAGCGAAACGATCAGTTTCTGGGAGAAACCGAGCAGTATTTATGCTATTATATGACCTCTTATCAGACGAATGTGATCATCTCTGAGCTCCGCCATAACTTTCGCTAAGTGAGGTCAAAATACGAGCGTGGTCATAGATATATCGATCGTAGATGCCTCATTCTACTGATCCGTGCAGGCGCTAATGAGGCATCTACGTATACATCTATGACCACGCTCGTATTTATTCATCGTTTGGTAGCATTTAAAGCCCTTTGTAGCTGTACTGAAACTGTCATTTGGACCTTGAACCGTTTGGAGCCCATTGAAATCCATTATATAGAGAAAAATCCTGGAATGTGTTCATCAAAAACCTTAATTTCTTTTCAACCTTAGAAAGAAAGACATGGATATCTTGGATGACATGGGAGTGAGTAAATTATCAGCAAAAGTTTATTTAAAAGTGAACTAATCCTTTAATATACAGTTAAGGCTATTATTAGATTGCATAAAAAGTCATTAAAAAGGTTTATGTACCTTTTGGAAGAATTAAAAAAAAAATCATCATTGATATCCATTTGTAATTGAATTGTATATATTTTTTATCAAATATATTATTCCTTAAAAGTACTAAAATAATCGTTAATAAAACCGACTGGAATCGAAATTGCTGAATTCCATAGTCATTGCTTAGTCACCTTTTTAAACACCGATCACATAACAGCAAAGGGCACTTAGAACAGAAGCAGCATGTAACCGCCTGAGATGTTTTCTCAATTGAAACATTGCCTAGAGGTAACTGATGTGTCACCTGAAATCACGTTGCTGATCTGGCATAACATTTTGTCCGATCACCACTCTCGCATAGTCAAATATAAAGGGGTTTATTTATACATTGGCTGCCATGTTGAAAACAGTTTGGAAAGAAGGACACTCTGAGCCTGCTTGGGGATTTGCTTGTTGAGTATGAGTTTGTCTTTCACAGAGGACTTACAAGTCCCAAACAGGAAACATCATCATTGTACTAACCTGTCACGTAAATGTCGTTGCCCAGGGCGGCTATGCTGTAGCCACCTCCAAGGTGGTCTGGGAATTCTGCCAAGTATCTCCACTGTCCAGTCTGTGGGTTGTAACAATCCACAGTAACAAGTTCATCACACTCTTGATCACATCCTCCCACCATCACCAGAATTTCTGCTAGTCCGGTGGACGGACGTGGGCGCATTCGATGACCAGGTCGATCATGGCGGTCGTATTCGTAGGACTGAAAGCTGCGTGCCTCACTGACTAACCGTAAACAGGCCGGTGACAAGTAGACCAGCGGATCGCTCTCCACGTGGGCTAGAAGGTAGAAACGGCGAACAAAAGGCAGACGTACTTGCTGCAACAACTCGGGCCAGTAATGCAACCGGTGCTGCAAGTCGGATTTGACCCAGCGTACGGCAATCTGGTATGCTGTTTCTTCCTTATCCACACACAGTCCATCATCAGACACAAACTCCAGCAGTCGCTTCCACGACAACCGCTCAAAGTCCATGCTCTTCGCCAGCTCCACAATGTTTTTCAGCACAAAACGGCGGGCGCTTGTCGCCAACTCACGGCAGTCGTAAGCCTCTGCAAAGTCCTGGATCTCCAAGCAGTTGGAAACATCAAGTCTCTGCTCCAGGAACGCGCAGCACGCTTCTTTGACGGAAGGGAACTGAAAGAGGTCCGCCGTCTTGAGCAGAAGGTCCACGTTGTCATGTGTGACGGTCACGCGACCCGTGTAGCAAAAGTCCACCAGAAGGCCCAACAGTTCGGCTGATACTTCGTGTAGCACCACACGGTCCATGGCGCTCTCTCGAAGAGTACCGGCAAACATGGCCCGGAAGTATGTGCTGGCAGCTGCTAGCACAGTTCGATGGCAGTGGAACTCTTTGCCTTCAGCACACAATGTGACGTCGAAGAACTTGCGCTCTGCTCGGAGCTCATGGATCCCTCGGAGCAAGTTGATGGCGTGGGCCGTGTCAAAGAAGGGCAGCATAGAGGGCTGCGTTTGTAAAACTGGTTTCTCCATAGCTGATCCTTATAGCTTACTGTATTTCTCTTGCCGTATGTCTAGTTAAAACGCTGGATTCATCTTTAAACAGAGAACAGAAGTTTTATTAGTAGTTTGTAGAAGTAGTTTTTCCATTTGATTTTTTGATACTAACTAAAAACAAGTCCCCCCAAAAAAACAGAACAGCTCAAACTGAAGTTTCAGCCTACCTGTGTATCTTCTCAAAGCGTTTAAATTTGTGAAAGGAAAGGGACACAGTAGCTTCTAGAATGAAATATCATATGGTTATGACGAATGTGCGCAACCGTTGGTCTCTTAAGACAAGAGTGCTCATCGTGTCTGGTCTATAAATACACCAGCAGTGTCCATTTTCACAGGATGGGAGGGGGTCTCCACACTCCGTTTAGCTAGTTTTACTGGAGATTACAGAAACTTCTCCACTGAGTAACTCCTCATACACCAACAAATCTAAAGAAGGTTTACAGTGGTAATCCAGCCAAAAATAAAACAGTCATCATTTACTCAACCTCATTCGTTTCAACCCTGTATTCTTTCTTTCTGTGAAATGCAAAGGGGAGATTGTCAGAGCTGCTCTTTTTTTCATACAAGTAATGTGAAAGGCAAAAAAGGACCAAAAAAAAAAAAAACGTACCATAAAACTACCATCGAAATAATACAAAGCTGTTGTTCACTCATATTGTCCACTGGCGGATGATAATGTTCCATTTATTATAAGCATGCGCTGCGGTTGTTGTCTGCTGCTTTAAATGCTTGAGCTTGTTAAAGTCAAGTGGATTCTGATTGGCTTTCAATGTTTTTATCATTCATCAGCTGGAATACACAGTTCTGAAAGTGATTCCAATGATATTGTTCCTTTGTGTTGTTATCAGTATAGCTGTGTAGTGTGGACCTGACTATTCTCATAGAATTAGAACCGTTATTAAAACTTTATAGTTACTGTTATCGTCCTTGGTATGAACAGGCATTAATGGCTCACATTTGCTATTATATGATTTCAGAATACATGGAATAACATTTTATTGTTACTTTATGTTTTTTAAGCTTGTCAGAGTAAATCACCAATCACTTGTGTGGAAAAGGAGTAGCTTAGACATTCTGCTTAACATTGAAAGGTCGGATTCTGAGATCCACTACTGCTTCAATATAATTGTATCTATATATCCTAATTAAATTTATAATCAAAGCCTCAATCAATATTTATCCTCCTATATAATTATTATGACTTCCATTCTTTATTCTTTAAAGATGTATTATTCTTTACAGTTATGACTTTGCTTAAATCAAGAGGACCAATGATTGTCCCTTCCTTTATATTTTCTAAAGTTTGTATTTGGTGACTGCTTCCAGAGATGAAATATGGATTTGTCTTTCATTTTATTTTATTTCATTTTATATTTCCTTTTACTGAAACACTAAAGAATTGGCCTGCCTGTACCTCTCACTGAGAGAAAAGCACATGTTATCAGTGTTTTGGAAAACTTTCTCTGGTTTGGAGTCGGACCAGAGCTCAACCAACCAACCTTGGAGAGACTGTTTATCTGTGTATGTGCGCAGTATTAGGTGTTAAAGATCAGTATTGGAGGTGGATTACGGGCATCCTAAGGGATGAGTGGACGTGTTTTTTGGGCATGCTGGCACCTGCTCCAGAATCTGGAAGGTCTAACGTACCTAATTCCGGGGTGAAAGCGTCAACAAGTGATATCTCTACACGTGAATCTGAATAACTGACAATGTGTGGAAATTTACCAATGACTGTTCATTTTCTCTGAGCCAATCAGAATAATCCACATGGCAGTAATGACGTGGTTAGACCTTGAAAACAGTATAACTGTTCAGAAATTGTATGTACGTTAGGCGGAGGGGGCTAGGCTGGTAGAGGGAGCGTGGCCTACGAACTCCTTGTGAGACTTGAAGCTGGCTTCTGCTGATGAAACTGCAAGCTATTCTTCAGTAATTTTTT
The DNA here is from genome assembly GCA_023566225.1 of Romanogobio albipinnatus. Classification (NCBI taxonomy): domain Eukaryota; kingdom Metazoa; phylum Chordata; class Actinopteri; order Cypriniformes; family Gobionidae; genus Romanogobio; species Romanogobio albipinnatus. The sequence goes on along the minus strand of CM042248.1, from coordinate 31,763,890 downwards.
CTTTAATTAATCGCACTCCTGACTCTTGGTCTTCCTTTTTCACTACTGGTCCTGGGTCTTGGACTGTTACCCGACAACTGTTGTATTTCACATAAGAAAGAAAGTAATGTGAACGACATGCAGGTGAATAAATCATGTGTATTTTGGGTGAACCCCTTTAAAAGTAAGACGAACAATTTCTAAATTTTACAATATGAATAAGAGCATTTAGCAATCTGCATAAATATGCTTTACACTGTTTCCCCTGTTCATTCTGTTTATATTCTCAGAGTCACAAGGCAGGCATCTAAAGAAAGGTTTTTTTCAATGGCAGTGTGAGTTTAAAATAAAATGGCATTTCCATCTCCAGGATCAGGTATCAAAACAGTGGCAAACACCTTTAAGGCACAAAACAACCATAGCTTACTGAAGAGCCATGTGACATGCAGAGATTTACCTATGCAGCAGGCAGCTCTGAAGTTTTATGAAGGTTGACTCATCAAAAAGAACGAGAGAGAGAGAGAGAGAGAGAGAGAGAGAGAGAGAGAGAGAGAGAGAGAGAGAGAGAGACAGACAGACAGGGGCCCCAACGGGTCAACAAACTGCAGAGAAATAGAACTGCTCTGAAAGCTCTACAGTTTTCAGTGAGTGACCTACATTATGCGTAGCAGGGCTGAGGAGGAATAATGCATTCACTTTCTACTGGGCTTCCGAGACTGGGTATTTTGGGAATTTATTAGATGCAAATATATACAGAGTTCAGACACATTTCTACCAATACATTTCAATGACTTGAGGCAAATACTGTATTCATGACTTAACGTTCCATGAAACGTCTGTGTAAAATAAGAATAAAAATCCAATTTCAAATCACAGCATCTCTTAAAGGGGTGGTAAACCACGATTTCACTTTTCTAACTTTAGCTAGTGTGTAATGTTGCTGTTTGAGCATAAACAACATCTTCAAAGTTACAACGTTCAAAGTTTAAAGCAAAGGGAGATATTTGCTTTTAAAGAAATCGATTTCTAAGGACTACAGCAAATGGCCGGTAGGGACTACTACACATTCACCCAGGGTGTGCTGACATCAGCAGTCCCAATATTTACATAAACCCCTCCTCCGAGAATATGAAATAAGGGGGGGCCATTTTGTATCGCTGCGGGGAATAGTTGTTGTGGTTAGTAGGCTGGAGTGCTGTTGCCAATGCCGACGAAACGCTGTTATTTTCATCCGGATTGCAGGTCCACTTTCTTCAGCCTTCCTAGGGACAGGGGTGCGTTGCAGTGCGTTTAACATACAACGTCATATTCATATGTGTAAGAGACATGAGGGGAACACAATCGCATTTGCATCGGATATATGCTGCCCATCATAAATCAAAGCACGAGACAGACAGGGGTAGGAGGAGAAGATCGGAAAATGTGACATAATGGACTATATTCATCTGTATTTGCAATACATGAGCCTTCAGCTGCACGAGTTCAGCTGCACGCGCGGCTACCGCGGCACATTCGCGGAGGAAAGCTTCCACAATCTTCGCGAGTACGGGCTACAACCTGTAAGTGTGATTTATTTTTCGTCGATGTGTTTTCCTGTAATAGTTCGTGTTGTTAATTGTAGCCTACGTTGTAGCAAGGAAGTAGACATGACAGCGCTGTTTGGCTCTGCAAACCAGTTTGTTAAATGCTCATTCATACTTAACGTTATCCGACAAACACCTCACGCTACAAACTGTTTAAAATCTCAACAGCGAACTTGGCATTAGTGTAAATTATTCTTTGATTAGAGCTTTTATGTGTTGTTTATCTACAGGCATGCTAAACATGGTTCTGTGTTTGATTTGGCTACTAGCAATGTTTAATGTCCGTTCTTGCGACAGATATTTGGCTATAATCGTTCTAAAAATACAAAAGTAACAGTGCCATTCAGGAGCGATCACTATAGATCTGCAGTCTTTACTCTTGAGGACTGAGCAGGTTCTGCTCGATCATCTTCACTAAAATTGTCTGGGTCTGATTCGGGCTCTTGGTATAGTTTTATTGACGCTAGCGTACACAAAGCCTGAGGCTACCTGTAGAGGTAAGGGGTAGGGCTGTGCAATTAATCGAATTTCGATTTCGATTTTGCCTCCCAACGATCACCAAAATAGTACAATCGAGAAAAAACGATTATTTTGCCTTGCGTTCTGAATGAAACGCGCACGCGCACATCCGCCCCTCCCGACCCCACAAATCTCTCTCAGGTAGTGATGGCCAATCCGGCTCTTTTTCGTGAGCCGGCTCGTTTGACTCAGCTCACTGAAAAGAGCCGGCTCTTTTGGCTCACAAACGGCTCTTTAATTTTTTTTTATGTTTTGTCTATGATAGGTGTGAAAACAATTCTAATTAAAAGATTAAATTAAATAATAATACTCACAATGTCTCACAATTTCTTTAAAAATGCATTGATTTATGAAAAAATAATACTATTAAACATTTGCATTTAAATTACAACTTTTTAATGTCTTGAAACAACATTCAAAACAAATACAAACTGAATCTGAACAACATAATAGAACCCATATTAAAGAAAAATAAATAACTTAAAGGATTAACCAGCATGAACTATCTCACTAGTTATGTTTTGTATAACTAGCATACACAATGCTGATCACATTTTAATTTATGAGAGATTTGCATTCAGAAATGCAAGCTGTCTCACTTTCGAGGGGCTGATGCGGTTTCTTCTCTCAGTAATAATTTGTCTCATTTTCCTGCTTTTGTTTGAACTTTTCACAGCTGTTTTTCCTCTCCTCTCCTCCGAGTTTAATAGTTGACACTGTAGCTGTGTCTCATTTAATTTAATTTTGAAGGCTGCATCCTCTGGAGGACACATCCTGTGAAGGATGCGGTATACGGAGAGTCCTTAATCAGAATTAAACGAGACGTCCTCCGTAGGACACACAGGCAGGAAGTATCACGTTGCTATGCCAACACGTTCACCGTGGAGTTGCGCTTCTCACACGTTATATGAATGAAAATTATTTATAACTTGAAAATGACTATGAAATGTTTTGCCTTGACAGCAAAGCACTGTTCTAAACGTTTAAAAAATAAAATAAAATATCACAACACTTGTAATCCTGTTTACCACAACTATCTATTTGAGGTATATACAGCTTAAAAACAAAAACAAGCTTTAAACTACTTAAGTTTAAACGCCACATCTTCGCTTGCATGATCTGCCGGCGGCGCCATTTTTTCAAATAATATTTAAAAAACATGACGGTTGTTAATGGCGACGCAAAGAATTGTGGGTTATCTGCAGCAACGAAGGATACACCTCATGCACACTCCGAATTCCTGAAAAGAAGGGCGCATTTGAAGGTCGCATTCGGAGTGTCCTACTAACTTTTTTGAAATGAGACAGCCTTCAGACGCATGCAGCCTTCAAATCCGACCTCCGGAGGATGCAGCCTTCCGAAATGAGACACAGCTTGTGTGTGCGACGCGTGTGTGTGATGGCTCGGCCCCTCCCTCATGCCGTATAATTGGTTGACACCTCGTGTATGATTGACAGGAACAGAATGTGAGGCTGACCAGACAGTCGAAACGAATGTGTGTGCCTTTAGACCTATATCATATTTTTTTTGTTCTTTGAATTAGTCAATTATTGTAAATAAAATAAAATTCATTATTTAATTATGACATAATGATTTAATTTCTATAGGCTATATATTTTTTTAAATAGAGTCGGCTCTTCAGAAATGCGAGCCAGCTCCCGTCGTTCACCTAAAAGAGCCGGCTCTTAGAGCCGACTCATTCGCGAACGACCCATCACTACTCTCAGGTCGTGAGTCTCGTGTGCATATCATCCGCTGGAATTTAAAAACTCGGCGCGAGTAAAGATGGCAGAAGGAGGGCAGTTACAGCAGCGTTTGGTGAGCAAAAAAGGCAAAACCAACTCCGTTGTCTGGGAACAGTTTGGCTTCGAGGAATCAGACGACGAGCAGAAACATGCTAAGATTTGCTACATGGTAGTGGCTGCAACGCAAGGGAACACCACGAATTTGTTTAACCACTTGAAAATTAAACAGAGTGACCTATGACAATCTAATAAAGAAACAAAAACTGAGGAGAGCAGGGGAGCCGTGTAAACGTCCTTTTTTTCCCTTCATATTTTTCAAATAATTCTCTCTTTGTAAACTTTGTTCAATGCATGCGAGATTGCGAGTGCTGCCATATTTTCGAATATGACCAGTCGTTTTCACCGTCATCACCCGGGTTTAGTGCTTTAGGGTTTAGGTTTAGAATGAGAAGCCGCGCGCGCTGTGAGAAAATGTGTCTCTGTGCGTTCATCCGAGAGCGCGCACACGTCTCTCAGCGCGCAAATATTGAGTTATCTTTCAAGTCTTGCTCTTAAACGGACAAACTCACACAAAACGTATGTCAACATGTCCATCTTGATGAGTATCTTAGCAGACATAGTCTGTATATGCCTTAAGTGAACTTTATACAGTCGATAAAGAAGACGCGAGGTCTTAAAGGGGCAGTAGCCTTTACTGTTGTCTGTTTAATGTCAAACAACAAAAGACAAGGACATCACTCAACGCTCTTGATTGAATAGCTTTTGTAAGTTTAATAGGATTAATTAGGGCTGCTCGATTATGGAAAAAATCATAATCACGATTATTTTGGTCAATATTGAAATCACGATTATGTAACACGATTATTTCACATGACTTTGGGAATGTGTTGTATTTATTAAAAATACACCTTTCAACAATTCAATTGAAATTGTAACATTTGTTGTACTTTTTGAACTATTAAAATATAACATATTCGAATCAAAGTATAAAAGTATTCACGTAAAAATGATAACCACAAATAAATAAGATCAACAATATGGTTCGGCTATGCTTTTCATGTACGTCTAACATTAGTTTTCAGGTACAGAAATGTATCAAATGTAAAATAACATATAATAACATAAACATATTTGAGTGCATAAATTAAAGATTAATCCTATTAAACTTACAAAAGCTATTCAATCAAGAGCGTTGAGTGATGTCCTTGTCTTTTGTTGTTTGACATTAAACAGACAACAGTAAAGGCTACTGCCCCTTTAAGACCTCGCGTCTTCTTTATCGACTGTATAAAGTTCACTTAAGGCATATACAGACTATGTCTGCTAAGATACTCATCAAGATGGACATGTTGACATACGTTTTGTGTGAGTTTGTCCGTTTAAGAGCAAGACTTGAAAGATAACTCAATATTTGCGCGCTGAGAGACGTGTGCGCGCTCTCGGATGAACGCACAGAGACACATTTTCTCACAGCGCGCGCGGCTTCTCATTCTAAACCTAAACCCTAAAGCACTAAACCCGGGTGATGACGGTGAAAACGACTGGTCATATTCGAAAATATGGCAGCACTCGCAATCTCGCATGCATTGAACAAAGTTTACAAAGAGAGAATTATTTGAAAAATATGAAGGGAAAAAAAGGACGTTTACACGGCTCCCCTGCTCTCCTCAGTTTTTGTTTCTTTATTAGATTGTCATAGGTCACTCTGTTTAATTTTCAAGTGGTTAAACAAATTCGTGGTGTTCCCTTGCGTTGCAGCCACTACCATGTAGCAAATCTTAGCATGTTTCTGCTCGTCGTCTGATTCCTCGAAGCCAAACTGTTCCCAGACAACGGAGTTGGTTTTGCCTTTTTTGCTCACCAAACGCTGCTGTAACTGCCCTCCTTCTGCCATCTTTACTCGCGCCGAGTTTTTAAATTCCAGCGGATGATATGCACACGAGACTCACGACCTGAGAGAGATTTGTGGGGTCGGGAGGGGCGGATGTGCGCGTGCGCGTTTCATTCAGAACGCAAGGCAAAAGAATCGTTTTTTCTCGATTGTACTATTTTGGTGATCGTTGGGAGGCAAAATCGAAATCGAAATCGAAATTCGATTAATTGCACAGCCCTAGGATTAATCTTTAATTTATGCACTCAAATATGTTTATGTTATTATATGTTATTTTACATTTGATACATTTCTGTACCTGAAAACTAATGTTAGACGTACATGAAAAGCATAGCCGAACCATATTGTTGATCTTATTTATTTGTGGTTATCATTTTTACGTGAATACTTTTATACTTTGATTCGAATATGTTATATTTTAATAGTTCAAAAAGTACAACAAATGTTACAATTTCAATTGAATTGTTGAAAGGTGTATTTTTAATAAATACAACACATTCCCAAAGTCATGTGAAATAATCGTGTTACATAATCGTGATTTCAATATTGACCAAAATAATCGTGATTATGATTTTTTCCATAATCGAGCAGCCCTAGTAAGGGGCGTGACGCTTTCGAGAAACATGCACTAGGCGGTTAGCGTATCACAGCACACTGGGCCAGCTAACCAATCAGAGCCCATTGCGTATTTTTGAGGGACTGGCTTCACAGAATCCGGAAACCATCAGACCGTTTTTACAAGGAGGGACAGAGCAGTGTAGAATAAAGGTAAAATATATGAAAAATACTGCATTTTTTTAAAAACGAAGCATGAACACATGTTACAGTGCACCCCACAAACACAATCAAGCCTTCGAAAGAGTGTGCTTTACCACCCCTTTAACTAATTAATGACAAGCTATGTGGTTTAAATACAAAATAAACGCTGACACACCAGAAGGTTAGATCAAATGTGACCTGTGCCGAATTTGTTGAATTTTTGGTCGAATTTGAGGTTCACACAAAAATTTGTTCATTAAGCCCTCGCCTAGCAATCCCAATGCTCCAAATAGCAATTAAACATCTAAATGATCTTTATTTGTGCGTTTTCTGAGAGGTGTACCTTCCTAAATCTTTCCTTTGTTTTAATAATCCATGAAAAATTGCCTTTTCTCTGCTCGCTTCTCGGCTACTGGTTCTTCCCCTCAGCACAAGTGATATATTCTGTGATATATTATACACAGAATTATAGTATTTCAAAATATCTGTCTTGGCGAGTATTCACGCAAACATTATCTGTTATGTCTTAAATGAACATTTGATTAACTGTTGGGGAAAAACATCTGATGTGTAACATCATGCATTACAGTAGGTCTTAATATATAGGTACATGGGCGTCGGAAGCAAAAAAAATGTGGGTGGGTCCTCAGAATTTTTTTTACTGGAGTAGATGCCAATAAGTACAAATATACCGCTTTGCTTACTAAGCGAATAGTTCGGAAAGACAAAGTTACGGGAATCGCCATATGATTGATAGCGGCAGTAGTGTAGGGGTAAGACCTACGGCATATAGTTTTGACACAAGTCGACCCGCGGTTCGAATCCGCCTTTCGCCGAATTCAATCTTCTTCATTTTCCCATCACATATCAGATCGGAAAGGCATTTATTTTCAATAAAAATGACGAAAATATTAGAAAAGTGGAAATAAAGCGTCTAACATGTGTTTAATAATAAGTGTTTATCGATTAGGGGTAGGTAAACAGACATGTGCTGAATGTTAGAGACGATAAAAGTGAGTGGGTCCAATATCATTGATCGTAAAAAGTGGGTGGGTCTTGTCCCACCCACATACAATGGTTCCGACGCCCATGTATAGGTATGTCTCATTAATGTTACTCAAACAACTGTGGTATCATAAACACACATGCATTTATTTTTTCCCTATAGATAAAGGTTTTGACTTGGTGTGTGCCAAATTTGGTGGCATTACCAGGGATTTTAATGTATGGTTGATAGTTGATTTTGTTTTGGAAAACTTTAACTAGACTTTTCTCAAAATTGACTGCTGACTCTAACGTCTTCAAATAGGTGTAGCTCATTTTTGAATATTTCCTCATTGTGACTCATTTTGCCAGCATGGGTCACAAATACTGTGTCACTCAGAACTCCACTGTGTAGCAACAGATTAACATGAATCAATGGAAGGCAACAATGGTAAATAAAAGTGTCCAGTAACAGTGACAGTAACTTTACAAGATTCCAGTAAATGTACTGTTAATACTATAGTACGTACATGTAATATATGTAACAAAGACACTGTAAAATTAAGTGTTACTGTAGATTTAAAAAAAAAAAAAAACAGCTTTGCCTCATATTTACCATTAATCTCATTGGATAACCATAAATCATCAACAAGATAACTATTTGAATTCCCCAAAAATAGTTTATTTTTTCATTTTTGCAAAGTACAAACTGCAACTGCCAGACGTTACCCCATGCCAGGGTCAGAAAGTAATTAAGGAGCCCCTTGCAATCGATTCCCATTGGCAAGTGCAATTTTTTAGGATTACCCGTGTTGTATTTTATGTCAAATACTTAAAGGGTTAGTTCACCCAAAAATGAAATGTGTGTCATTAATAACTCACCCTCATGTTGTTCGACACCCGTAAGACCTCCGTTCATCTTCGGAACACAAATGAAGATATTTTTGTTGAAAGCTGATGGCTGAGAAAGGCCTCCATTGACGTTCAGTACATTTACACTCACAAGACCCATAAAAGGCACTAAAAACGTCATTACAAAGTCCATCTCACTACAGTGGCTCTACAATAATTTTATGAAGCGATGACAATAGTTTTTGAGCGAAAAAAAACATCTAAATAACGACTTTATTCCACAAGTTCTTGTCTTCCTTGTCTGTCTCTGCCGCGAACTCACGAAGCACCTCGACGCATGCGCGAGAATATGATGTAGCCCCGGCATTCGGGAATCCATGAAATGCACACTTTAGTCCCATTCTGAGCTCTGTGCCGAGACCTAAAGCACGATCAATGTAGAATTCAACAGCTTAGATACGGCGCGTCTTCCTCTGCTCATTGTAAACAAATCTCCTCGCTTCTAGGTCACGTGTCCGAACGCCGGTTTGTGTCATATTCTCGCGCATGCGTCGTGGTGCTTCGTGAGTTCGCGGCAGAGACAGACAAGGAAGACAAGAACTTGTGGAATAAAGTCGTTATTTTGATTTTTTTTTCGCACAAAAACTATTGTCATCGCTTCATAAAATTATTGTAGAGCCACTGTAGTGAGATGGACTTTGTAATGACGTTTTTAGTGCCTTTTATGGGTCTTGTGAGAGTAAATGTACTGAATGCCAATGGAGGCCTATCTCAAGCCTTTCTCAGCCATCAGCTTTCAACTAAATTATCTTCATTTGTGTTCCGAAGATGAACGAATGTCTTAAAGGTGTCGAACGACATGAGGGTGAGTAATTAATGACATAATTTTCATTTTTGGGTGAACTAACCCTTTAAATTTAACCAATTACTTAAATCAATCAGAATACTCTAGAGACTGTTATCAATAAAATTGTATAATTAACAAAAGCCATCTTTACACTGCAAAGATGGAACAGAAGGTGCATCTGAAATAGCATAAATGTTTTACACAGACCGTGAAGCTGTCCATAACTTGGGTCTAGCACGAGTTTAAGCACTCTCACAAACGCTCCCGTTAAAATCCCAAAAGCTGACTACACTGCGACATAAATCGCTTGCATCTAATCTGCACTTTGTTGTTTGTGATTTGGAGAATTCCCAAGTTTCAGTCAGAGAACTCTTTGTTTCAGCGATGACTAATCTGAACGGCACATTCATAAGCTCAACAGAAACGTGTGTGATTGGTTATAATGCTCAACGCTGCAAAACGAAATCTGACGGAATGCCGCAGAAAATTGATGAAAATGAAAATTCTGTCATCATTTACTCACCCTCAAGTTATTACAAAACTGTGCGACTTTCTTTGTTCTGCTGAACACTAAAGAAGATATTTTGAAGAATGTTTGTAATCAAGCAGATAGAGCAACCATTGACTACCATAGTAGGGAAAGAAATACTATGGTAGTCAATGGTTGCTCTATCTGTTTGATTACAAACATTCTTCAAAATATATTTTTTTGTGTCCAGCAGAACAAAGAAACTCATACAGGTTTGGAACAACTTGAGGGTGAGTAAATTATGACAGAATTTTCATTTTTCAAAACTTTCTGGGTTTATTTATTTTTCCAAAACTTTTTCCAAACTTATCTCAGTTCTGAATTAGCTCTGTCAGCTAAATGAATTACCTGGGAAAATGTACACATTTTTAATTATATTTTAATATACATTTATATGTAAAAAAAAAAAAATAATATTTATAAAAATTAAACTTTAATTCAGCAAGGACGCATTAAATTGATCAAAAGAGGCAGACTTTTACATTGGTACACTACAAATTCAAAACCTTTCTATTTCAAATAAATGCTGTTCTTTTGAATTCTAAAAAAATGTGTGTTTAATAATAAAGTGTTTATTGGTTAGGTTTAGGGGTACGGTAGGTGTAGAGAGGCCTTTATTGTCCCAATAAGGCGGCACACACATTTAATACTTTTAATAAATATAATAATTTACATTATGTTATTATTGCATACTGTTTAATGTACAACAACACTGAGGTGCAAATAGTATTTGCCACTATTTATAACTATTTTTACATAGTGTAAATAGAATCTATTGCTATTTTCACTTAGTGTGAATAGCCGTTGCCGTGAAAAAAAAAATGCTGTGACTATTTTCCAACTTGAAACAAAAAAGGATTTAATGGTTGGGAATCACCATACATAATTGTAATGTTTTCATATCTAACAATCACTGCTTTTCAAATCCGAATTTCATTCTTGACAATGGCTGATTGTATAATGTTTTAATAACAAAGCAATCAGTTCAGTATAAGTGAGCAGCACTGGTTTTAAATAGGTCATGGTTTATGAGGCAACCATCTCGTTCCTCTCATACCTGTTGGGTATTAGGCAACTGGAATACCAAGGCGCTTACTAGTAGTCTGTTTACCAGTCAGTCCGAGAATAGCATGGCTGGCAGTGACCAACACTTCACTTCTCCTGACTTCCGGTCTTGACATGTCAATAAGGTGTCATGATCTATAGTTACACATGACCATTTACAAGAAACGTCACTCTGTGACATAGCATTAGCTGCCGTATCAACAGTAGGCCTCAAAAACATATCTATCATTATTGAATATATATAGTAGTCGAGTGAACTTCAGATTTGTCCTTTTACTGGATGCTTTAGATTTTGCAAGCTTTGAGAAGTAGAAGTACAGTCCTTCCAGACAAATGCGGCTTTTTTTTGTGATTGTTGCGGCCATAAAGCCTTGATTATGCGGCACGTTTTCTTAAAAAATGCGATGGAAAATATTTTGCATGCGGAAATAGGCAATTTATGCGGCGAAAGTGCGGCGTATTTGAAAAAATGAGGCCCCCGCATAAATATGCGGACTTGTGGCTGCTTATGCATTAAATCATGCGATAGCATAATCGCGTTTTTCTGGAGGGACTGGAAGTATCTTCTTTGTACATCTTCACCCTCAGGGCCCTCTTCCATCTGCACAGCCATTGTACACCCTGTATGTGTCTCTAATCCACCAGTGTCCTACAGTCTAATGTTGCACCTGGCTGAGAAATGTCCTTCATAACACAGCTGCCATGGCTCTGCATTCCATCAGCACGATCCCAAAGTAGCTGAGGGTGTTTGGGCCTCAGGACACCCACGATCAGGCTTTGCTTCACTCTTCACTCTGAAACCATCACTAGCCCTTGTAATAAGGATAGGATTTGTTCCTTTGGTGTGAATCAGTGCTATTTTTCATATTTGCACATTTGCATTTACATAAATATTTTTACACACAATACTGGTCAAATGTTTGGAATAATTAAGATTCTTACACACAGACACACAGAGACACACACACACACACACACACACAACTGGTCAAAAGTTTGGAATAATTAAGATTCTTACACACAGACACACACACACACACACACACACAACTGGTCAAAAGTTTGGAATAATTAAGATTCTCTCTCTCTCACACACACACACACACACACACACACACACACACACACACACACACACACACACACACACACACACACACACACACACACACACACACACGTTTGGAATAATATATATATATATATATATATATATATATATATATATATATATTAAAAAAAAAAATATATATATATATATATATATATAAAAACATATATAAAATATATATATAAAAAAATAAAATATAAAAAAATATATATTTTTGCTAAAACCAAGGCTGAATTTATTTGATCAAAAATACAGTAATCTTAAGAAGTTATATTGTGAAATATTATGATTTAAAATAACCATTGTTCATTGTAATATTTATTAAAATGTAATTTATTCATATCTGAATTGTCAGCATCATTACTCCAGAAATCTTTCTAATATGCTGATTTGCTGCTCAAAGAAACATTTATTTTTATTATCAATTATTTCTTGCTATTATCAACTTAGTTAAAATTAGTAAAAAAAAATGTAATAATATTATCAGCTAAATATTTTTGTGAAAACAATGACACACCATTTAAAAATTGTTCAACACTGATAATAATAAGACCGAGCAGCACCGAATCAGCATATTAGAATGATTTCTGAAGGATCGTGACACTGAAGTCTGGAGTAATGATGCTGAAAATTCGACTTTGTTATTTTATTTAGCAATATTAGTATTACATATAGCCTGACGTCGTCATACTCAATTCTAGTCAGAATATGAGTCTGATACTGCTCCGTTGGGCTGTGATTATGGGGCGTGTTTAAACCGAACCAGGAAAGACCTCAATTGGATAGACCTACAACCAATCAGAGCAACGGAGCGACGCATAACGTTAGTTGTCAAATGTCAACAGAACTCAACTGCACTGTGTTGCCAAGTCCGCGGGTTGAAGTGACCCCAATTATGTGATATACAGACCCAGGAATGCGAAATATAACAGGCAGTCCTGCCAAAATAACACATATTTTACCCCCAAAATGCCATTTTTCCCGGAGAACCCCCCCCCACCCGGAAAGCTATTGGGCTTGTTTTTAGCTAGTTTTGAGTAGCAATTGTGCGAGTTTTGCTGTAAAAACTTGGCAACCCTGTCTGTGCGCGCTGGAATAAGTCACGTTAGAAGAAGATGATGAGTGTAAATGATCTTTGCCGGTGTTGTAATAAAATAATTTAAGGATACACAGAGTACTTACCAACACGATCATCATTTCTGAGAGAAATAGTGAAGGTGAACGCATATACGAACAAGTTCTCTGTTTAGGATTAGAACAAATTCAACCCAAACGACTTTGATGTGGATGATTACGTTACTGTTTATCATCTGTCCATCATCGTCTAGAGCCCGCCCTGACAATTTCATTGGTCCGAACAGTGCGAACTGCCCGTGCAAATAAATGTGTGGGCGGGGCTAAATTCGTCTGGCATCCAGGCATAGATTCTTTCAAAAACATAATCCTATTCCAAACGTTTGACCGGTAGTTCATCATACATATTCAAACTACCGGTAATAGATATATAACGTTAGATGAAAAAATATACATATATAAAAATATACATAAGACAGTATGGTTCTACAAGTTAGATAGGAAACACTGCATAGTAAGTATGTTACAAATGTATGGGTTACAATGTCTATAGCTAGACCTTGTATTTTGGGATTAAAGATTTCACCGTTTCATAAGAGATTTTTGCAATAGCCTACAGCTGTAGACCTTCAAAATACAGTCTATTTTAAGATTTGACCTATTGGTTATGTCATGCCTTGGCATTGCTCATCTTCACCTACTGCCAACTACATAGCAAAGAGGCTTCGCGTAACAACGGAAACGTTTCTTATATGATTTCAATGCAGTAAAATAATTATAAAGACTTCTGAGCAAAATCCAGAGTTATGACCACAACCGACACAAACGTGAAGTCAGTTTCCGACACAATAACCGTCTGCAGTCTGTCTGCTTCGGTTGAGAAAAACAGCACGAGACGTCACATTTTCGCCTTCATAAACACAGTCTGTTTCTGACGCATTTCTACTCACCGAATCCAGCTGTTAAAGATTTCGGTTGCTCTTCGACTCGGATAGCTTGACAGATTGGTAAAATCTGTGCTATATCTCTATGTATCGTTTAACTTTGCTAGTGTGTCCGTTTTTTCTTCGCTCATGTCAGCGCCATGACTCCGCATCATAAGAGTCCCTCATTGGACACTTGTGCACCAGTTACACGGTGACGTGATCTCAAGTTTGAGTGTCCAAACTGTTGAACTGACGCCGCACATGGACGCGTATTCTTTCCATTATTCTCTGTTTACTTTCAGCGTAAGACCGGTATGTTTGAACAGAACAGAAGAATTAGGTTTTGCATTGAATAAAGTGCTAAACATTAAAGGCCGTGGTTAGTTGTCGCGCGGGTTTAATCAGTTTTTGAATCGCTTGCTTTCTCTAGCAGTGGTTATCTACAGAGACAGAAAGTTCAGTATCAACAAATAAAATATCATCTTTTTTGTAATAGTTTTTAGGTAAACAAGTGAAAGGAACATATTAGTGTAATATATATTAAGTAAGGAATAAGTCAATTAAATTACTCTTTGATATTTATTTCAGATATCAATTTATAAGATAAGCATACTGTTAGGGGTTTAACGGTTACAATTACTCATAAATGCTCATGTTCATAAAGAAAATAATAACAAATAGGCTTAACTAACTTAAATACTTAAATACAATAAAGCAAAGACAAATAACATAAACAGTGCTTTTCTGGTTATTTAGGTATCTAACCGTAGTTTTCGGGTATTGAATAAAGTAATCAAATGTAAAACACCTTGGCATATAATCAATCACTGCTAAAATTACAAAAGACATTCAGTCAAGAGCAGTGAGTGATTTTATTTTAGTTTAAAACACAGGCTGAATCCGAAATCGCCCCCTAAAATCTCAATCACTATTCCCTACTTTAGTCCACTAATACAGTTCACTTGAAGGAGTGAATGAAAACAAGAGCGAATTCGGACAGACGCTGTTCACTCATTATTGCAGTGCAATGTGGGATAGAATGAGTGCACTCAATAACGTCCACTATGGTTTCGGACATCACTACAAATGGCTGTCCCCTCAAATAGTGCCCTATTTAAGGGTATAGAGGGCAATTTCAGATTCAGCCACAGACCGTAGGAATATTAGGCTGCTTTAAAGGTCCCGTTCTTCGTGTTTTTTGAAGCTTTGATTGTGTTTACAGTGTGCAATATAACATGTGTTCATGTTTCGCGTGTAAAAAAACACAGTGTTTTTCACACAATTGACTTATCTGTGTACCGCTGTTTTCACTGTCCTAAAAACGGGCCGATGAGTTCCTTGTTCTATAAAGTCCCTCCTTCAGAAATACGTAACGAGTTCTGATTGTGCCAGCGGTTCCCGTGTTGGGATTCGACAGCAGCTTAGTGCAAGTTGCACGGAAAGGTCACGCCTCTTAACGGGAGATATATGCGATCAATGATCTCTACAGCGTCCCTGTGAAAGCCAAACAAAGGTGATTTGACTCCGGGATGAAAATAACAGCGTCTCGACGACATGGCGACAAACACACTCAAGCTACAGTTCCTTTTCTCCACGCGACCGTCCTCTTCTCCACGTGGGACAGCAACAAGACCACGCCCCCTTTTTTGCGTATTCTTGTGGGCGGAGGTTATGTGGCGTTCACACCGGACGCGATTTGTGCGAATAATTCCACTAGAGCCACTGTAGTGAGATGGACTTTGTAACGACGTTTTTAGTGCCTTTTATGGGTCTTGTGAGTGTAAATGTACTGAATGTCAATGGAGGCCTTTCTCAGCCATCAGCTTTCAACAAAAATATCTTCATTTGTGTTCCGAAGATGAACGAATGTCTTACGGGTGTCGAACGACATGAGGGTGAGTAATTAATGACAGAATTCTCATTTTTGGGTGAACTAACCCTTTAATTTTGATGATTATAACAGACAACTAAGGAAAATCCCAAATTCAGTATCTCATAAAATTAGAATATTACTTAAGACCAATACAAAGAAAGGATTTTTAGAAATCTTGGCCAACTGAAAAGTATGAACATGAAGAGTATGAGCATGTACAGCACTCAATACTTAGTTGGGGCTCCTTTTGCCTGAATTACTGCAGCAATGTGGCGTGGCATGGAGTCGATCAGTCTGTGGCACTGCTCAGGTGTTATGAGAGCCCAGGTTGCTCTGATAGTGGCCTTCAGCTCTTCTGCATTGTTGGGTCTGGCATATCGCATCTTCCTCTTCACAATACACCATAGATTTTCTATGGAGTTAAGGTCAGGCGAGTTTGCTGGCCAATTAAGAACAGGGATACCATGGTCCTTAAACCAGGTACTGGTTGCTTTGGCACTGTGTGCAGGTGCCAAGTCCTGTTGGAAAATAAAATCTGCATCTCCATAAAGTTGGTCAGCAGCAGGAAGCATGAAGTGCTCTAAAACTTCCTGGTATACGGCTGAGTTGACCTTGGACCTCAGAAAACACAGTGGACCAACACCAGCAGATGACATGGCACCCCAAACCATCACTGACTGTGGAAACTTTACACTGGACCTCAAGCAACGTGGATTGTGTACCTCTCCTCTCTTCCTCCAGACTCTGGGACCCTGATTTCCAAAGGAAATGCAAAATTTACTTTCATCAGAGAACATAACTTTGGACCACTTTTTTTCCTTTTTGTCTTTAGCACAGGCGAGACGCTTCTGACGCTGTCTGTTGTTCAAGAGTGGCTTGACACAAGGAATGTGACAGCTGAAACCCATGTCTTGCATAAGTCTGTGCATAGTGGTTCTTGTAGCACTGACTCCAGCTCCAGTCCACTCTTTGTGAATCTCCCCCACATTTTTGAATGGGTTTTGTTTCACAATCCTCTCCAGGGTACGGTTATCCCTATTGCTTGTACACCTTTTTCTACCACATATTTTCCTTCCCTTCGCCTCTCTATTAATGTGCTTGGACACAGAGCTCTGTGAACAGCCTTTGCAGCATGTGCAAGGTGTCAATTGTCGTCCTTTGGTCAACTGTCAAGTCAGCAGTCTTCCCCATGATTGTGTAGCCTACAAAACTAGACTGAGAGACCATTAAAGGTATTTGCAGGTGTTTTGAGTTAATTAGCTGATTAGAGTGTGGCACCAGGTGTCTTCAATATTGAACCTTTTCACAATATTCTAATTTTCTGAGATACTGGATTTGGGATTTTCCGTAGTTGTCTGTTATAATCATCAAAATTAAAAGAAATAAACATTTGAAATATATCAGTCTGTGTGTAATGAATGAATATAATATACAAGTTTCACTTTTTGAATGGAATTAGTGAAATAAATCAACTTTTTGATGATATTCTAATTATATGACCAGCACCTGTATACAAAGCACACAGATTAGCTAACTATCTATTATTAATCAATATAATAACTATGGCACAGAAATAAGAATACATGTTGTTTAGAACAGTAAGGTTCAGTTATTTACAGAGAATCATTACACCCCTATATATATATATATATATATATATATATATATATATATATATATATATATATATATATATATATATATTAGCTATACAGTGGGAGATATATCCGTGAGAAAAAATCAGTATCCTATTCCTGTTGTGTGACAACATGCCTCACTATGTTTTTTTAAATTTTTTAAACTGGGTGATAATGGTGGAATTATTCTTTAGACTTTTATAAGTAACCCCACAATATTTGCTATAATATATATAGTAAGAACTAGTCTGGACTTTCCATAGCTATCTATTTACACACAAATCTATACTTCAAATCTTTAATCAGATTGAACAGTTTTGCTTTTTACTGTTTGTCTGTTTGTTTGTTTTTTACTTCAAAGCAAAGAGATTATTTTATGCTTTTGTGATTTTGATTTAAGATGCTGAGCCCCCTGGTGCTGTAAAATAATCTTTCTGCCAAGAACATGGCTTTGCATGCATAATCAGAGATAATTGTTTGAGTGAATGAATGGTAACATGGAAAGCTTGTCTTTTTTTGTTACGAACATTTCAGATAGGATTTTTAACATCATGATTAAGAAAAGCTAAGATTAATTTTCTCAGCTTTTTCAACCATGTTATATTCTAAATCTGGATGAAATGTATGTGACAAATTGAATTATATGAGATGCAGTGAGCAAGTCTAATCCTGAAGCAGTTTCATGCAAATTACTGCACATTTAATCAAGTTAGTTTGTATTCAGCATGAACATCCTAAGGATATCAATTATTGTATTATTGTATTCATTAGAATGCACCTTCAGATTACTTTATAATTATTATTTTAACTGTATGGAAAATCATCAGCTTTCATTGGCCCAGAAAATGCTGACACTCCCTTCTGAGAGAAAACGATTTGGTTCCGAACGCATGCTGCTGCTTCTCATTGATTAGCCGTGACATGGATTGCATTTTAATATGCTCACAATTGATGTGGTGAAGAAACTGCCACATAACTTTGATGTATTCATCCTTGAGAATTTTGCTTTTAAGCCAGTCTTGCCGTGCAGTAATGCTATGGCTGAGGAGGAATGGGCTGAAATTCACCCTGCTGAGACCTCATGATTATTTCTCATTATTATTTCTGTGGGTTAGATTGTAGTGTCTATCCATCCGGAGTTACTGTACTGGAACATACTACTCACTAGATGGAGCTATTTTGTTTGTATTGTTCTTTAGTTAAGAAATGTTATATTTATTGAATATGTACTATTGGTAAATTCATTATTGACAAAATTGCAAGTGATGCTAATATTTAGATTATATATATATATTTATAAAGTTCTTTTTTTAATTCTGTAAAAAAAAGCAATACTAATTTTCTGCACATTTACTGGACCTGTATAGGCTACATTTCTAGCAAAAATCCAGTCACTGCATGCTATGCTTGCCTCTCTGCATAAATCCAGTGTCTATTATATTCTCATTTCCACACTTCTTGGCAATGTTTAACCTGGATTTACAGCTTTGCTTTAGAGATACACGGTTTGCACATTATTCATAAGAATTAATTCAAATGTCCACACCATAATGTTTGGTATTAGTCATTTTTATTGTTGGATGATGTGGACGTAAAGCTTGATTTAGGCACTGGAGCATAATGTTACTGATCAACATTAAATCTGTGGACTATTTTGCTCTATTATCATTCTGCTGAGCAGAGCAATGAAAAAACACCACTGTCAGGCGGTCAGAGCATAAATTATTGATACAACTGTTAAATCAGAGTGTGGATGGAAATGCCAATAAACACTTCAGCAGACAGGGAGAGCAGAGAGAAGGGATGATTTTGCACAGTCCACCGCACACAGAAACAATTGTAACACTGGATTCAGAATGTTGTGTGTAAATACATACTTGCCAAAAATAACAATCAGGTTCAGTAAGTAGAAACCAACATCTATTATTACACGGGTCCTTGGATAATTGTGGAATTCGGCAGTCTGATATTTCCTAATATTCGCCGTTCTTCATGTCCCACTCTCTCTCTCCCCAGCGCTCTCTCTCGCTCTCTCTCTCTCACAAACTTAACTTGCGTCTTCGTTTTTTTAAATTGTACTTAAAATGACCTCAGAGGACTTTTAGTTTTAATATTACTGTTCATCCTGCTGCTATATGCTAATTATTTTGGACCTATTTTGGACTATTTCTCTTAGCAGAAGCTTTAAGATAATATACAGGTAATATACTATTATAAAATAATTAATATATATATATATATATATATATATATATATATATATATATATATATATATACATACATATACATATACATACACACTCACCTAAAGGATTATTAGGAACGCCTGTTCAATTTCTCATTAATGCAATTATCTAATCAACCAATCACATGGCAGTTGCTTCAATGCATTTAGGGGTGTGGTCCTGGTCAAGACAATCTCCTGAACTCCAAACTGAATGTCAGAATGGGAAAGAAAGGGGATTTAAGCAATTTTGAGCGTGGCATGGTTGTTGGTGCCAGACGGGCCGTTCTGAGTATTTCACAATCAGCTCAGTTACTGGGATTTTCACGCACAACCATTTCTAGGGTTTACAAAGAATGGTGTGAAAATGGAAAAACATCCAGTATGCGGCAGTCCTGTGGGCCAGATGCCTTGTTGATGCTAGAGGTCAGAGGAGAATGGGCTGACTGATTCAAGCTGATAGAAGAGCAACTTTGACTGAAAGAACCACTCGTTACAACCAAGGTATGCAGCAAAGCATTTGTGAAGCCACAACACACACAACCTTGAGGCGGATGGGCTACAACAGCAGAAGACCCCACCGGGTACCACTCATCTCCACTACGAATAGAAAAAAGAGGCTACAATTTGCATGAGCTCACCAAAATTGGACAGTTGAAGACTGGAAAAATGTTGCCTGGTCTGATGAGGCTCGATTTCTGTTGAGACATTCAGATGGTAGAGTCAGAATTTGGTGTACACAGAATGAGAACATGGATCCATCATGCCTTGTTACCACTGTGCAGGCTGGTGGTGGTGGTGTAATGGTGTGGGGGATGTTTTCTTGGCACACTTTAGGCCCCTTAGTGCCAATTGGCCATGGTTTAAATGCCACGGCCTATATATATATATATATATATATATATATATATATATATATAAATACATATACATACATATAGTGAGGAAAATAAGTATTTGAACACCCTGCTATTTTGCAAGTTCTCCCACTTGGAAATCATGGAGGGGTCTGAAATTGCCATTGTATGTGCATGTCCACTGTGAGAGACATAATCTAAAAAAAAATCCAGAAATCACAATATATGATTTTTTTAAACTATTTATTTCAAATAAATATTTGAACACCTGTCTATCAGCTAGAATTCTGACCCTCAAAGACCTGTTAGTCTGCCTTTAAAATGTCCACCTCCATTTATTATCCTAAATTAGATGCACCTGTTTGAGGTCGATAGCTGCATAAAGACACCTGTCCACCCCATACAATCAGTAAGAATCCAACTACTAACATGGCCAAGACCAAAGAGCTGTTCAAAGACATTAGAGACAAAATTGTACACCTCCACAAGGCTGGAAAGGGCTACGGGGAAATTGCCAAGCAGCTTGGTGAAAAAAGGTCCACTGTTGGAGCAATCATTAGAAAATGGAAAAAGCTAAACATGACTGTCAATCTCCCTTAGACTGGGGCTCCATGCAAGATCTCACCTCGTGGGGTCTCAATGATCCTAAGAAAGGTGAGAAATCAGCCCAGAACTACACGGGAGGAGCTGGTCAACGACCTGAAAAGAGCTGGGACCACTGTTTCCAAGGTTACTGTTGGTAATACACTAAGACGTCATGGTTTGAAATCATGCATGGCACGGAAGGTTCCCCTGCTTAAACCAGCACATGTCAAGGCCCGTCTTAAGTTTGCCAATGACCATTTGGATGATCCAGAGGAGTCATGGGAGAAAGTCATGTGGTCCGATGAGACCAAAATAGAAATTTTTGGTCATAATTCCACTAAACGTGTTTGGAGGAAGAAGAATGATGAGTACCATCCCAAGAACACCATCCCTACTGTGAAGCATGGGGGTGGTAGCATCATGCTTTGGGGGTGTTTTTCTGCACATGGGACAGGGTGACTGCACTGTATTGAAGAGAGGATGACCGGGGCCATGTATTGCGAGATTTTGGGGAACAACCTCCTTCCCTCAGTTAGAGCATTGAAGATGGGTCGAGGCTGGGTCTTCCAACATGACAATGACCCAAAGCACACAGCCAGGTTAAGTAAGGAGTGGCTCTGTAAGAAGCATATCAAGGTTCTGGCGTGGCCTAGCCAGTCTCCAGACCTAAACCCAATAGAGAATCTTTGGAGGGAGCTCAAACTCCGTGTTTCTCAGCGACAGGCCAGAAACCTGACTGATCTAGAGAAGATCTGTGTGGAGAAGTGGGCCAAAATCCCTCCTGCAGTGTGTGCAAACCTGGTGAAAAACTACAGGAAACGTTTGACCTCTGTAATTGCAAACAAAGGCTACTGTACCAAATATTAACATTGATTTTCTCAGGTGTTCAAATACTTATTTGCAGCTGTATCATACAAATAAATAGTTAAAAAATCATACATTGTGATTTATGGATTTTTTTTTTAGATTATGTCTCTCACAGTGGACATGCACCTACGATGATAATTTCATAACCCCTCCATGATTTCTAAGTGGGAGAACTTGCAAAATAGCAGGGTGTTCAAATACTTATTTTCCTCACTG
Organism: Romanogobio albipinnatus; assembly: GCA_023566225.1. NCBI lineage: Eukaryota > Metazoa > Chordata > Actinopteri > Cypriniformes > Gobionidae > Romanogobio > Romanogobio albipinnatus. The sequence goes on along the minus strand of CM042248.1, from coordinate 31,741,765 downwards.
TATATACACACACCAATCAGGCATAACATTATGACCACCTTCCTAATATTGTGTTGGTCCCCCTTTTACTGCCAAACCACCCTGACCCATAGAGGCATGGACTCCACTAGACCCCTGAAGGTGTGCTGTGGTATCTGGCACCAAGATGTTAACAGCAGATACTTTAAGTCTTGTAAGTTTCAAGGTTTTTTTGTTCAGCACATCCCATAGATTGGATTGAGATCTGGAGAATTTGAAGGCCAAGTCAACACCTCAAACACATTGTTGTGCTCTTCAAACCATTCCTAAACCATTTTTGCTTTGTGGCAGGGCGCATTATCTGCTGAAAGAGGCCACAGCTACCAGGGAATACCGTTTCCATGAAAGGGTGTACACGGTCTGCATCAATGCTTAGGTAGGTGGTATGTGTCAAAGTAACCCAAAGTTCCCATGCAGAACATTCACACTGCCTCCGCCGGCTTGTCTGCCCATAGTGCATCCTGGTACCATGTATTCTCAAAGTAAGTGATGCACCCGCACCCGCACCCAGCCATCCATGTGATGTAAAAGAAAACCTGATTGATCAGACCAGGCCGCCTTCTTCCATTGCTCCGTGGTCCAGTTCTGATGCTTGATTTTTCGGCAGTGGACAGGGGTCAGCATGGGCACCCTGACTGTTCTGCAGCTATGTAGCCCCATATGCAACAAACTGTGATGAACTGTGTATTGTGACACTTTTCTATCAGAACCAGCATTAACTTCTTGAGCAATTTGAGCTACAATAGCTCGTCTGTATGATCGGGCCACACGGGCCAGCCTTTGCTCCCCACGTGCATCAATGAGCCTTGGCCGGCCATGACCCTGTCACCGGTTTTGGAGATGCTCTGACCCAGTCGTCTAGCCATCACAATTTGGCTCTTGTCAAACTCGCTCAAATCCTTATGCTTGCCCATTTTTAATGCTTCTAACACGTCAACTTAGAGGACAAAATGTTCACTTGCTGCCTATTATATCCCACCCACTAACAAGTGCCGTGACGAAGAGATAATCAGTGTTATTCACTTCACCTGTCAGTGGTCATTTAATATTATTTACATATATATATATATATATATATATATAAATATATATATAAATATATATATATATAAATATATATATATATACACACACACACACACACACACACACACACACACACACACACACACACACACACACACACACACACACACACACACACACACACACACACACACACACACACACACACACACACACACACACACACACACACACACACACAAACACACACACTATATTGCCCAAAGTATTAGAACACCCCTCCAAATCATTGAATTCAGGTGTTCCAATCACTTCCATGGTCACAGGTGTATAAAATCAAGCACCTAGGCATGCAGACTGCTTCTACAAACATTTGTGAAAGAATGGGTCACTCTCAGGAGCTCAGTGAATTCAAGCATAGTACCGTGATAGGTTGCCACATGTCAACTGTTAGTGGTATTATAACAAAGTGGAAGCAATTGGGAACAACTGCAACTCAGCCACGAGTTATATTATATACTATATATATATATATATATATATATATATATATATATATATATATATATATATATATATATATATATATATATAAACACTAAATATTTTTATTTGAAGATAATTAATATTGCAGTGTTTTTTTTTAATGGAATTCATTTTTCTTTTCTTTTTTCCTGATCGCTGTGGTTTAATTTGTGATAATGAAATTATGTCTGTACATTATTAATTGCATATTTGTTAGTATAGCTGTGCTAGCCTGTGGTTGTGATTTCAAGCGGAAATCTAATATTATTCACATACTAATTTCAGGATGTTCAGACTGTGTGCCTCTGCCTATCCATGTATGATGATAAAACACGCTGAAGATTCTGGTGAAGGGGTTAATACATTCTAACCTGAGCACATAAATCTCCAGGGAAATGTTTATCATCAGGTGAAGCTCAAGGATGTTGCTTAGAATCCAAGATGACTTTCTGAGGACTGTCTTGACTGTCTGAGCAGAAAAAGTATTTCATGTATAAAATGTATTTCTTATCCTTTCTTATTCTATCCCTGTTTATATTTTCTGGTCCAAATGTTTGTGTTCAGATTGTTAATCATGAAGGAATGTTATAGCTCCAAATTCTGCAATAAATACCTCAGTAATTATCATGCTGAGATCATGGAAAATCAAACAACAATACAGTTGTTGAAGCTCATTTATTTTCCTGGAACAAACCATTAGTGGCTAAACTTCTCATTATTCAGACAATTGGCTAATTTGTTCCCACTTCCCAGAGTATACTGACGTTTTCCACATTTGCTATTACACCTCCATTTATCAGTGTTTTATCCTCTTTATTTACACATGATTAATTATTCTGGCCTGAGGTTTATTCCCCTTCAAATACCGTTAGCTTTTTTTACATTTGGAGACTAGTGAAGGCTGGACTGATCATTTCCATGTGGATGTGCTGCCTTGGGGACATGGAGTTAGCTATCCTACAACTTAAAGGCTGTGTGTCAGTTAAAAGAATGTCCAACTGTTTTCATCTTCGGTTGACATAAAAAATTCAATTCACAGCTGCCCTTCACCTTGAAGCTGAATGTCATGTGCTCGTTTAGTCTGGTGTTTCGGCATTGTTTAAGTCTGATTTGAAATGGTCTGTGCACATATCAGGTCAAAATTCGTTCTTTCGCTCCTTCACTGACAAAGGATCATACATTTGCCCTGTCTAGTCTCTGACACACTATTATCTTTGCTGTCTCATCACAGATAGATGAAAGCAGCAATAATTGTAGCACTTTTTCATGCTCATTCATTCAGAAAATGTTTATCTCAAATATATATATATATATATATATATATATATATATACCGGTATATATTTTTTAAAATATACAGTTTAAAATACTGTACATCATCGGTCAAAAGTTTGGGGTTAATATTTTTAAAAGAAGTCTTGACTTTTATGCCTACCGAGGCTGCATTTAGTTGATCTACAATACACAAAAACAGTAATAATGTGAAGTGTTATTACAATTTCAACTGTTTTATACACTGTAAACCCGAATAAGTTGGCAAAACTACTACTAAATCTCCCACTTACCATTAATCTTGCACAAAAAAACATTATATAACACTAATATTAGCATTTACTCTACCTTTCAAGTGCCATGGGCAAATCATGCTGGGAAATAGAAATCTCAGCCAGTTTCAGTTAAACTTAAGTTCTTCTAAATTAAAATAAATAATTTCATAAAACTCAAAACAATGAAGTTTACTTAAATTATATAAGTTTTGTGAACTTGAAAGAAAAAGAAAGTGCTAAATACTCATAAAAGTTCATTTGACTGAACGAATTTGTCTAATTTAAGTTTGTCCTATACTCAAACCAATCAATTAATTGAGTGTTAGGGTTTACAGTGTATTTTAGTATACTTTTAAATGTAATCATGACACAGCTTGCAAAAAATGTATCTCTGCTCAATTTCCATGGTTAAATCTGTTATCTGTTAAATCTGTTCCATTGTTCCCACCTTTCTTGACAGTTTTTGCCCTGTTGTTCCAGGTTTCAATTTTGTTTTTCTTCTAAATTATAGGTTGAAATTCTTGAGACTTGACATGTATCAATTTTCTTTCTTTTCACAATGAGCACAGCATAATACAAATATAAATAAATAAATTTTAAAAAAAATTGATTGTATGATTCTACATGTAATTTTGATGATATTTTCAAATTTAGTCTATTTAATTACAGCTCAAAAAGAGTTGTTAACTGAACATTATTCTTTATGTAGCAATTTATCAAACACCTGACAAAGTATGTTACGCAAACAACTATATCACATTTATTCAACTGATTTCAAGGATCTGCAGGTGACATTTTGGGTTCAGGGAGAGTTTCAGGTCAATTAGACAGAGAACAGAGTGCAGCAGGAGGAAAGTAATGAAGTGCAATACTCTCGTTTGAGTCATTTTAGAGAATTCTGCATAAAAATGGGTTTTAGATATTGTCTAGGGTCTGAGATGAATAAACCTCCTACTGTAATTAGTCTTTTATCATTTGGCCATTTGGCATTGCCTTGTTGTTTGTCATTAACTCCTGTGAGTCTTAAAATACCTCAATGGATTCTCACTGCACTATTCATCACCTGAATTCAATTATTTTCTGCACAGTTAAAAACCTGATGTTGTGTCAACACTCATGAGCATATGCATGTCTGAGACAGATAAAGGGTTGAAGGAATAGTTCACCCAAAAAGTGAAAGTTCTGTCATTTACTCACCCTCACGGTATTCTAAACCTAGGTATGACTTTACAACTTCTGTGGAAAACATAAGATTTGAAGAAGATATTTAAGATAGTATGTCCCCACTGTCTTTCATTATACAGTATGAATATAAACAGTTGAAATATTTTTCAAAATATTTTCTTTTGTGTTCCACAGAAAGAAATGAAGGTGATTAAATAATGATACAATACATTTTTTTCAGTGAACTATCCATTGAAGTGCCAATAAGGCCCTGCTTATTGGTCGATGGGATCACAAGGGGGCGACGCTAAATAAAAACGTGTAAACAGGGTCTAGGATACGTATACATGACAAAGATGTACAAAAAACTGACGTGTTTTTCCTTTACGTTTTTCGTGTACAGACAACATTGTCAAAACAATCGACTAAAAACGCTGTATTATGCATGCCAGGCCAGTAGCGATGTCACTAAAGAAACACTACGTGCCTGAAAATGTAATACACATGCGTTCAGAAATTCTTGTAGTTTATGCAGAGACGATAATGGTATCGTTTCAGAAACATGCACTTTGAAACCCATTTTCAAAAAGTGAATTTTTAGGCTGTAAATGAACAGCCAAAATGCATAGAAAGTTTCCCGTTTTCAGTTGAAAACGGTGTATCTTAATACCATGTGTAAACAGGGCCTATAGATAGCTGAAACCCTTTCTAGACATTTGGCATGCTAACTTATGGTTTGTGAACTCATGGTAGTCTGTATCTTGAGGATGTTCTTTGTTCTGTTCAGTGAACGAATCAAGTCTACATTTACATTCATTACACAAAGATGCCTGAAACCCTTGTCCTCTGGGACAAGTGCTACTCGATTAGATAAATCTAAATCAGCTGATGTATGGGCTTCCTTCAGCTCTCTCTGTCTCCTCTGTAGTTATGGCAGAATGAGAAATAAACATAATTTGCAAGGCTCTACTGACGCTAGGTTCGGTTTTTAGTTTTTCCAACTGAATTCCCCTGGTTTGTCCCATTTGTGAAATGGGACGGAAATCATTTCACATTAGGACCACTAGCACTTACCTTCCCTTGCAGAAGAAATGTATTTATTGCACACATCTTCATTTTGCAACAAATGCATTAGGTTGCTTTAAGAAAAGGCTGTTTACTCTGTTTCTTTGGTTACATTTATCAGAATCTGTTCTTTATTTACACAGCAGGGAGAGGGAACAATGGCTTCCACAGAGTGCCCAGAACTCGGCAGACATTCATCCATCCATTTACCCATTTATCCAACGCAATCAACCATCTTGTCGGCAATTGAAGGAAAGGCCAGCACAGCATCACTCATAGTAAGTGACTTACAGCACTAAATCTGCACAAAGGTTCAAAAGTAAACTGAAATGTGAAAACTTCAGGAAGTGAGTTAACTTTCAACTGGATCACATTATTTGATTTCTATGCAATCGCTGCAGGACAGTATTATAAAGGAAATTAAATACTAGGGGAATCATTTAATTTATAGCCAAATATATCAGATGTCTATCCAAATTCAAAAAATTCCATGGTAGTAGGTGCAATATACTGTTTAAAAGTTTGGGGTCAGTAAGATTTCTTATTTTAATAAATAAAATAAAAAACTTTTGTTTTATTCAGCAAGGACACATTAAATTGATCAGAAAGTAAAGACTTTTAAATTGGAAAAATCAATTTCAAATAAAACTGCTCTTTTGATGTAAGGTTTTCACAAAAAAATATAGCAGATAGTAAATATTAAGCAGCACAAAATATATACAAATGGAAAACTGTTATTTGTAATGATTATAATATTTCACAATATGCCTGTTTTTACTCCATTTATTAAATAAATGGAGCCTTGGTGAGCATAAGAAACAAAAACATTTGAAACATTTTACCAACCGCAAAACTTTTGAAATGTAGTCTATGCTAATAAATATGGCTTCGGTCTATTGAAGGCACAGATGGAAAAACCTGAAACAAATATGATATTAAACCAAAAAAAGACATTTGTCTGTTTGTTCAGTAAAAAAAAAAATAAAAATAATAATAATATATATATATATATATATATATATATATATATATATATATATATATATATATATATATATATATATATATATATATATATAGCTCCAAAACCAGAGACTCCATTTTCAAAACGGGTTAAAAGAGCTTCTCTCCATGCTAGTAGATATTAATGCATAGAATGAATTACAGAGAAACATTTTTAGACCCCGGTGCATCACAAGCTTTCATCTAAACAGCTTGATAGACATGCTCTTTCAGAACTTTGTCAGAGACTCCAACTCTTTGACAACAGACGACAGAACCTCGATCCTAACATGCCAAAATCGTTAATCGTGTTGCTTAGTTCACACATAGCATCATTACAGATGGCATTTCACCAACATGTCCTATTCACACATGACATCTAAACAGAAGAAAATGCCATTACATTTATGAAAAAGGTTGTGTGTGAAACCACCTATTATCTAGTGTGGTGGTTCTGTTTCCCAGCATTCCTTAGACCTTCAATTTACCATGAACTGTGACCTTATAAAGCTATAAGAGCGTGGAACTATGGGTCGTACAGAAAATGCTATATATAATGAAACTACAGAGGTTGAGCTACTATACTGCTACTTGCCAAGGCTGCATTTATTTTATCAAAGTAAAACAATAATATTGTGTACAATTTAAAATAAAACTGTTTTCTATTTTAATATTTTACTTCAAATCTTTTTTATTGGTTTTCAGTGACAGTACAGAATAGTACATCATAAAAACAGTAAACAGTAAAACATTGTCCATAGTCCATTGTCCATTGTCCAGAAACCACATCTGCTCTGTTCTCCCCCCCTCACTGGACCCACTGCAGTTTGCATACCGCACAAACCGCTCCACTGATGATGCCATTTCATCAACAATACACACTGCTCTCTCCCACCTGGAAAAGAGGAACACATATGTGAGAATGCTGTTTGTAGACTACAGCTCAGCATTCAACACCATTGTGCCCTCCATACTTGACATGAAACTCCAGGCTCTAGGCTTAAACAGCTTGCTATGCAGCTGGATCCTGGACTTCCTGTCAAACAGACGCCAGGTGGTCAGAATGGGCAATAACATCTCCTCATCACTGACTCTCAACACTGGAGCACCTCAGGGCTGTGTTCTCAGCCCACTCCTGTACTCCTTGTACACACATGACTGTGTGGCAACCCACAGCTCCAATACCATCATCAAGTTTGCTGACGATACGACGTTGGTAGGTCTCATCACTGACAATGATGAAACGGCCTACAGAGAGGAGGTGCATACTCTGACATGATGGTGTCAGGGGCACAACCTCTCCCTCAACGTCAACAAGACCAAGGAGCTGGTGGTCGACTTCAGGAGGAATGAGAGAGAACACCGCCCCATCACCATCAATGGAGCACCGGTGGAGAGAGTCAGCAGGCGGTGTGTGAAGAGAGCTCAGAGGATCATCAGAGACTCGAGTCACCCGAACCATGGGCTGCTCTCACTGCTGCCATCAGGCAGGCGGTACCGCAGCATCAGAACACGCACCAGCCGACTCCAGAACAGCTTCTTGCCACAAGCAATTAGACTCCTTAACTCTTGATCCATCAGTTCATAACACACACTGGACAGAATATCACTCAGCACAACCCACTGTAGACACACACACATTATATACACATTTATTTATCATATAGCATCTATTGTACATTGGATCTCTATTGTGATTAATATTGTATACTGTACATTGTATATTATTATTATAGCTTAATGTATATTGTTTAATGTATGTTTAGTGTACATTGTTTAAATTATATGTATATACAGATTACAGATTCAAGGCGGGAACATAAAACTTTTGCCAAAATTTTACAATCTACATTCAAAAGTGATATTGGTCTATAACTACCACAGGAAGTAGGCTCTTTATCCTTTTTAAGGAGTAAAAAAATACAAGCCTCAGATAAAGTAGGAGGAAGGCAGCCCCTCTTAAAGGAGTCATTGAAAAGCTTTGCTAAAGTAGGGGAGCAAAAGCTTTATAAAACTCAACAGTAAAGCCATCAGGGCCAGGAGATTTCCCCAATTTCATGGAATTAATCGCTACCTGTATCTCTAATTCTGTAATTGGGCCGCCTAGATCCTTTGCAGTGTTTTCCTCAATTGTGGGATATTCAAGCGAGTTAAGAAGATCGAAATGTGTAGTACTATTTGCTATTTGGAGGGCTTTCTGAAGTGTACAGTCTAGCATAATAGTCTGAGAAGATCCATAACTAATTCACCTGTTAGGGATCTGATACTCCAAATCCATCTTGAGGCGCTAGGCGATCGAGCCTGGTAAGCCAAGAGCTTCCCAGCCTTGTCTCCATGCTCAAAAAAATGCTGTCTACTTTGCTTAAGTTGTCTCTCTGTTAGATCTGTCTACAGAAGGTTGTAATCTGAATGTAACTGAACTCTTTTAGCATAGAGAACAGGCGAAGGGGAAGAGGCAATAGAGACATCTAATTTGGACAGTCTGAGTCTTACGGCTTTCCTCGCCTGTGAGGAATACGAAATTACCTGGCCACAAATGAATGCTTTGAAAGCCTCCCATAAGGTGTGGCTACTAATGTCTGGAGTCTGATTGAGTTCGAAGTAAAAATTAATCTGCAAAGAAATGAAATCTTTGAATGCACTACCTGACAGTCTGGAGGAGTTGAATCTCCAGGGTGGGGATGGCAGTCTGTTAGGAGGTAAAGTTACATCAAGAGATACTGGGGCATGATCAGAGACCACTAATGTGTGATAGGTACATGTGGTGATACAGTGTAACAATTTTTATCTACCAAAAAGAAATCAATTCTAGAAAATGTATGATGAACATGAGAAAAGAATGGAAAGGCCTTTACTTGAGGATTTTTAAATCTCCAGGGATCAGAGAGTCCCAGTTGAGAGGCGTGGTTCAGCACCTTGGCTGATTTGCTTAGAGTAGATTAGAGGAAGACCTGTCAAGGGATACATCTTTAACCAAGTTAAAATCCCCTCCAATAATTAAATGATATTCATCGACTTTTGGTAAACTTGAAAAAAACGTAACAAAAAACTAATCATTGTCCCAGTTGGGAGCATATATGGAAGCTAAGATTACTGGTATGTTGCGGAGCTTGCCCGAGACCATGACAAAACGTCCATTTGGATCTATAATCGTCTCAGTGAGTTCAAACATAACTCTTTTATGAATGTCAATAGCAGCCCCACGGGCTCTCTGAGAAAATGTAGAATGAAACAGGTGACCCATCCATGCCCTCTTAATACGGAGTATATCTGCCGTTCGCAGGTGAGTTTCTTGTAGAAACATAATATCTGCCTTAAGATCCCGTAAGTGCGTTAAAATTTTACTAGTTTTGACGGCACTGTTCATTCCCTTGATGTTCCAGGACACTAGACGTAGGCTCCCGTCAACTGTCATAGTGGTATTAACCATTTTGCGAGGTTAATGAAACAGGATAGCATTGAACTGGCAAAAAGCATTCTGGATCCAAAATATAGGCAAGAAACAAATGAACAGAAAAAATAAAAATAAAAAGGAAAGAGGCTTGAAGGGAGACCAAATTCCCCAACACCCCCCAACCCACAACGAACCATCCCCCACCCACCTTTACAATTAACTTGCCTGAGCACTTAGGCTCGACCACTACTAAGTCCATCCTTCTGGATCTCATTTCCCTATTCCAAAGTAAGCCCTATAGAACTTGAACAAGAACACTAATTCAAAACATAACTTTAATAGCATAAAAGTGCAAAATGGAAGAACCTTACTAACACACAACAAAATAAAATAAATTAATAAAAATATGGCATTCATTGCCATTATAAACCAATTTGCCTCTTTTGGCTCGAGCCTCACGAATGATCAACTCTTTTTCACGGTAACGGTGGAGCCGGATGATGACTGGTCTCAGATTCTTCCCGGTCGCTGGTTTACTAATGAGAGCTCTGTGTGCCCGGTCAATCTCCGGCGGAGAGGGTAAAATGTCTTCTCCCAAAATGTCTATGAGTACTAGACGCGGATTCCGGTAAGCCCACGATCCGAATATTGTTATGACGGCTGCGTGATTCAAGGTCCACAACTTTATCATGCAGTTTGTTGTTACTTTCAGCCAGTGTGGCGCAGGTCGCTTCCAACGCTTGTACCCGCTCGTCTACATCATTGGCACTCGATTCGAGCGAAACAATTTTTTTTGTGTGATCTGCCAACGTGGTCTGAATGCTGTTAATCTTCTCCTCGAGAGTTGAGATGGACAAGATGATAAGGGAGTGAGGAACAAACACGTCTACTCCATTAGCCCTCTTAACCGGAAGTCATCTTTTAATATTTTAAAATGTAATTTATTCCTGTGATGGCAAAGCTGAATTTCCAGCATCATTACTCCAGTCCTCAGCGTCACATGATCCTTCAGAAATCATTCTAATATGCTGATTTGATGCTCAAGCAACATTTATTATCAATATGTATTCCTATTATTATCAATGCTGTGCTACTTCATATTTTTATGGCTACATTTTTTCAGGATTCTTTAATGAAAAGAAAGTTCAAATAAGCAGCATTTATTTGAAATAAAATGTGTTAGGTACATTTGTAAATTAAAGGATACTGTAGTATTTTCTTTAAATTGAAAGCACATCAGCTGTCTTTATTTTGTTCTGGGCTATAGAGACCAGGCTGATCAACCTCTTATTTCCCATCACTTTTTGGTATTTTCTCAGCGTATCTGTGCACCCAAGGATGAAACTCTCTTGTCAGGTGCAGCTCAATCCAAACGCTCTCAAATCAAAGCCTAAAGACTGAGACGGCAGGGTGTGCCTTATCAGAACATATCTGAACAACACTTGATACGAGCCAACAATGCTTGACTGCGCTGAATCTGGTTCTGCCATGGCAAAATTACAAGATATTAGACCCCAGGAGGCTTTGAGAACCACATGTCCCTCACAGTCTGAAGAACAGCTTTGCCTCACCCTCTGGAGGACCCTTCAATTAGCTACCCCATCACAAGGCAGCTAAGCAGCTGTGTCATTAAAATGGAGCCTCAGTGGGCAGAGAATGAAGTCAACTGATCATTAACAAGAATAAAGTGCCAGAGCTGGGACTTCACATTGACTAAAGCACTTTGAAGAGGCTTCTGACTTTGGAACAATTGAAAATAAAGCCACAGAGCTTGAGAAAATATATTTTTATTCATGTTCAAACTCTCAATTATTTTTATGTTATGATTATTACAGTATCTTAATGTCATCTCAATTATAATATTATATAATCAAATATAATATGCACAATATTATATGGTAGAGGTATACGCTACACCATCTTTCCTGTCAGCACAGCTCAAGTGAAGACATTCAATTACAGCTCAACTCCTATAGCAATCTCTTCATCTTTTCCCATGTAATTCACTTTCATGATGAGGTTTCTCTCTCTCAACCACAAAACTTCACACTCCATTTGAACCCTGACTCTCTCGGTCTTTATTATATTTCCGCTTACCCTCAAATACCCTCTGCAGCTCTCTAGAAAATAACGGGGAAAGAAGAAAGGAACAGTCTGGCTCAAAGTCAAAGGTGTACGTTATCAAGTCTTCACATGTACTAAAGTTAAAAATCACACTGATGCTCGAACTGTGGCGAGCTACTGAAGCACCTCATTATCCGTTATATTGCAGCTTTGGCAATTCTAATTTCTGTATGGACAAATCTTAAAGGGATAGTTCACCCAAAAATGAAAATTATACTAGGTGTATATGACATTCTTCTTTCAGACGAATACAATCGGAGTTATATAAAAAAATGTCCTGGGTCTTCCAAGCTTAAAGGCCTTCTGAAGCAAATCGATGGGTTTTTGTAAGAAGAATATAAATATTTAACTTATGAAGTAAAACATCTTGCTTCTGGGTGACCGCCTTCCGTATTCAACTTACGAAGAAAGCGTAACGCCTCTCGCAGTTCAAAACGCTTACGCTACGTCCGACATCATCGTCGCGCCAGTTATGCTTTTTACTTAAGTTGAATACAGAATCAGGTCTGGTGGAAACAAGATATTTTAATTTATATTGTGTTAAATATAGATATTTTTCTTACACAAACCCATCGATTTGCTTCAGAATGCCTTTATTAACCCCCCGGAGCCGTGTGATTACTTTTATAATGGATGGATGCACTTTTTTGGTCTTCAAATTTTGGGCTGCCATTCATTGCCATTATAAAGCTTGAATTAGCCAGGAGTCCAGGACATTTTTTAATATGACTCCCATTGTCATATACACATAGGATGGCTTGAGGATGAGTGAATCATGGGGTAATTTTCATTTTTGGGTGAACAATCCCTTTAATGTGACACCATACAATGATATTCAATAGAATTATGTGTTTTTAACAGTTATCAGGAGCCTTTTTTATTTCCTGACAAATATTTTCACTACAGTGTCATTTCCATCTCAAATTATATAATTTGTTTGGTGTATTTCAAAGACGCTTTAAATAAAATGGCTGATTTTTCAAAGGTTTGCTAACGGTAATTTCATAGCTAGTATTTTATGTATTACAAATACACACAATTTAATCATATTTTAATTATAATTTTCTTGCATAATTTGACAACAGTAGAACTTGATTGGAAATTATGCACAATTTTAAAATATATTTACGTTATTTTTTAATTTATTTTTTAGAGCACATCAGGTTTTTCATCTTAAGCATGCTTGTCAGTGACATTTTCTCTTTGGTAAACAAGTACACTAACTTAGAGGCAAAAGTGTTGTGGTGGAAGTGACTTCTATTGTGCAATTGTGGGACATTAATTTAAATGTATGTATTCATGTTATAACTACTGAAATGGTTTATTTTTTTTTTTTTACTCTGCCCAAGGTACACAAGAGTGCCCAGAGTTGAAGAAACACCCATAAATATTTGCGTAGTATTTGTACAAAGGTTTAAATATGAATGTGAGTTATTTTTGAAAGCTGTTAGTGAGTTTAATTGGCACAGGTAGGTTCAGTTTTCTGCATGACCTCTTTCCTCTGACATTTCTTACTGTTTCTACTCTTTCTTTGCTCTGGCTGCTGGGAAACTGTATCTGGGGGTTATCTCTTGGCTTCTCAGTCTATTTCTGTATGTGACGGCAGTTAGTTGTGTGACCTTTTGCTAGATGTCATCCGGGTGTTTTGTATGTGCAGTTGTGGGTAAATGGCAGCATCTAGAACTTGCATTAATTTAGAAGATTTCCTCCCAAGTTTCTTTTGTTTAACGTTTGTAAACTGCATCAGCCGAACTTAATGATCTAATGTAAATCAAATTCAATTTGAGTATTGTGTCAGTATAGATAACATTTATCAAAGGTGGAAGAATTGTGCTCTTAAGATATACAGATAATTGTACGTACTTACACTGTTGGGGAGTAACTAGTTACAAGTAACAGAGTTACGTAATTTAATTACAAAATAAATGTAACTAATCAGTTACAGTTACTGAAAAAAAAATGTGTATAGTTACTTATGAAAATATTAATGAGTACAAAGGGGGGGAGGGGGTTACATTTGAATATTTTCTGTAAAAAACTAGGATATGTTGAATAATACTAATTTAATAAACCTGTTTTTGATGTGCACAATGTCTCCTGCCATTTAAAGGCTTTAGTAAAGCGATACTATTCTGATGTTTTTGCAATAAAAATGTGTTCTAGTGCTGGAAATTAGAAAAGTAATCAAAAATGTATCAAATGTAATCAGTTACATTACCTTATTAAAGTAATTGAAATAGTTACATTACTTATTACATTTTAAATAGGGTAACTTGTAATCTGTAACCTATTACTTTCCAAAGTAACCTTCCCAACACTGGATATAGTTGAAACGGAAGTTGTGAAAGTATTTTTCGTATTGTATATTTCTGAGTGAAACATGACAAGGTAATTGATTGGATGGGTGTGTTTTTCTATTGCTGTGTTCTCATTTAGTGACTTGGTTGTCCCACCCTTGCGCTAGTAAACAAGAAAGAGGGGAAGTTATTTGGATTAAAATTACGAGTGGACGGATAAATTATTTATAATAAATACTGTAATATTCCCTAAAAAATAAGAATTGTACATTTTGATTTCATGGCAACTTTAAATTGGCAGTAATTTGGTAATGATCACCATAACCATTTTGAAATTAAATCAAGTCGCTCGGGTGGGCCAGGAGATGGTGATGAAAGTTGTATTTATCCACACAGAAATAAATCTCCCACCCCTGCCTCAAACTAACATCGCATCATTCCACCTGACTGATTTGAAACATTGAGCGACTGCTATTAGTCACAGCACAGCTGGAGAGAAAGCTGCAAATAGAGCTCAGTAATACCTTTATTTAGTACACTGATCTGAGAGCAGCTGTACAGACTTTCTTTCAATCATTACTTGTGGTATTTGAGAAAGGGGCAGCTGCACCTAGGTCACTGTAAAGTCTCTGTCACTCTCGCTTAGAACTTTGCTCTTGTCTACTGTGGTGCAGTCATACTCAAGACGACTCTCGCTGGCTGACCGCACAGCACCCCATAATTTCCCCTCTCGGCTTTCAGTTACCAGGGTGAATTGGTGCAATTACAGTCATGGGCCAAATTAGGCAGGAGACTTGGGAGAAAAGTTTTAGTTCGAAAGTTTTAGTATTGGGTGTGTATGGACATGAAAACATATTTCAACAACAAAAGCCAGGTTAACAATTTTAGAATATAATTTTACCCTGAGAAAAAAATAAGATGTTTCAAAAAATGCTTGACATTAAGTTCAGTAAAGACATTTCTGAATGTCAAGCTGATATAACTTAAAGGGGTACTTCAGCGCTGGGAAGATGAATGTGTATTTAAACTGGGTCATTTATGTAGTAGAAATGTGAAATTATTTTTGAATTTGGTGCCTTCTAGACCGAGAAAAGATAGAAAATATATTTTTGTCTCATGTGGATGAAAGACAATAACTCCCAGAATGCACTTGCTTCGCTGCCCTATGGGGCCACCCCCAAAGCCACGGCTACTGGTTATCACTTTCCCCCACCGTCGTTTTGATATTCATAGTAATAGAATAATTTCGTTCAGTTAGAGAATAGACACTACAATTAAAAACTGAACTTGTCTTTTCAATAAAGTGTGAGTGAGCCGAACGAAAGTCACGTCACAGACGCAGCAGGAGTCAGATTTCATTCATCACGAAAAAAGAACTGAGCAGAGCTGAGCAGTGGCTGCTGGTGATAATTATTTTTTTGGGGGGGGGTTTTCTCGGTTGGGGGGGGTGGAGCAGTATCAAGATGAATGTTGACTAAATTCAAGCATTAAAGAGAAAACAGTGGTTTCACTTTTATCTTTTTACACATTCATTTCCCACATATAATTGAATGAGGAAAGGAAAAACAAAAGAAAACCGCAACAACAGACTAGAATGTTAACTACTTGAACATAAATTTTGCTCTCCTTTCTTTCTGGCCAGTAAATTTCTCAATGACTCTCTGATCAAAGTCAGTCATCTCAGTAGTGTCATGACGTTTGCATTGTTCAGTTAGATATTTGAGGTCTCTTACCCCCGTTGTTGTCCACAAAACTTCAGTACCAACACTTTGAAATAAAAGACAGGGAAAGCAATAAAGGGCATTGCGAACAACACATCCAGCCAGCCACCTACGTTTCTCATAACAAGCGCGTGAAGCTCCGAGTGTAGCTTCGTCCTCTGTCACTGGCCTGCTGCTGGATTTGTAAATCGTGTTGGTCCGGGATCCTTTATCCTTTTGTTTTCTTCCAGCGAACGTCTTGTGAAAGAATTTGGTTTAACTGCTGCCATCTCTACGAAAGTGATCTTCCTAACAAGGTTTTGGCGGAGTCGGAGTGACTGTGTCGCCCGGGCACTTTCGCTTTAGTTGCCAAGAACGGAAAGTTGAATGACAGGTGACGAGAACCAATCAGATTGGATAAAATAACACGCATCCAATTCTAATTCGCCTGGGACGCAGCGACCTGTGTCCGGAGGAGGATCTTTAAGAAACCAATTAGAGACCAGCTTCAGGTCACTTGCCCGTAGATTTTTGTACTCAGATAGACGTCCATTTGTCCGGCGTCCCTCACACATGAAACATATTGAAGAACATATAAAATAGTTAACCGATCAAAGCCAGTTTTTATTAAATGCTGAGGCTCTTACTAACAGCCGGCACATTGTATGAGTAAACTATTTTATTTTTGTTTCATTTTTATATAATTTTTGTATATATGTATATTTCTGGAATTTTGATGGGGGTGGCGCCCCAGCGCCCTCTATTGACCAGCCGCCATTGGAGCTGAGGTAAGCACGGCAGTCATTCTCGACGCGTGTCCAGTCTGGCGCGTTTTCAGATCGCATATGAAAGCTAAACTTTCATAGGAATTCATTGAAAAGATGATGCACTCACTTTGCTCCGCACTGCTCCATTATGAATGCCCGAGTGGCAGCGGCCATGCGCATTTACATTCTGCGAGTGAGATCCCTTCCCTATGAAAACATGCAGAACTAGCTCCTTCTACTGGCTGTAGTCTATAGCCTCTGGACAAAAAATCCAGAGGCTATAGACCATTTTATATTTTTATAATATAAAAATATTTGCATCATCTGAGGATTTTTTCCAGAAATAAAATGCATAATTCTCTTGTCTCATATACCGGATTTCTACTGATACAAAGTTTAATGCTAAATCGCTGAAGTAACCCTTTAAAATGTTCTATCATAGCATCTTTAATAAGCTTTCTTATACGTTGTATCAAATTAAAGTTAAATGCAAATTATTTTATTTATATTTAATTTGTTAAATATTATATGTTTCTTGTCACAGGTGGGTGAGATGAGCACAAGACATGAAATAGTCTTTAATCCACGAATTTAAAACAATAAACAGGAGCAAACTCAACCACAAACACATTAACACAAAACAATGCAAGACAAAGGACTAACAGGAAGTAAGGGCTTAAGTAGAAGGGCAAACAAAGGAGCTGAAGAGATAATTAACAAAACACACCTGAACTGAGGACTCAAATTAATCTGCAACCATAGAAACAAACAGGGAGAGAACAGAGGAGAACGTCTTGGTTACGTATGTAACGCTCGTTCCCCGAGGAGGGAACGGAGACGTACCTTAGTGACTCACAAATGGGGGTTTCGCTTAGAAGCCAATTACCTTCGAGAATTTAACAGCGCCCAATGGCAGTGCCATTGCCATGGGCATGCGGAATTTGCATGCGGAATTCCGCCCCACATCGTGGGTATATAAGGAAGTACGCTGGCAACATCGCATTATGTTACTGCTGAGGAGCCAAGACTGAACTCCGTGTTCCAGCAGCACAGCTGATGTGGCAACGGAACGTACGTCTCCGTTCCCTCCTCAGGGAACGAGGGTTACATACGTAACTAAGACGTTCCCTTTCGTTCAGTCACTACGACGTACGTTAGTGACTAACGAATGGGGGTTCCAATATAACAACGCCACTCAGCTGTCTTCCAGTGCCCTGTCTTCAGCTGTCTTCCAGTGCCCAAGGGGACATGGTCGACCTTGCTGCTGGTAAGCCAAAACAATGGTGTCCACTATCCAGTGAGACAACCTCTGCTTTGAGAGAGCTCTTCCCTTCCGCTCTCCACCATAACAGACAAAGAGCTGGTCTGAGGTCCTGAAACACTGCGTCCTGTCTATGTAAGCGCGGAGACCACGTACTGGACAGAGCAATGCCCAGGCTGGGTCTGCCTCCTCCAAGGCAGCGCTTGCAGGTTCACCACCTGGTCTTGGAACGGAGTGGTGGGAACCTTGGGCACATATCCGGGCCGGGGTCTCAGGATCACGTGAGAGTTAGCCGGTCCGAATTCCAGGCACGCTTCATCAACCGAAAATGCCTGCAGGTCCCCTACCCTCTTAACTGAGGCCAATGCGGTCAGCAGAGCCGTCTTCATCGACAGGAACTTAATATCAACCGTCCGCAAAGGCTCAAGGGAGGCCTCTGCAGAACACTTAGAACTACTGAGAGGTCCCAAGAGGGAACGAGAGGAGAGCGAGGAGGATTCAGTCTCCTCGCTCCCCTCAGGAACCTGATGATCAGGTCGTGCTGTACTTACCTTTTTGTCCCCCAAGAAATCGTGGTGGGTAGATATTGCGGCCACATGCACTTTGAGGGTGGAGGGAGACAGCCTTCGCTCCAACCCCTCTTGGAGGAACGAGAGCACGGACCCGATCAGGCATTTCCAGGGGTCTTCTTGACGGGACGAACACCAGGTGACGAAGAGGTTCCACTTCAACGCATAGGCATGCCGCTTTGTGGACTCTGTCCTAGCGGAAGTGATAGTAGCGACCACCGCAGGTGGTAGCAACACGTGGAGCTTCCAGAATGCGGGACGCGGGTGCCAAAGGGTGACCCGTCTCTGAGTGTCTCAGAGGAATAGGCCAGGGAGGGGCTGTCGTAAGGAGTAGCAGTTCCGAGAACCAGGTCTGGTCATGCCAAAATGGGGCGACCAACATGACCTGCTCCTTATCCTCCCCGATCTTGCACAGTACCTATGCAAGAAGGCTCACTGGGGGGGACGCATATTTGCATAGGCCCCGCGGCCAGCTGTGCGCCAGTGCATCCGTGCCGAGCATGCCCTCGGTCAGGGAATAATACAGGGAGCAATGGGAAGAGTCCTGGGAGGCAAACAGGTCTACCTGTGCGTCGCCGAACCGTTCCCATATCAGCTGGACCGTCTGGGGATGGAGTCTCCATTCTCCAGGAAGTGGCTGAAACCGTGAGAGCTCGACGGCTGCACGGTTAAGTTCTCCCGGGATGTGGACAGCATGAAGGGACCTCAGATGCTTCTGACTCCAAGAGACGAGATGGCGGGCGAGTTGAGACATACGGCGAGAGCGTAGACCGCCCTGGTGGTTGATGTACGCTACTGGCCGTGTTGTCTGACTGGACTAGTACATGTTGACCCTTCAGCAACGCTCGGAAGCGGTGCAGGGTGAACCGTACTGCCAGCAACTCGAGGCAATTGACATGCAGAAGGCGCTGGGGTCCTGACCAGGAGCCTGCGGCTGCTTGTCCATTGCACATGGCACCCCAGCCCGTGGAGGAGGCATCTGTTGATACAACAACATGCCTGGAAACTCATTCTAAGGACACTCCAGTCCGTAGAAAACTGAGGTTCGACCACGGGGTGAGAGTCTGTAAGCAGGCCCGAGTCACTTGAACCCGGAGTGTGCCAGACTGCCATGCCCATCTCGGGACTCGATCGTGAAACCAAAGCTGAAGCGGTCTCATATGAAGCAATCCGAGTGGCGATAACGCGGCTGCAGATGCCATATGCCCCAGGAGCCTCTTCAGAGCCTCCTCAAAAAACTTCAGTGGGACCGCACTCTTGCTCTCGCATTAACAAAGGCAAGTCAGCCGAGACTGCATGCGCGCTCGCTGGTAAGCAGCACACACCTGCGACCGAGTTGGAAACCACACTGAGAAAAGAGATCCTCTGCACGGGGCAGAGTCGCTCCTCTCCCAGTCGACCCGAAGGCCCAGACGGGCTAAGTGCCGGAGCACTTGGACTCGGTGTCCGCAGACCTGCTTACGAGAGTGACCCAGTATGAACCAGTCATCGAAGTAGTTCAGGATGCGAACCCCGTGCTGCCTGAGTGGCGCAAGGGCTGCCTCGATAGACTACGTAGAGTCACGAGGGGACAGAGCTGCCCGAATGGGAGGACTGCGTACTGAATGTCCGCCCCTCGAAGCAAACCGTAGGAACGGTCCGCGTCGAGGAAGGAGACATGAAAGTAAGCGTCCTTCAGGTCGATCGCTGCAACCAATCTACCGGACGAACGCATCCAAGGAGGCGTTCGCTACCGACATCCTGAACGGAAGCCTGTGAAGGGATCGGTTCAAGACGGCAGATCCAGGATTGGCCATAACCCACCGGTTTCCTAGGGTACAATGAAGCAAGGGCTGAGAAGCCGGACTTCACTTCGGCTGGAGGGACAGGCTCGATCGCACCCTTCGCCAGTAGGGTGACAACCCTCCGCGCACATGACTGGGGCATTAAGCCCCATCATAGCGGGCGGACTCCCCAGAGCGGGGAGGAGCCTGCGCGAACCGAATCGCTTAGCCGAGCCTGATGGTCTTCGCGACCCAGTGGACAGTCCCGGAAGCTGTAGCCAGGCTCCCAGGAACTGACCAGCAGGATCACTTGAACCACAGACGTACCCCAGGTGGGGCAGCGAGGCAGCGTGACTGGCCCAGACGTGGGAGGCGTAGCGTCCCGGTGTGGGGGCACAGTCAGCAGCTGCGTCCTGACAGAGGAGACCAGGGAAGGTCGCACGTTCCACTGGGGTCTGCTCTGAGAGGAGGCTGGCGAGAGAGAGGGACGAGAACGGCGCGGCCCGGAGGCGGCGCACACTGCCATCACCGGTCTCTGGGTCCTCAGAGACAGGAAGATGAGTTCTTTCCAAGTGCTGCTAGCCCGGGGCCAGCAGCGGAAGGATTTTCCCCCGGCCCTCCACCGGGGGAAGGAGAGGCCTCAGTCTGCTTTCGGGCGGCCGAGAACTGTTGGGCGCAGTTCTCAACCGTGCCGCCGGAGAGGCCAGCCTGGGATATGGGCGAGTTGAGGAGGCGGGCCCGCACAACGTCCTCCACATCAACAGGTAAGGCCAGGTGTTTCTCCCGGACCACAGCAGTGGACATCACCCGACCCAGGGAGCGTGTGGCCACCAGTGGTGGCACGCAACTCATTGAAGAGCCATGGGTCGGCTCCACCCTCGTGCATGTGCAAACGAGCGGCGGCCTGCCCCGTAGCTCTGCAGGACCACGCCACCGAAGTAGACGAGCCCACAGGCTTTGGGAGGGGTGCTTAGGATAGCCACGCCACGTCAAAACCCTCCGTGGACACCGTAGTGCGCAACAGAGCGTTCAACAGTGGGGGGACCCCAGTGTACCCTTGGCCGCGGCCCCATCGAGGGCAGAGAAGGCAGAGGAGGCCACCGAACGGTCACGGGATGCACGGGGACTTCCAGGACCGCGTGATCTCCTCATGCATCTCGGGAGTGAAAGGCATTGGGGGCGGGGCCCAACAGCTGTCAGGTGCCGCCCCCAAAACCAATCGCGCAACCACGAGCGCTCGTGACAGGGTGGAGTTCCACACCAGCCCGAGGCTCGCGGCTGCCCGAGATAACATGGCTGTCAACTCTAGGTTGGATCCGGCAGCGCTGACACACCCGAAGGCGGAGCGCAGCCTAATCGTCATCCCCAAAGGACTCTAGCCCACCTTGAGATGCGGCGATCGACATCTCGCTGCTATCTGGAGTGTGAACGAAACGAACAGTTTCGTCAGAGACGGTCCCGCCGCTTCAGTCCAGCACTCGCGGGAAGCGATGTGCAAGAGGGGGTTCTTAATACCACGGCACCACCCTCAGGTCACCCTGGCCACCAGCCAAAGTACCACCTCTCTCGGAGACGGTAGATTGGGGTGTGGCAGAGGGGACTCTCTCTCCTCACGGAGATCACTGAGTCTCGACTGCGACATCGCGATGGTCACGTTCCCGCAGTGGGAACATGACACATCCACAATCACTGCCCGAATGTGCTGAAGCCCAAACACGTCGAGCAGTGAATGTGCCCATAGACAGCAACGGAGATCGATCGCACCCGGAAGTGCACGGGCGAACCGTCTTGAAAAAGATGTGCCACGCGCAAGCTCTTTTTGTGAGAGGAAAGCTCTGCAGAGTGCCGAAGCGCCCAGGGAGAACACACACAGCTGTTGCAGATCACTGCACAGATCAGCAGACAGGCAATGCGAGATCGCTGGAATGCGCCGTCACACCAACACCCTGGAGAACCGCTCGTCTTCAAGACTGAAGAGAAGACTTCAGAATTCAGGCTTATAGGAGTGAAGAGATGCTCTTGGCTCCAAAGCAAAAACATAATGCGATGTTGCCAGCGTACTTCCTTATATACCCACGATGTGGGGTGGAATTCCGCATGCAAATTCCGCATGCCCATGGCATTGGCACTGCCATTGGGCGCTGTTAAATTCTCAAAGGTAATTGGCTTCTAAGCGAAACCCCCATTCGTTAGTCACTAACGTACGTCGTAGTGACTGAACGAAAGGGAACTGAATAAACAGACTAGAAGATCAACAAAGAAACTCAAACATGAACAGAGAAACAGATAAAAAACTAACTCAAAACTTGACACTTATTATTTATAATATTAAATATTGTTACAATATACATCCATCTATTTATTCAAAAACGATACATCCAAAATGAATCGATACATGTATTCAAAATTAATCTATACATTTATTCAAAATGTATCAATACATCTGAAATGAATCTATAGATTTATTCAAAACAAATCACTACATTTATTTAAAATGAATTGATACATCCACCAAAAACAAATTGTTACATTTATTTAAAATGAATCGCTACATCCATCTGAAACAAATTGATACATTTATTCAAAACGAATCACTACATTTATAAAAAAAATTCAATCGCTACATTTATTGAAAACGAATCGCTAGATTTTTTCAAATGAATCATTTCATTTATAAAAATTAATCACTACATTTATTCCAAATTAATCGATGCATCCACCCAAAACCAATCGCTACATTTATTCAAAACAAATCGCTACATCCATCTGAAACAAATCAATACATTTATTGAAAACGAATCAGTAGATTTGTTCAAAATGAATCTTTTCTTTTATAAAAATTAATCACTATTTATTCCAAATTAATTGATACATCCATTCAAAACATATCGCTACATTTATTCAAAATGAATTGCTACATTTATTCAAAACGAATCGCTTTATTTATAAAAACGTATCGTTATGTTTATTCAAAATGAATCTGTTAGCAAGGTTCAGACAGACATGATGATCAAGAATAAAGTTCAAATGTTGAGTTTAATAAACATCCAACAGGTAATACAGACAAACGCTAACGCAAAACGAGACCGGACAAACTCTGAGTGCTGGTGAGGAACTACACAAGATGATAAACTAAATGATGAACAGCTGTGATGATGTGTCCATGGGAACTGAGAGTGGTGGGAAAACTCAAACACATGTGACTTATGAAGACAAACTAAAATTCCACAAAAAAAGAAACTAAGAATAAACACAACTGAATGTTTGACTGAATTGTTACATTTATAAAAAAATATATTGCTACATTTTGTATTGCAGCAAATCGCTACATCCATATGAAACTAAATGATACATTTATTCAAAGTGAGTCACTACATTTATTATACGTTTATTCTGCTACATCCATCCGAAACTAATCGCCACATTTAGGTTATGTCAACATTAATCTGGATAGATTTGAAAACATAGATTTAAAAATGCTCTCCGTCCACATTAGTGTTTCCAAAAGTTTCTCATCGACACTGAAACGCCTGTACACGCCAAATTCAACTTATTGCACATGCACAAAACCTTATAAAAGCTCACTGAGATGATACAGACATCAAGTTATTACACAATTCTTCTGGCAGGATCATTTTATTTAGCAAAATATCTCACCATTCACTGATGTGTCCAGGTCGCACTCGGTCAACCATTATTATGTATGGTCTAAAACGCAACTCGTGTTTTGCTGCTGGACAGCAAATGCAAGTACACTTTCTGTCATCCTTTCAGGACTGTGCTATGAAGTGTGCAAAGTATCATATTTTAGCAACTGTGTGAAAGTGAATAGCACATAACTCTGGCTCAATAACAGTATAAACATACATATCTATTGATACAATATGCGTTACATGACTAAACATGCGTCATCGTTTTCAAAAACCTCCGTCTTCACAGTCCACCACTACGACGCGAAGACGATGTTTTCAAATGTATACGCTTTGGAGAGCGTTTTCAAAAAGCTACGTTTTCGTTGACTTAAAACGCCTTCAGTGTGGACGGAAGGCCAAAACAGTGAGAAAAAGATTTTCAAACGAAAACGTATTAGTGTGGACATGGCCTTATTCCAAATGAATCGTTACATCCATCTGAAACAAATTGCATTTATTTAAAATGAATCAATACATTTATTTAAAATAATTGAAAATTAAATTGAAAATTAATCAATACATTTATTTAAAATGAGTAAATACAAAGTTCTGTCATGAAACTCTAGATGGCGCAGGCTAATAGGTCCTTTAACTATGCTCGTAATCGTCATGTTTAGGGCACAGCTGATTGATTCCTGCTGTATCAGCCAATGAGCTTGTGCGCTCAACCTTCAAATACTCGGGTAGCATAAAGTGCACTTTCAGAAACCCCACCCCACCTTCCCCAGCTCCACCTGTATAGATCTGCTACGGGTAATACGCTCTATTGAAAAGCAGCATCATGTCTTACTTCCTCACAGCAGCGTATTGTGTATGTATTGGCAGTAGCAAGTCCCTTACTTGCTCTGCACTAGCAGTATTAGCAGCGATAAAAGCAGCAGCAGCATAGCAGATCTATTTCGCCAAGACCAGACATATCAACATTGTCATACCCATACCATGCTAAACACTCCGAGGGTTGTCATGACAGAAATACATTTATTTGAAATGAATTAATAGTACATTCATTAAAAACAATTTAAAAACATTGGTGTTGCCGTTTGCTAATAATATAAGTCTCTAGTAAAAAAAGAAACAAGGAAGGTGTTATTTCATCCTAAATCCCTTGCCGGTTCTGAAGTCAATGATATGAGTCACCAGAACAAACATAGGCAGTGTAAAGTATAACCCACCACATCTGAGATGGCAATGACACACAGCCTTGAATTAATTCCACATCCTCAGTTCGGCTTGCAGGAGACGCCATGCCATGCCATGTTTGAGTCAGACAGGTAAAGGAGTTTTGACATGCTCTCTCAGTGTATCTCTCATCGCCTCAGGTGGAGCAACGATGTGACAGGACATTAATAACAAAGTAAATATGGAGGGAGAGGGAGGATTACACAGAAACAAAGCGCAAAAGCAGCTGATATTTGATATTAGCCTGCAGACAACAATACAAACAACGCAGAACTTGAGATCATTACAGCAATGTGTTCTCATCACTCATTGGACCACTTTCAAAACATAAACAAAAATGTAAAAAAAAAAAAACAACAATGTTAGCTGTAAATGTGATTCACTGTATCGGTTTACAGACCAATTGTATGTATTGAAGATGTATTGTAAAGAGATAGAAAGCTTTTAACAAACTCAACTTCATCTGTAAAATGATTTAATTTAAATGTAAATTACAAAGCGGTTGGCTGCTCGAATATGGACCCAACAGGTGACCAGTGTGTGTCCTCAATATCAGCTTCAGTCTTTGAGGGTAATATTCAATGTCTGTCCTTTCTTAAAGAGCAGCACATCATTTGCATTCCCGTCTCTGTGATCTCCTGTCGGATTAAATCAAAGTTAGCCATGGATTTATGTTGCTCTCTTTCATTTTGCTCTTATCAAAAAGGTTGATTGTGTTCAACCTGTTTCATTTCAGACTGAAAGCACTGTGCAGGGAAAGGAAATAACCAGATGCATCCATTGCTCACATGCAGCTCTGATTTTGAAAAAAATGTAAATGTGACTTTGATTTAGTTCCAAGCTACTTGTTAATAGATTTATTGCACCAAAATTTGAGTTTGCATATTAACATTTTCTATTGCTTTAACTGTGTCATCCAGACCAGGGGTTCTCAACAAGTACGTCTTGAACCAAAAAAAGCAAAACGCTTTGTATATCTTTTGTTGTTGCTGTTAAAAGCTGTGCATCCAATCAAACTTTATTTTATTGTAATTAATTAAAATGGCTAATATGTCTTGTTTATGCATTTAAGCAGCTGTCAGGTTTCATATTCAGTCGATTTAATTTGAGTAATTTTAAATTAAATATAAATGTATATACTAATACTTATTAATAAATAATAATATATTAATACAGATGTCATGTTTTATTTTAGTCTATTTAATTAGAGTAATCTTTATACATTTTTAATATTAAATATAAATGTATAATAGTAAATACTAATAGTTATAAATAAATAATGGATTAATGCAATGTTCCGGTTTCATATTCAGTTCGTAATTAAAATAAAATCTATTTTATATACTAATAAATAATACATGAATTCATAATAATAAGGGCTATTTGTTTACTTTTTATGATAAACAAGTCTGGTTGTGTGTTGGATTGTCATTTGATGTAACACCTGGGTTATGAAGCAAAACCAGTTGACCAGAACCACTGATCAAGACCAACTAGTGCATAGCAATAATGTGAAACAATGTTTGCGCTAACATGCTCTTTACTTGAACTTGTGTTCTTAATATTGTACTTCTTAAATCACTTCCACATTAAACCATTCACTTAAGTGTAATGTATAATTAAAATAAAGCTTCATTTCAGACACAGCTGGAAATGACACACTATATTGGAAATATGTTCTATATCCTCCAAGTGGTGCCTATTAGGGGGGATTAATTAGCCTGCAGGCAGAGATGTTTGATTACAGGGTTCAGCATGTAGTCGAGATGAAGGCTCATGTTTTATGTGATCAAATGTAACCTCCAAGAAATGTCCTTGTACAACAGTAATGAAAGCAGCAGTGTTGCAATGTAGAATATGATCGAGTGATACCCTTGCCCTCGTGTCCTTTGCTTCTTCTGAGAGAAAAAGTCATTCCAATAGGTTACTGTGTAATTCCATGTAAGCTTTTTTTTAAAGATTGAATGCACTTCCTAGGGGTTGGGTTATATTTGCTGACAGTATTTTTAATATTTAATTGGATTTATAAGGCCCCGAATTGACTATTAGACATTATATTCCTCCATTTGAACAAAATGCATCTCTTCCATCTGTGCCATTACACAGTCCTTGATTAGCATGATTTGAATAAGCAGTCTCTTATTCCATGTGACAGCCAGACAGAGAAGTTTTGCACCTGCAGGTACGGCAGTGTCACTTCGGAGACTCATCACTGACTGCTGATTTGGACATACTCATGGGTGAAGTCCAAACTTTTGGTATTAACTTTAGTTCTCAACTAAAAATCTATTTGGGGTATTTTCTGGCTCAAAAAAATAGGACACTAATATGAATTTGGGGGCACTTTTTGATTTAATAATTAAAACGGGTCATTTTTCCAAGTAATATATAAATAGTTCCATTGTCCATGTATTTAGCAGGAATAGACCACTTAAATGAATGTCATGACATTTGTTTATGGGAGACTTGAGAACAAGTTTGATGCTATTGACATTCGGATTGCATTTAAAATTATTTTTGTGTGTGATCCACAGAAAAAAAACGTGACATTGTATGTGTTTGAAATGCCATGAGGGTGATTAAATGATGGCAAAATGTTCATTTTTAGGATAACTATCCCTTTAAAGAATGAAAAAAGAGTTGGATTTATTGCAACAGAGTGAGAAAACCATATTGATCTGTTCATTTGTTTAAGTTACTTCACGAGTAATATGCACTTTTTATGTGTTGTAAACCAAAATTGATTACATTCCCCAATTGAGATGGTCAGAAACTTAAGAGATTAAGAGAACAGTGTCTCAATGTATGTTACAAAAGGTTGGTACAACTAAAAATAATCACAGCAATGTTTCTCTCCAGATAAAATGCTGAGTCCTAAAATGTTGAATTGATTTAATTTAGGCTTTTATTCACATATATGGTGGGACAGAAATCTCCCAGATTTCTTTAAAATATCTTCATTTGTGTTTTGAAAATGAATGAAAGTCGTAAGGGTTTGGAATGACATGAGTAAGTAAATGACAGAATTTTCATGTTTGGGTGAATTAACCCTTTAAAGGTCCTATGGCATGAAATGATCATTTTATGAGGTTTTTCAACATTAATATGAATTCCCCTAGCCTGAATATTGTCCCCAAGTGGCTAGAAATTTTGATTGCTGTAAACCGAGTTCTGGCTGTCTCTCTCTGCCTTTGAGAAAATGACAGCTCAGACAAGCTGATCTTGAATTTTCCTGTTATGACATCATAACAGGAACGGTTACCTCCCTTTCCTCTGCCCAGAGAATTTGGCATGCCCATGTGAGCGCCATATTTGTTTGTCCTCGAGAGATCATGGCTTGTGAACGAGTAAATGCTGGCAGTTTCTGTACAATGGATGTACAAATGAAAACAGAAGTCTTTTATAAGTTCCTTCTGATCTGTGATCAGTGATTATTCAAGTTCACACAGAACTTTATTATTCGTGCACATGCTGTGGCTTCTCTCTCTCCCAACAGAACAGTGTTTTCGTGTTTTCTATCTTATGAGTCAGTGTTTTTGTACGTCCTCGTCGCGTCTACCTGTTCTAAAATGTGCATACAGTCGTGAGTTTCTGCTCAACATCGGCAGAGCCACATCTTTAGAGATAAACCTCACGCACGCCGAGGCTTGGGCTGCACTGGCCGGTCGGCCTTCAACATCACCGACCCCCGGTACTGCATCTTGCCCACAACGGAGGCGGCATACACGGTGCGAGAGAAGGGAGCAGAAGGGGGGTAAGCGTGAGCGTATCCGGGCTAGGCTAGCCAGCTATCCCCACAATAAACTGGATTACATTCGATTACTGCGCTGTTGTGTCTTTGTTTGCGCTGTGTACTCAATGCACTGACGCTTTTCATATGATAGGAAAATATCTAAAAATAATGCTATAATCAACACTTACTCTTAACTCGTTCATCTCGACAGCTGTAATGGTACATTACATGTGTTACAAAGTTGGTAGAATAAGGAGGAACCATCTTTTGAACCGGTACTTTTTAGTGAACCGGTCTAACCAGTTCACCAAATCGGACTGAATCGTTCTAAACGGTTCTCGTCTCGAGTCAGCGCTGATCCATCACTTACTAAAGTTACTAACTTTCTGACATGACATGAGTGACAGTCCCTCTGACTAGAAAATAAACTAATAACCTGAAGTATATGCTAGTAACTACAACAGTTCACTGAACTGAGACGTGCTGAGAGAACTGATGAGAAGTGACATCCGTCTCTCTGGCAGGCTTGTGCCTCGTAGACCTCGTTAAACCACGCCCCCTCCGCTCATTTCAAATGCAAAGATGTCAGCCAATCACAACACTGAAGTCTCACAGCAGACACGCCCCTTGAAACAGAGCAAACATCAGAATAGAAAAAAATGCTTTTTATTTCTAAATTATGACATTTTATGATGTAAAAATCATACTAACAATATAAGTACACCTAAGAATACATTATAAAATAAAAAACCATGCCATGGGACCTTTAAAATATCACAACATAGATGCAATCAACAATCCAGTGTTAATTGTTAACAGATCTATACTAAGTTTTTGATTAGCCTCTGGTCATTAAGCTGAAATAGGCCTGTTGTCTAAAGCTGTATTGTCTAAACCCTAATGAAAAGGTGGTGTTCACTTCTGTTTTAATTGTAGGCAAGAGGCTGAGATTGCGTCAAGGGAGTGATTTGAGTTGCTGAAGGAAATTAGTGAAAATGAAGGAGCATGAATAACCGCAGTGTCACATCAGCCATTCCTCTGTGGCTGTTCCTGAGTCTATAATGCCTGTCATCTCTCGCTTTTCACAATCAGATTAGAGCAGCCACAAGAAATAACAATCTAATGATGCAGAAATTAGAAAAAAAAAAACCCACTTACGGTTTATGCGAGCACCCTGTGTGTTCAGTGCAAAACATGGAGTGGTGATTCTGATCAAGTTACAAAATGGTATAGTATATTAGTAGGCCTATAGGTTACACTTTATTTTAAGGTGTCATTGTTACAGTGTAATTATATATTTAAGTACAGAGTAATATTAATTAACAACATAGGGTAGGATTATGGTTAGTTGCATGTAACTATGCATAATTTACTGTTATTACTATGGTAAATACATGTAACATGTAACAAGGACAAAAAAACACATATTTCCCTCCCCCCAAAGATTGGATAGGAAAAGCTCTGGCTCCGTGTGGATGTGGCTTTCGGCAGCTGACTTGTTGCCTCGTTGCCTTATCAGGAATTGACTTTGTACGCAGCAATTGCAGGGGGAAGTTGTGGCCTAATGGTTCGAGAGTCGGACTTGTAACCCGAAGGTCGTGGGTTTGAGTCTCAGTACTGGCAGGAAATATGAATGAACAGCATTCTCTTCCGGTCTCATTACCTTGAGCAAGGGCACCTCACTCCCCAGGCACCACAGCAAAAATGGCTGCCCACTGCTCAGGTGTGTGTTCACGCTGTGTGTGTGTGTGTGTACAATATTACTCACTGCTGTATGAGTGCACTTGGATGGGTGAAATGCAGAGCACAAATTCCAGGTATGGGACACCATCATTGGCTACACGTCATGTCACTTTCACTTTTTCACTTTTCAATGGCACCTCACAAAACTAATTTCAGACAGACTTCAGAGGCAGCATAACGGTTTAATGATGCACAGCAAAATAGAGTAAGCTTTTTGATAACTAAACAAATGTTTAATTACTACAATAGCATTTTTTTTTTTGCTAGAAATGACATCAAGTGGAAAACGTTGGTCAAAATGTATATTTACACACAAACTGACCACTAATCGCAACTTTCAGACGCCATCTTTATTTTTAGCTCAACTGTCACAGAATGGAAAGCACAGGATTGTGGGATATCACATGTATAGTGAAGGATAAATGTGTGTTGCCAAATTGATCAGATGAAGGTATCTCAGGAGACATTGGATTTGGATGTGCAGTGATGCCTTCCTACCTTAATATGCATCCTCCGAAATCAGCCTTTTTAAGTTAGGTTTTCAGACACAGCCATGGTCAAGACAATCTGCTGAAGTTCAAACTGCATCAGAATGGAGGAAAAAGGTGAATTTCAGTGGGCAAAAATGCCTTGTTGATGCCAGAGGTCAGAGGAGAAAGGCCAGACTGGTTCAGGCTGATAGAAAGGCAACAGTATCTCATCTGCTTCAAGTTGGTTATTTGAGTTACAGCAGCAGAAAACCATACCGGGTGCCACTCCTACCAGCTAAGCAGAAAACCATACCGGGTGCCACTCCTACCAGCTAAGCAGAAAACCATACCGGGTGCCACTCCTACCAGCTAAGAACAGGAAACAGAGGCTAAAATTCACACGGCTCACTAAAATTGGACAATAAAAGATTGGAAAAAGATTGCCTGGTCTGATAAGTCCCACAGCCTACCTGAGTATTGAGGTACTGACCAAATATGATCGCAGTGTAT
Organism: Romanogobio albipinnatus; assembly: GCA_023566225.1. NCBI lineage: Eukaryota > Metazoa > Chordata > Actinopteri > Cypriniformes > Gobionidae > Romanogobio > Romanogobio albipinnatus. The sequence continues at coordinate 31,710,216 of CM042248.1, read as the reverse complement.
CCATCTTTTGATGGCTACTTCCAGCAGGATAACACGCCATGTCACAAAGCTCAAAGACTGGTTTCTTGAACATGACAATGAGTTCACTATACGCAAATGACCTCTACACTCTAAAAAAAAGGTTCTATATGGCACCAAAAATGGTTCTTGGCTCGTAATCATAGGGGAACCATAGCACCAATTTTGGTGCTTCAGTGGTTCTTCAGCGGTTCTTCAGAGGTGCTTCACCGATTCTTTGACTAAGGTGCTATATAGCACCGCTAACTAAGATGCTATATAGCACCGCTACCATATACAGAACATGTTAAGATATGGTGCTTTATAGCACCAAAAGTGGTTCCTCTATGATTACGACGAAGAACCATTTTTGGTGCCATATAGAACCTTTTTTTTAGAGTGTACAGTCACCAGATCTCAGTCCAATAGAGGACGTTTAGGATGTGGTGGAATGGGAGATTTGCATCATGGATGTGCAGCTGACCGATCTGCAGCAACTGGATGATGCTATCATGTCAATATGAACCAAAATCTCAGAGGAATGTTTCCAGCGCCTTGTTGAATCTATGCCATGAAGAATTAAGGCAGTTCTGAAGGCAACCCGGTGCTAGCAAGGAAGTCTTTGCTCTAAACCTTCATCGCTGTTTCTAAACAATACAGATACCTGCATAGACGATGTATTATTACCTTTGACCCTGTCAAGTCTCCATCTGCCTCCGTCACCGCCCTTCTCAGCCAGTCCTCCAGCCCCCAGTTTTTAGCCCTTCACCATCTCCTGGAATGCCATGCTCAGGTGGTTGCTCAGGTTGAACAACCACCACCAGCACCTGAGCAAGTGGATCTTCTGGCTCCGCCTCCGGCCTCTAATCACCCCATTCCATCTCGACTTGTCGACCTGACGGCTCTGCCTTGCTCCTCCCACCTTCGGCTCCACCAGACACCCTCTGCCTTATGGCTCAACCGGGTTCCCTCGTCCCACCGGCTCCCTTGGTCAGTCGTCACTCCACCTCCACCACGGACTCCGTTCCTCAACCCCCACACGGCTGCAGCGGGCTTCTCCATCCCTTCGGGTATGTCTCGGTCCTCCATCACACTAGCATCGCTTCAGTCCTCAGGCAGTCTGGCTCCACCTCAGACGTTCGTCACCACAACATCACCTAGGCCTCCTGTGCTAGTGATGTCACTCTGCTCCATCGGCTCTCCGTCTGTGCCCTGGGATCCTTCAGCTCCCCCTCCGTCGGCCATCCCCCAGTTGACATCAGCATCGACTCCGCCATGGGATGTAATCTCTGGGATCTTGGTCTGTGCCTTTGGACGCCATCCATCATCCGAAATTCACCATCTCCTGTCTCCTTCCCTACGTCATTGCCTCGGCCACCTCCAAAACCCCGTCCATCCCTCCTTCAATTATGGAGCGAGGTCACGCCAACTGGTAGGGAGTGTTCTGTCAGCGATGTCTGGACCCGTTCATATTAGTTTCACTTTCATGGACTTTTAGTTTGTATTCATCATTTGTGTTCTTTGTCTTTGTTTTCTGCCACTCATCTGTTTCCATGCACATTAACCATTCATCTCAGCTACTCATCATTTAGTTCATCACCACTGTGTATTTAAGTTCCTCTTTGTTCACGCTTCAGTTTTTGGTTGTTATTTCTGTTAGTGCACACTGTTACGCCTGCTGCCTTCCAGTTTAATAAACCTTGTTGATATTTTATAATCCTGTAGTCCGTCTTCATCTTCTTCAGACAAGTGAAATTAACTGGAAGTTAATTTCAGAGTTTTTCAAAAAAGGTTTTATTTATTTAATGTAAGTTAAACAATGTTTGTTTTTATTTAAAAATGTAAGGTCGTAATTAGTCATTTTTTAGTGGGTTGACATTTTTTACAGTGTAGATGGACCAAGAATATTTTTAGTTATTACTGCATTATATATTTCATTATTCGTTTTGTATTATATAAATAACGATATATATGTATAAATGCGTTTCATATTTCATACATGCATGTGTGTGTATATGTATATCTTTTTATATCTTTATATCTCTGTTTTTCCTTACAGATACAAAATCGCCCATAACACTGATTCCTCTTGGCAGTTCAGTTGCATGGAGTTAATACGGCTGTTGACTGAGTGCTCTGAACATATTAAAATCTCCATATATCACATAGGCAGCGAATATGTAAACACAGTTAACTACAAACAGCCACATATAGTTACAGTCATCATAAAACAGAAATTGGTGTAATGAATCTTCCACATAGTTGCCCAACAGAAGCGTCATTAAAGACTCACAAATGGTACATAAACACACACTATTCTCTCTGTTCACACGTATGCACAGGGCTCTGATCTCTGAGGACAGACTCAGAAGAGGCGGCGGCACTGAGGGGCACATCGACCTGAGAAAAACAAGCCCAATGGTCATAATGAGAGGCTTTTCATTACAGGGCGCAGGGATCGGTGTGGGGTGGGGGCGCGGAGAGCAAAAAGGGGCTGAAGGAGGCAGATGCTCAGTGTTTTATAAATCACAGCCTCCCTCCTGCACTGCTGGACTCATTTGTTGCATTTCATTTGTGGATGTTGAGATTAAATGTGATGCAATAACGCCGTCTCTTAAATACCTGGGGGCGTTAGTGAATCATTAAGCACGGCACACACACACACACACACACACACACACACACACACGTTGGCATGATACACCCACATAAATGCACAAACAAAAACTCACACACACATTCTTGCACATGCATTTGAGGAACAATAAGAATCAGCAGCAGGAGAAACTTGCGTTTGGAGGGGGTGTGTTCAGATCGGAGCCAGTAACGCAGAGGATGCGTCAGGGAGCATGACTGCTGCCGGAAAAGGGCATGACATGATCTGTCAGAAGGCAGTGTCTCTCATAGTTGACCTCTGTATGCAGGACAGCCCACGGCTGGACCACGACACCTGTGAGGAGTTCCTCTTTCTCATCTCCAACCAAGAGTACAACCACAAAGAGTCGGGTAATGACGATTTTTTTTTTCTCTTTAGATTCACAATTATGCTATTTGTAGAGTGGATTATGTTGTAGTTGTTTATTTTCTGAATGAGTACCTCCTTTAAATCAGAAATGCTGTATTTTGGCTTAGAAACAATTGTGAAACAGAGCCATGAAGTTAAAATTATCTGCTCTCATTATAGCATCACTCACAGTTGGACCGCTTGTGTGGGTTGTAGTGGGAATAATTATTTAAGTCCAGAACTGCCAGCACTGCTGGCCAAAGAATCCTATCCGACTTTACTGTTAAGAAAATTACTTTGGCAATATCTGTTCAGTGTCCCTGAGAGATAAAAATCGTTTGGATTTGCCACAGATTTTGTGCTTATGCACTGTGACAGAAACATTATGCTCATGCTTTTATCAGAATGATGTTGTATTTTTATCAGATGTAGACTAAAACATTTCATCATGTGTGGAAGCCTTATCTGAAACCATGTTTTGGCAGGCATAGTTTTTTCATGTTTTCTTGAGTTGGGGTCCCCTAGGACTGTTAGAACGTAATTAAATTGTACTTTTTTAATAAATTAAATGCATTTAACTTTTCAGTGATGTAAGGGTGCCTGGAAAGTGTGAAAATATTGCAGTTATTAAATTAAATTGTTGAAGATGAAAGGGCAAGAACGTTTTAAAAAGCATTGCATTAAAAGCAATCATTTTACTTAACAATAATTATCTTTTACTAATATATATATATATATATATATATATATATATATATATATATATATATATATATATATATATATATATATATATATATATATATATATATATATATATATATTAAAGCTACTGTAAAATGCTTGCTTTCAATGTGTATATTTTACATCTATTAGAAAAAATATAATAGATATTTTAATAGATATATTCATTGTTAATATTTTTCAAAAACGTATTGCATTAAAAGCAACCATTTTACATGTATTAAAAACAATTAATTTAAAATAATTATGATTAATATTTTATTTCTAATGTAAAAGGGCTGCTTCTAATGTTCTGTATATTGTGTATTTATTTAGAATTTATTTTATTTTATTTCAATTCAACTTTTTTTTAAGGTCTCTTAATATTTTGTTCTGTTCAATCAGTTTGCTTGCAGCCAGACTGGTATTTTTGGCTGGTTTTGTTTTTGTCATTCTGTCATCTCGATGTGTTGACAGACCCCTGCTTGGAAGAAATGTGTCATGTGAATGTAGACAAAAATCTTGTCGCTTTGTATTAACCTCACTAGGCAAATCGAAGGCCCTCCAGCCCACCATTGGCATCCATGGCTGAGCCGTGGGGGTACTAAATGCCACGGCATGTTATTGGACCATCACTGTGAATCACTAGTGCCAGACAAAAGCTGAATAGGGGCTCTTCTGTTATTGTTGGGCAGATTTAAAGCAGAGTGTCGGGTTTCCCTCAGAGGGAAATGTCAATCTGCTTGCTATGTTTGGTAAGGGGGAGGAAATGTTCCTCAGGAGCAATTTGCATGGAAAATCTCACATTGTGAGATAATTGTGCGAGAAGGTGATAATCTTGCATGTCTCAATGACAAAATGTTGTTTTTGTACTACATTTGTTTATCATTTTGCAGCGTTTCTTCCTGTGTTTTTGCTGTCTGCCAAATAATTTGGATTCTGTAAACAAACCGGTTTTCAGCGTCTTCAAATGTCAGATGCCTTGTCTTATACTGAGGCATTCAACATGTCCGTCTGTGATTGATAATCTTTGGAAAACTCTGGCAGAGGCAAAAAAAAAAAAAAGTTTTTGCGTTTAAAATCTAAGCTTGTTCTTTTGCGAGTGCACTAAAGTAGTTACTACTCGGTTATATTGGAAGTGTTTCAACTGAAGCACATATGCTGTTCAGGGATGGTAGGACAGGCGGCTGTGAATGATGGATGGAAAGCCCAACACAATCCCATTAACATTCAACAGATGTCTAAAGTTGAGGCGCACGCAGTGGAAAAAAACCAACAGTCACCTCTATGAGCTTGGAGTGCTGTTTTATAACTAAAGACAGACTGACACCCTCACAGTTGTCCTTGTCCACAAGAAAACCTATTGAAATGATGGATGCCGGATCACAGGTGAGGTGATTTCAACATCTGCTCTAATTAGACTGTATCTCATTTTCACAATCCCATCATGGCTTTATTAAGCCAGACTCCCTACAGAGGACATTAGTAGTGGATGATTATGTATTATACACTGTGCTGCATTCTTTGAAAAGGTGGATAAAGTTTTGCATTACAGGTGCAGAAAAAAAGCAAGTGCAAGTAGTGCAAAATAAGCTATTTTGTTTGTTGTGCTTTTGAGTTTTGCTCTACATGCATTTACGCTTTCAATAATTCATATGCGTCTCATCATGTCTTTTATATACACACTCTTTACCCCTTAAATTGGCTGACAGCCATTTTGAAGATAACAGACTTTCGCTGCTGTTAACGGAGGCAAATAAATGCTACTACGACAAGTCCAACAGCAGCACTGGCTAATTTACATGATTATTATGTGTCTTTCTGAAACCGGGGTAATTGTTGCTGTGGTGGATGAGCGCGTGTTGTTGGGGCCTAAGCTTGAGGGGACTGGGGTCTGAAAAGAGAGAGGTGTGAAAACCAATTTGTCCCATGCTGCAGCTGATGGGCAGGAAACCACGTCTATACAAATCATTAAAACTCCTTGCCCGAACAGTATATAGTTCTTACCTAAGCATCTTCAATAATCTCAGCCAAAATGGACTAGGAAAAAAAGCTAGAGCAGATATAGTCTCTGCCAACACAAAGTCGTGGTGTTTCCTGAATGAATCAGTGTTTTTGAATTAATCGGTTCAGTGAATGATTCATTGACTCATAAGGCCAGTTGCTGCATCCGAATTTGCCTATTTCCATACTACACATATAGGGCCCTATCATCCATGCGATGGCAGGCGCGACGCAAGTGTGTTTTTTTTTTGCTAGTTTCAGCCCAACGCAGTTATCATTTTCACATCCAACGCTACGTTGTTTAAATAGCAAATGCACTCGTGCCCATCTGTTCGTCCATCGGCGTGCTGGTCTGAAAACGAGGTGTGTCTAAACCTGGTCTAAAGGATCGCTCACAACCCACCAAATGTTCAGCACCGACAAGTCACTGGGCCTCTGGGGCGTTCTATCACTACACATCAAAATTTGATTGGTTGATGACACACGTTATGATAACACGCATGTTAACGTTATGATATGACGTAGCCAGCATGTGGACGTCGAGGCTTGTTTACGCTTTTAACCAATGATTCATCAGATGTTTATTTGACACCGCTTTCAGCCAAACATTAGTTTGACCAGAGATCTTACGGAATTAGATGCTATGCTGCTGCGTCCCAATAAAGATTCTTGAGCAGGGTTTTTTTTAGGCAGATTTAGCGCAACTCCAAAAAGGAGGACAAATGAGTGTCTGGCTTGAGGCTGCGCCGGACACCGGACAGGGGGCTTAAAATCCAGACTGTCTGGCCAAATTCCGGACATATGGCCAAAAAACTACTCCTCAGATGCCATGTCCATAATTTATAACAAAAAATCTAGCATGAATTCGATCTCAAACTAATTCATTAAAAACAGTTATAACTCCACCACCTGCGTGACATCATTAACCAATACGGTTGAAACTACAGATTTGCGACAATATGGTTTCGGAAACAGTTGCGACTAGCTAGTCGCATTCTTCAACGATGCAACGTATTATGGTAGTTGAGCAGTGAGTAACGTCGGTGTACAGGAAACGCACCCCAGTATAGCGGCATAATAGTCAGCCTACACCAGCTGCATAACCAAAGCTGCAGGGTAATTGCTTGACAGATTAATGAAGGGAGGGAGGGGTTGCAGCACCCTTATTGCTAATTGGATGAAAATACTTCATGCTTTACAGACCAAATTGCTGGCAAAGTCCACTACTTTAATGGCTTCAAAGAATATAAATTTTTGAAGAAAACAAATCAAGTCATTAGCATTTAAACTCCATTGCCATTTTTGCACATGGTATTAAGGTCCATCTCAGGTTATTCGATTACTGATCGTTATAACATGAGTCATCAATATACTGTATTGGGTCAGACTACTTTGTAAACAGCAATATGACCTTATATTTACAAATTTTGTTTAAAAGTACACTAGCAAATAGTTGACCTCAAAGCTAACGCACGTGAACTAAAAAACACAAAACCCAAATGTTAATTTCTTGGGATCTTTAAGCCATATAAGATGAACGTTTTTAGTATATTTGACACTAATTCATTAGACATGATTTCAGTTTTGTGTACTCATTATTCATTGTTTTGTATAAACTCCATCAATCAATGCAAATACATTATATGGCGTGTATTGTAATATGTTCCTTGTCAGTGTAATGCAAATGAGGAAGCATGTTTGGCAGCAAACTCTTCCTCTCGTTCTGTGTCGTGCTGTGTTAACAGACAGCCTGGGTGTTACGGTGGAGCAAGAGCATCTGCTCCAACAATGACAAAGCTTTAGAGACATTATCTTTCCTGTTTCCTGCATAAAGGCTCAGTTGAAGTAGCTGTGTTTTCTTGTAAAGTGTTATCTGGAACCCCTGCAGATATGCCCATCACAGTGAGTGCCGACATTATGGGTATAATGTGAACAAGCTGAACTGTAACATCACGGTACATCAGGGACAAAAAAGAAAAATATCATATATGACTTATCTTGCACACGAACCGAAGGATTTTATTTTTGCTTTGTATGTATGGTTTGTTTATGTCTGACCTCATTAAATGGCTTTTAATCCATGTCTATTAAGGTCCTCTAGATGCTTACGTATTTCTAAAGGTTGACAAAATTACTGGTAACTACAGCTAAAACTATTAAAAATCATTTTTGGTAATTGAAATAAAGCTACATAAAATATGAAAAACTAACACTAGTATATACACCTGTAAAGCTTTTTCCAAAAACAGCTTCCGATAAGCGGGTGAAGGTTTCTGCACATTCGGTCTTTTCAGCGTGGCAAAGTGATTTAATTCCAATTTGCTTTTATCTGACTCCATTTTATCATGACCTTGAATTGGTGCCAATTGGCTATTAGGTCATTTGTATAACAGTTTAACTACACATTTGATTATTCTATTTAACTCTTTACTCTCATTGAAATCGTTCATTCGGTTCTCAGAATCGCACAGGGTACTCGCACAGGCCGTTATGCGAGCCCACAATCACAAATTCACCAGTTCGATCATTAACCAGAGGTTATGACTAAAGTGATTTAACAATGCCGCCCATGCTTGCTATTGTTAAAAAGTACCCATGTAGCCCCTAGGGGTGGCACGGTACATGGAAAAAAAACGAACCGTTCGGTTCGCTTGTCTCGGTTCGGTGTGTGTGCGTCGCACGGTTCGCGCATGCGCAATGTATCTTTGTGCCCGTATGTTACCTCAGACAGTGGATGTGCTTTTCGCGCGAAATAAGAGGTGTGTGTGGACATACAGTAAAGTAAAAGTGGAGTGCTGCTGGTCACGTCACATGTAGAAATGAAAGTGGGAGAGATAAGGAAGGCTGCCCGGAGTTGGAGGATGCGCTAGCATCGTAGATGCAGTGCGAGAGCGGGTGCCGCCCCGCGCTTGCCCGTTGAGCGGACATACACTGGCAGGTTTGTCTCGCAAGTCGCGCACCTGAACTGCGGCTCGTGGATTGCAAATACAGGCAAATATAGTCCATTCTGTCACATTTTCCGGTGTTCTCCTCCGACCCCTGTCTGTCTCGTGCTTTGATTTATGATGGACAACATATATATATCTGCTGCAAGACCGTGTTCCCCTCCGTCTCATACACACATGCATATAAGTAATTCACATGATAAATGTAACATTTAAAAGTTAAGATATGCTTCTAGTTCTAATAATTTAAACATGCCTTTGAAGTTTGGGCAAAAACTTCTGGCAGTGTTGTGTTTTCGTGTATTTTATGTTATTTTTTCACAGCGCTGGATGTCATATGGTGATTGTGAAACACACGGGGCACTTCATGGTGACATTTGTTAATCAGGTCAGCTGAATTAAAGCCACAGTGCATTGTTCTGATCAAAATTGATATGATTAACATGAAAAATGTTACGCCAATGTGTCGGACTCGGTAGACAGCCAGTTAGGAAACAACTTGATATAACAATTTTTAATACTGAATCCTAATTAGATTAGATTAGATTAGATTAGATTCAACTTTATTGTCATTACACAAGTACAAGTACAAGGCAACGAAATGCAGTTTAGGTCTAACCAGAAGTGCAATAGCAGCAAGTGCAGGATATACAGTGGTTGCGTAAGTGCAGGACATGGAAATGTACTGAATATATATATAAATATGTATAAATAGAGAGACGGTTATTACTATAAACAGAATTGTGGATGATTAAGATATATATCATATGCTGAAGTAAATAAAAAACAACAACAACAAGAACCGTACAGAACCGAAAACCGTGACCCTAAAACCGTGATACGAACCGAACCGTGGGTTTTGTGAACCGTGCCACCCCTATTACATACCTATTTAACAATGTAACAAAACAATGTAACAAACAGCCTATGGTCTGTAGTTGTAGCTGAGGCCTGGAAGAGTTTGGTTTGTGTTGCCGCTAGCACTTCAAAAGAATGAGGACTCGTGCTGGAATTGATATGTAAAAACCAGCGCCATTGTTCATATCAGTGTATCAAGTGCCGAGGAAACCTCCTGACTTAAAATTCAGATACGGTAATAGGTGTTTCGTTTCTGATATGCGCTGTAAGTGGTAGACCAGTGGTTCCCAAACTGGGGTATGCCTACCCCTGGGGGTATGTGAGGTGACATTCATTCAATTCTACCCCATCTTAATAAAACAATAAAACCAAGCATGTATTAACAGGCAAAATGCCGTAAAAGGTCAAATACATGACATCCAATCAAATTAACCCAGCTTTTGCTGTCAAAAATGAAAGCTCTAGCGTAAAGTTCTGCCAGGAAGATTCAATGTTACGTCACTTGTCACATCCAGACCTAACCAATCATGTCCTAATCATCAGATTATAAAAGACGGTCACTTACACACACATGTCTGAGTTCACAGATGCTGAAGCCAACATTTACCTCCATCCTCCCCACCACCAGGATGGTCCCCACCTATACCTCCCAGGGGGTCGGCTGCGCCCCTGCCTTCATCTTCAGGCAGGAAATGCAGAGTCCGTTACCCTCGAGACGGGAGCTACAGACGGGGCCTACGCCAAAGAAACTCTAAATATAATACTTGCTGGTCTGTTATGTGTTACTTCATTTTACTCATCTGGCTTCCCGAGTCTTTCTGGTAGAACTGACTGCATCCATCCACACAAGCAGGTTACAAGTAGAGTATTCTACCATAACAAATCGCGCTACATTACTGCCGTTCTCGACAATGAACCTTTGTAAAAAAGATTTAGCACCAATTACCATGAACAAATATAGACAGGCTGTGCATATCAGTTTAAGACTCAAACTCTCTTCGCTACAAAACCACACCCTGTGTGAGTTCTTGTTTTTAATGCTGATAATGTATGAGCGAGAATGCAATTGTTCCCAAATATCCACACAAATGCAAATGACATTGATTTTATACAATAGTTCAAAATTAAGTGATGTGCATTTTAAACAGTATTGTTTGCTCTATTTTGCAGTGAAGTAATTAGTTCCAACAAAAGCCACAGCAGAACTGCAACACAGCTCTATTTCGTGAATCTGTGGCTTTGAACGAATTGTGAAGAAAATTCCTTCGGTAGGCCTATGTCTCACCCAGACTTACTGTTTCAACAGGACAGAAAACTGCACTCGTAAAACAATTACATGGTGTCTTTAAATCTCAAATCAGAAAAATTGAAAAATATCTTTTACTGAGGGAATCAAACAGTTATTGAAAATGTATGAAAGGATCAAAAAGCGTGCAGGTAGACATTTGGCAAGACAGGCCTAGGCTATTTGATTTGATAAATGCAAAGCCATTTGTGTATTTTAGGGCTGCATTTACAAGGGAGTTTTTTGACTTTACTATAAATGATACATCTTAAACTGTTAATTTGTTATGCTTATGCCTTTATGTTCATTATATACAAATAACTCAAATAGAAGAATTATCTTCACCTTTTTGTATCATATATAATTTCATGCTCACTGGCCTTTGTAAGACGGTTAGTTCCAGTCCTTGATTCTGTGTTTTATTCACTATCACTGCACAACACCCTTCGCAACCACACATAGCAACGTAAACATATGTTCTCATTGATATTGTTCATTGAAGCTACTGTATTATGTAGAATATTGTGTGAGAGCGAGTGAATTCATTAGCCTACCTGCATTTAGATACAGCATTTTCCTTCTGGTCAGTCCTATGGTTAGGCTATAATAAAAAAAATAGAGACCGTCTTTGCCGCCATCTAATGGCGTATTAATAATGTAACTTTTGTTGCTGTTCATGGTCAGGAACAATTTTTTTTTCCACTAGGAAGGCTTTTTTTTTGTGATTTTACTTCATGAAAGGTGCATTGATCCATATTTTTTGGCTTTAATATTTGTATTGTGTGGCAACCGGTTTATAAAAGCAATAAGGTACACGAGGCTAGTGCTGTATCATGAATAATGCCGTTCCAGGCAACCTGTAACCCGTGTTTTTCCAACCTTCTACCCATGGAAGTGCACTGGAACGGCAGTCAAATCTGTGACTTCCCACCCGTGAACTCGTACTAGATCGATGTACTCCCAGTTACGAGCTCTGACGTAACATAGCCCGCAAAACGTCTCGGTTACGTATGTAACCCTCATTCCTTGAAGGAGGGAACGGAGACGTACGTCGGAACTGACCGACGAATTGGGATCTGTTTTCAGAGACCAATCTACTTCGAGTGATTAAAAACGAGCCAATGGACATTGGCATGCGGTTCACGCATTCCCCCGCTGCGCGGGTATAAATGCGGAAGTGGAATACCGCATCATTGCTTTTCAACTGAGGAGCCGAGATAAGTGACTCGGGCCTTCAGCTAAGCACAGCACCTGGCGACGGGACGTACGTCTCTGTTCCCTCCTACAGGGAATGAGGGTTACATACGGAACCGAGACGTCCCTTTCAGTCGGTCACGTTCGACGTACGTCGGAACTGACCGACGAATTGGGATCCCTACCAACACGCCAGGGATGCTGGCCCTTCCAGCTCCCTGCCTGAGCTCGCTGGACCACTCCTATGTTGGAGTGGGAGTCAGGGCTTCCGGCAGGGAAGGACAGTCACTGCTGTTCCTGCAAGACCCACTCAGCGTGACTATTGGATAACGCTAGGAAAGCATGCCCATCTTGAGGAGATGGCACGCTGCAGAGCCACGTCCTTCAATGAAAGGAGAGGTGGCGAAATACACATAAGGACTAACCTATCAGGGTAGTGCAACATATGGCAGTCTCTGGGGTGGGTCCAACCTGGTCCCAGGGGGGAAGAACACGCCCAGAGACGACAGAGCAAGCTCTGTCAAGGGAAAGACACGGGGCTAGCCGAGTAGGGTAGCTGGTACCGTGGAGAATACACATATGGGGTAGCCGTTAGGGGACCGCTATCAAATCAAATCAAATCAAATCACTTTATTGTCACTCTACCATATGCACAAGTGCAACAGTAGGTGAAATTCTTAGGTGCAGTCCGAGCAAACATAGTAGTCATGACATGACATGTACAACATTTAAGCAACAACAGATTACATATCTGATGCGCACACAATTACTCACAGCACAGTATACACTACAATAAACAATAAATAATTTACACAATGTGAGTGTAGTTCTCACAGCTTTAAACAATATACACATACTTACAATGTACATATACTTTAAACAATATACACTAAACATACACTAAACAATATACATTACGCTATAATAATAATAATATACAATGTATAGTATACAATATTATTCACAAATTGAAATCCAAAGTGCAATTGATGCTGTATGATAAATAAATGTGTATATAATGTGTGTGTATCTACAGTGGGTTGTGCTGAGTGATATTCTGTCCAGTGTGTGTTATGATACTGATGGATCAGGAGTTAAGTAGTCTAATTGCTTGTGGGAAGAAGCTGTTCTGGAGTCGGCTGGTGCGTGTTCTGATGCTGCGGTACCGTCTGCCTGATGGCAGCAGTGAGAGCAGCCCATGGTTTGGGTGGCTAAAGTCTCTGATGATCCTCTCTGATGAGCTCTCTTCACACACCGCCTGGCGTAAATGTCCTGGAGGGAGGGAAGCTCACCTCCGATGATGCAGCTGGCCGTGCGCACTACCCTTTTGCAGTGCTCAGAGTGTTTTTGATTGCTTCGGTACAGGAACAATGGTGGACGTTTTGAAGCATGTGGGGACCACGGACAGGGAGAGGGACAGGTTAAAGATGTCCGTGAAAACTCCAGCCAGTTGGTGCGCGCATGCTCTGATGACGCGGCCCGGAATGCCGTCTGGACCCGCGGCTTTACGGACGTTCACCCGCCGGAAGGATCGGGTTACATCCGCTAAAGATACGGAGAGCTACATATGGAACCAAGCCTACACACACGTTCCACAAGCATACGGGTGCAGGCCTGGCGTCAGACAGCCGCAACGTCTGACATCGAAAGGGTGGCGGAGGAACTCACAGGGTTAGCCGTTTCCGGGGAACTCAACTGGAGCAAAATAGATGCATGTATCCGGCCCATTGGGTGGGAGTGGCGTTGCAAGCCGACACTAGAATGGGTACTTAGTGCTACTGGCCACTGGGGGCGAGGATGCGGGAAGATACCGGCCCTACACGGAGGCTATAAAATCTAGCGAACTTGTTAGGAGTCGCCCAGCCCGCAGCTCTACATATATCTGTCAGCGAGGCGCCTCGAGCCAGCACCCAGGAGGAAGCTACACTCCTTGTGGAGTGCACTCGCAACCCGAACGGGCAAGGCACATCTTGGGACTGGTAAGCCAAGACGATAGCATCCACTAACCAGTGGGCTAACCTCTGCTTGGAGACAGCCTTTCCCTTCTGCTGGCCTCCGTAACAGATGAAGAGCTGCTGTGAGGTTCAGAAGCTTTGAGTCCGGTCAACGTAAGTGAAAAAAGAGCGGACGGGACAAAGCTAGGGCTGGGTCTGCCTCCTCCGAAGGCAGCGCTTGCAGGTTCGCCACCTGGTCCCGGAAGGGAGTGGTGGGAACCGGAAGGCCGGGGTCTCAGGACAACGTGAGAGTTGGCCGACCTGAATTCTAGGCACGATTCGTCGACCAAAAGTGCATGCAGGTCCCCTACCCTCTTGATTGAGGCCAATGCCATCAGGAGTACTGTCTTCATGGACAGATTTTTAGCTCAACAGACTGCAAAGGCTCAAATGGAGGACCCTGCAGTGCTCTGAGCACCAGGGCTAAGTCCCAAGAGGGTAACGAGGTTGAACGAGGAGGACTCTAGGGGGCTCTAGCCGAAGTGGTGTCTACCATTGCTTGTGGCAGGCCACCTAGAACCACCACGTCCCGTCCAGGGACCAGACATGGAGATTCCAGAGGTCTGGATGCGGGTGCCATAGAGTGCCCCGCCATAGAGTGCCCCTAAGGAAGCAAGTCCTTCCTTAGGGGGATCGGGCAGGGAGGGGCTGTCGCGAGGAGTGTGAGTTTGGGGAACCAGGTCCGGTTGGGCCAGTAGGGCGCATCTACCAAGACCTGCTCCTCGTCCTCCCTGAGAAGGCTCACTGGGGGAAAGCCAGCTGTGCTCCAGTGCATCTGTGCCTAAGGTACCCCCGGTCAGGGAATGGTACCACTGGCAATGGGTCGACTCCGGAGAGGCGAACAGGTCTACCTGTGCGGCTCCGAAGTGGTCCCATATCAGCTGGACGGGGGTGGAGTCGACATTCGCCCGGAGGTGTCGGCTGACGAGAGAGCTCGTTGGCTGTCTGGTTCAGTGCACCTGGGATGTGAATGGCACGAAGTGACCTCACAAACTTCTGACTCCACAGGAGGAGATGGCGGGCGAGCCGGAGCATGCAACGGAAGCGTAGACCAGCCTGTTGGTTGGTGTACGCAATGGCCGCAGTGCTGTCCGAATGGATCAGTACGTGTTTACCCCGAAGCGACTTCTTGAACCGGGCCAGGGCAAGACGTACCGCCAGTAACTCTAGGCAATTGATATGCCCCGTCCACAGACCCGTAACTGCGTGCCCGTTGTACGTGGCCCCCCAGCCCGTGTATAAGGCATCCATGGAGACCACAGCATGCCTGGATACCAGTTCTAAGGACACTCTGGCCCATATAAACAAGGGGTCCGCCCACGGGTTGAAGGTTTGGCGACAGTAAGAAGTAACTGAGACCCGGTACTTACCACTCTGCCACGCCCATCTCGGGACTCGGTCGTGTAACCAGCGTTGAAGCGGTCTCATATGAAGCAATCTGAGCGGCGTTACCGCGGCTGCAGATGCCATATGCCCCAGGAGCCTCAGTGGGACCGCTGTCCTGCCCTTGAACGTATTCAAGCAGTTCAACACTAACCGGATTCGCTCTGGTGTGAGGCGCGGAGTTCGCTTGACTGAACTGCTGCCCCCTGGCGAGGGGGAGAGGGGAGGAAAGGAGTGGCAAGGCCCGGGGGCATCGCACACTGCCAACCTGACCCTCTCAGGGCCCAGGGAGGGAGGAAACTGCTCTGAGAATGTGGAATCCGGAGAGCCAGCGGCAGGACTGAAACCGAAAAATGGCCCCGGTGGAGGTTGCTGCTTGGCTTAGCCGGGGCGGAGACAGACGCAGGGGGGCACCCTGGGCGACAAGCAGACGGAGGCGCTGCAGCCAATGAATGGGTGGAGTCAGCAGCTAGTCATCGGGGCAGGATTTTTTTTGTTTTTGCTTTTTGTTTTTATTTTTTAAACCACCTCCATCCGCTTCTGGGCCACCGAGAACTGCTGGGCAAGTTCTCAACGGCGTCGCCGAAGAGGCCAGCCTGACAGACAGGGGCGTTGAGGAACCGAACTTTGTCGGGCTCACGCATATCTGCCAAGTTAACCCCAGGTTCCTGGACCACTAATGTGGACATCGCCTGACCCAGGGAGCGTGCAGTGACTTCCGTCACCCGGAGAGCGAGGTCCATCACCGCACGCAGTTCCTGCATAACCCCTGAGTCAGGACTACCCTCGTGCATGCAGGACAGAGGGTAGTGAGAGAGGGAAAAAATGTATACAGATTATGGCCCTTTTGGTGTTTCATATTTTGACACCAAATAGTTCCACACTGCTAAATTTTCCCGATGCACATCCAGGCAACCACCCAGGAAAGCATGGCTGTCAACTCTGAATCTTATTCAGCATGAGCACACACTATTATAGTGGGAAACTCAGCATCATCATCTCCAGCGCATAACAGCCCTCTCTCCAATGCAGCAATTGACATCTGTCCTCTGCCAGAGCCACAAATGAAACGCTAGGTCCCCCCTTTTTTCAAAAAAGGACCAGCAATCCCATCTGGCCCACCAGCAGGCATGAGAGACAGTGGGCGTGGCCGCCAGACTCGACAGCACACGGCACGCTGAACGCTCAAGCCCCTATGAAAGGGGCAGGACGAACAACGCGCCGACGTGGCCATGTTCTCATGAGAGAACACGAACCACCCACAAACAAAGTCTCAGCATGCTCATGATGGGATAGAGGAGTGGGGGCCTGAAGAGATGTACTCGGTGGGGATGCCCCACTGTAATCCTCAGGTCACCAAGGCTTATTAGCCAAAGTAGCACTTTTCTGGTGCACCAGAAAAGAAACTAGATCAGGGAATAAGCAAAGGGACTCAACCCCGTTTGAGGTTTCATAGTCTGGACCGCGCATCTAGAGAGTGCCGAGTGACGCGCTGGGTTGCCGTGGCAACCCCCGCTATCAGCCGACACTCGACGGCACACGGCGCGCTGAACGCTCAAGCCCTTACGAGAAAGGTGAGACGAACAACGCGCCGACGTGACCATGCAGAGCGCATGGATCACCCACGAAAGCAATCTCACATGTTTATATGCGAGAGAGATTGTGGCCGTCAAATGAGGACAGGAAACAACCGCATCCAGAAAAACACGGTTTGAATGACATCTTGAAAAAGACGCAGGGTCAAACTGTGTCACTCTTTTAGAAGGAAATGCTCTTTTAGAAGTGCTGAAGCACTCAGGGAGATGACCGCAGTTCACAGCAGTCCGATAGCAAGCCTGCGTGTGAGCACTCAAGAACGGAAACGCCCAGCCAACCAACACAGGAACAAGTGTATGTTGCAGCGGCCACTCGCTGACTCGCGCCGTCACACCAGCACCCAGGTAAGAGAGCGATCCTCCTCGAGACACGTCTAAACACTCTTCATAGAAACAGCTTGATACAGCAAACCATTCGGCTCCGAAGTTAAAAGCAATGATGCGGTATTCCACTTCCGTATTTATACCCGCGCAGCAGGGCGGTGCGTGGAATGCGTGAACCACATGCCAATGTCCATTGGCTCATTTTTAATCACTCGAAGTAGATTGGTCTCTGAAAACAGATCCCAATTCGTCGGTCAGTTCCGACGTACGTCGAACGTGACCGACTGAAAGGGAACAACAATGACAGCCCCAAACGGATGCTGTGTTTATGAAACAAATATACAAATAACGTTAAATAAAAGGTATAACAGGTATAACTCTTGCCGTATACACCATGTTTAATAAGCAAGTAAGCACCTTTGTGTAATTTATGGGCTCAAAAACCTGCCTGGAATGCAGCATAAGTCTTAAGGGGTTGCAGAGCCGTGACTTATGCTGCCTTCACGTGCTCTTGGAATTATTGTAAATACGAGTTTCCTAGGTAAAAATTGCATATGAACGCCGTGACATTTTGAAACTTGAATGCAATGATTTTGTAATCATGACTTCAAAGTCGGAATTATCAAATATCAGCATTATTCATGATACAGCACTGCCTCTCGTAGGCTACCTATTGCTTACACGAATGCTTGTGACCTTTAGGTCACTTCATGAAATTCCAACATGAAAATTTAGAATCCACATAATAATTCATTGTATCTCTGACGACTGTCTTTCACGGCAAATTAATCCAGTGAGGCGTGTAATTACGAACAAAATATAGAGTGCATGTTTTCATGCAATGTCAGTGAAGTTCTTCATTGGCCTTCCTCTATCATAATGCTGTAAACCATGTGTGAAAAACAAGCCTCTTGTTGAGTGGCAGCACAATGTCTGAAGCCTACTCCACTCATGTGTTTACGCACTGAGCCATTTCAGTTCATTAAACATCAAAACAGTTATATTGTGTAGCCAAACAATGAACAGTGGACCAAAAGAAAACTGTTATCTCTCCACATTCATGTAATGACATTGTGGATTGAATTGAGTTTTGGAGTGCACCAATCCACAGACCCACATTGTAAAAAAAAAATTGCATCCATGAGTTGCGGAGCGAGGTAGATGTAATGTAATTAGAAAATGTGTGATGGGGGGAAAAATTGGAAATTAATGCACTAACCATTAAAACAGGTGCCGAAAAGGTCGGAAAACGAGACCCACGCTGAATGTTAAACAACCATGAGGAGGCATTGGTGGCGTGAGTGATGGGAACATTTTGCACCGACAGTGATATGAATGTCTAAAATGAAGTGTGTCTTTAAAAAAAGATGAGATCTCTGCCCTGCTTGTCTCCTAAAAAATGTGAGAATATTGCTTTTTTTCATCAAAGGTCAGAGGCAGTATCTGTTTATTTATGGAAGCCCATTTCTTCTGAGTAAAATAACTACTAATAAAAACTTTTTAAAACGTGATCGCATCCAAATGATCACAATTGTGAGATATTCATATTGCATATTGTGGCTTTTTCCATTTCTGATTTTATTTATTATTCCAAAACATTATCTTTTTATTTTTTTACATAAACGGTTTTTCATTATTTATATTGTATATTCTAGTTTTATCATGTATTGTATAGTCTATTCTAAGTGTATTAAGCAAAATGTTCAATATCATTTCTCCTTTGTAAAATCTTTAGAGATTCCAGCACAGACATTTTGATTGGCATGTCCCAGATTTTTGTCCTGAGAAGCTGTTGTAATAGGAAAATAGGATTGAGTCTGCTTGAGGTCAACAACTCCAAAGTCATTGAATGATAGGAGATCAATCCAGAGAAGCTAGTGTAGATTAGCTGTACAATATAGAAGATTCCTGCTGACTGTACTCTCTCAAGAATTCAAGACAACAAAAACTCTGCAAAACACTTCTAACTGGGAACCTGCTGCACTGGCGAAAACACTCATTCAATAACATGACTGTGATGTCTTAAGTTGCCAAATATAGAGAAACTGTGAAAAGAAAAGTACGATTACTGTCAAAGACTCTAGCTTCTCTTCATTCTCAGTGCCATGTGGAATCAGCAGGATTCGGGGATTTTATTCAATAGCTAAGATTCAGTGGATTATGCATTGTCCACTGTCATTCTTCAGTCAGTTGCATCTCAATCTCTCCATTCCTCTCTAGAATTTTCTTTCTTTCTTTCTTTCTTTCTTTCTTTCTTTCTTTCTTTCTTTCTTTCTTTCTTTCTTTCTTTCTTTCTTTCTTTCTTTCTTTCTTTCTTTCTTTCTTTCTTTCTTTCTTTCTTTCTTTCTTTCTTTCTTTCTTTCTTTCTTTCTTTCTTTGTAACAAGCAAAGTGTCTGGCTTTGTTTAATCAGGGGAAACATGGAAATGTAGCTCTGTGAAATGTGCTTTCACATTAGAGCTTTAATTTGATTGTTTATTTGCTGTAAAAATTAATTGAACTGCCAGTGAAACTCATTGTCTCTTGCAGACAAACATGTCTGAAACACAATGACGCAAATTCCCAGGGACATAATAGCTTTGATCAGATCATGTACTGTGGGTTGTCCTGTATGAATCACCTTTTCCGCACTTTTTTTCAACAGTGCCCTTTTCAGATCATTTTCACAAGTCCGTCCTTAACCTTCTCTCCTCCTTTTAAGTGTGAGTGCCCTTTGTTAAGGGATTGGCATATTTCGTCAGGTTTTAAAGCACTCCCAAAACATCTGAGAATAACCAATAGGATTTTGATTTTACTTTTCCACATTCTGAGTTTCTAAAGAATGATGCTTCACTCCTGATCCTCTTTTGCTTTGAACCTCTCGCACAGAATCTCCCAGCAGGCTTCCAGGTGCTGTCATACTTGCTGCCAAAGATGACCTGAGGTATGGATATATGGCTCATTAGAGAGATGAATGGTATGTCCGATGATGCCTGACCCTGAAGTCACAGCTTGTGAACGTTCAGAGCTCAACTTCCTCCCGTTGCAGATGCAGGCATCGTATTTCCCCTAGAGGGGCTTTTAAAAAGCTAAGCCTCTCATGCAGGAACTTTGTCGAAAAAATGAAAAATTCTGATCTGTTCTTTATTGACATTCAGAAAACCACCTCATTTGTCTTTAAAATACAACTTTCAGGCATCTGACATGTATAAATAAATGAGGCCTTCTTGTGCAAAAAGCTTGACTTGCCAATGCAATTACCTGCAGTGTCAGCCCTTGCATATTCACAACGGAAGATGAAGGGCCCTATCATACACCTGGCACAATGTGACGCCAGGCGCGATGCAAGTGTTTTTTGCTAGTTTCAGCCCAGTTTTTTTTCAGCGCCACATTGTTTAAATAGCAAATGCACTCGCGCCAATCTGTTTGCCCATGGGTGTGCTGGTCTGAAAACGAGGTGTGTTCAGGCGCATTGTTGGTGCGTTGCTATTTTAAGGCAACTGAAAACAACTGCGCCATTGCCCAACAAAAAAGTCAATATCAGAGTATTTTTTGTGTTATTTAAAGGGCGCGTTAGTAATATGCACCTACAGGCGGGTGCACAACGTGCATACACTCTGCATATTACACACAAACATTTTTAAATATTAAAAATAAAAGGAATCCTCTGGAGTCTTTCAGCTCACAAATTCTGCCATGTAAATAGTGAATCTGCCATGGTGCAAACGTAACTGGCTTTTAAAGGGAATGGGAGATGAGACTCTGATTGGTTAATTGCACGTTACACCTAAAACACACCCATTAAGAGACTAGGTACAACCTTTTTGGACCATGCGCCAAGCGAGTCAACCTTTTTTTCCATCGTTAAGCTAGCAAAAGTGGATTTGGACACGCCCTAAGTGCACCTGCACCAGGTGCTTCAGACCATGTGCTCATATTGTTAAAATAGGGCCCTAAATGTTGCATAGTGCTTTTTTTTAATTCTGTCCCTTTCTCGAATTTGATTTCCTTTAGGAATCTTGTTCTGTATTTGAATTAAAAGATATAAAGTAGGATTAATAATGCAGCATCACAGAATATATGTAATGTAACAATCAGCTTTATTTATCAAGGACATGTAAGGGTTAATGTACATCAAGCCGGTTGTTATCGCATAATAAAGCCCGACAGAGTGATCAGGACCCGACGCGAAGCGAAGGGGTCTTGCGTCACTCTGAAGGGGTTTATTCTGCGATAACAACCGGCTGTATGTACATTATCCCGCTTATTACACGGCTACTTTTTAAAAGTAAATTAGACACTAAATATTGTCTTGAGTTTAAATATTTGATTAGCTCTTGTGCAAAGCTTCCGCGAAGAAAAACAGTTCCAAACTGCGTTAAGCCTCTATCTATTGCTGAAAAGATTTGTTTTTACCATACATGTTGAAATTAATGCTGAAAGGGATAGTTTACCCAAAAATGAAAATTAGCCCATGATTTACTCACCCTCAAGTCTTATAGGTGTATATGTCATTCTTCTTTCAGACAAATAAAATTATAAATATAGAGTTATATTAAAAAAGTCCTGGATAATCCAAGGTGTGTTATTCACTTTAGTGGTTGTTATCTGGGAATAACATACTGCTGGAATGCGCAATTGACCAATCAGAATCGAGAATTCCACAGAGCCGTGTAATAATTAATATAAATGTTTGTGATGTTTCAGAGATCCATTTTCTCAGAGATGTCACTTTTAATGTATTTAATTATATATGTATTTATTTGTTTATTGTGTACCCAAAAAATCCCTTTCTTCAGTGGAGCACAAAAGGAGAAATGTCGTAGTCGCTATTTGCCATGCAGTGAAGCTTTCAGACTTAAAAAAAAAAGTGCACCATAAAAGTGGCCCATTAGACATTCAAAATGTCTTTTTTATATTCCTCAGAAGTAAATAAAGTGGGTTTTGAATGACACAAGGGTGAAGAAGTAATGACTTTTTTCATGTTTTGCTGAACTATCCTTTTAGATAGAGCTAAGGACATGCTCTGATTTTACAATAACGATTTTAGGCTAAGACTCCTTTTTCCTCAAAATTAGCTATAAATGAAGGGAATCTATTTGGTAATGGCAAAATGGCAATTTTACACCACAGTGCTGTTGAAATCATTCAGGGGCTCTTGTGTAGTGTTGCATACATTATGTGCATCAAAATAGCTCTCGTTCATTAGGGCTGCTATAATGATTCCAGTTTGAGACGCATGAGGTGCATCCCTGGCGCAAAAGATAGCAGGAGGAAAGTGGTCCCAGGGTTTGACTGCTCTTGTGTGCTCAACTGAATGCAGCTGATAGGGTCATGGTAATCTACACAGAGCGAGGCAGGGGGGAACCGCTATCTCTCCAGCTCGGGTGAAGATAGTGCTGCAGTATGGTTCAAAACCCATCGTTGACGCCGCAGTCTGAGGCTGGGATAAAATACAGCGATTGGAATATTAAAAGGCTGTTGGCGTGTCTTACACATCCATCTTTCCAGCTGTCACGGGTCTCTTTAATCACTTTTTGCATAATGGTCCCTTTTCATCCATTGACACATCCTAAACTCATTCGATCTCTCCTTTGCTGCCTGCATTCAATAAATATGTTTGATATTCATGAGGTTGCCTCATTAATATGCATGCAACAAACTTATGCAGCACCGCTGCTTTGTTAGGTCACAGCTGTTTTTCTGGTGTTTTACATCTCTGATGTATATCTGCCCCTGTGACAGAGAGGTCTGTGCCCTGCGTGTTGTGTATTGCGCCGTGCGGTGCAAAACCACAGGGATTATGGGAGTGTGGAGTGTTTGTAAGTGTGCGTAGAGCTCAGTGAGGGATCTGCCCCCAGCCTTTCGCCGTATCTTGCTGACTGGCTTGCTCTCACTGCCATAGAAACGGGGTTCTTAAGCGCGGTGGAGACTCATTCTGCTTGGGCGCTGCCGAGCGTAAGCATCAAAGGGATCAAGGAGGACAGAGAGAGAGAGAGAGATAGAAAGTGTAAGAAGAAACAGACAAGTATTGGTGAGTACACAAGTGTTGCACATTTTCGGAGTAGTCTGCATGTGTTTAAATGGCTTGGAAAGATGGATTGGGCATCATGGGAGAAACAGGTTGCATGAGTATGCTGTGATAGAGGGAAACAAAGAGGCTTCCTATACACGTGCTGCTTTGATTTTACAACTGTCCGGAGTAGTTCCTGCTGGAAAATCCAGAATCGACTTTAAATCTATGCTTTTTGGGGCATTGTAGCTGTTTTTTTTTATTATATCAAACCAGCAAAAAACAACTCAAGGTGGTCAAGCTGGAGCATGGCAACCTGCTTAGACTAGCTAAAGACCAGTTTAAACACTTAAACTGGATTCTCCAGCAAGTGTATCAATGTGCGCATTTACTATGTGTGTGTGCATGTGCCCGCTGCATCCATCAAATCAAAATGGGTATGCAGTTGCTCCTGTGGCTGCAACTGTGTGATCTTTATCGCTTTTATTTTATCTCTCTGGTTGAACGTGAAACACTTTGAAAGCAGGTGATGACTGAGTGGCACATTTAAAAAAAAAAAAAGAAGCCCTTTCAAAAGCCTTTGTACATATTTAATCAAAGGGGTTTCTGCCCACACCACGTCCTCCGTGTGCGTTTTTGTTGTTGTTTTTTTTCGATTATGAGTTCTTTCCATCTGCCGGCAGAGCGGATCTGGCAGGTGAATTGTGCTCAGCGGCGCATAACAGCGACTGTGATCCAGTAGGACTTTGTGTGTTTGTTTGTTTGCGCGTACATGTGTGTATTAAGTGAGCAATCATAGCTGCAGGGTTTGTAAATCTCCCTCCCTCCCATCAGTGATACTATCTTACCTGCTGCACAGGGGATCCTAGCATCACATTGAGTTCAAGAACAGTGCATGGGGTAGATGTCAGCTTCGGTAAAACTCAGCCTGATCAACTTGGGGCCAGTCTCAGTGTCTCGTCCTGCTGGAAACCTCTTGTAAATATGTCAGTCCATCTGTGAAGCACAGCGCAGGCACCGGCACACCCTCGTTCCACAGAGAGAGTCTTTCTCTGGCAGTGCAGCAGTGCAGTCAGAGTGAGCAAACTTTGGCTCTATCACCTCCCAAATATACGGCACTATCATAAATCAATAGTGTTGCATTATGCATGGAGGAGAAAGTGTTTTAGGTGCTGATGGTGGAAAAGCACACATCTGCGGCTTACAGCCCATGGCTCTATTCCGTGGTTTGTAACGCTGTGCATGTCTGCGGTGACACTTACCCACTTGTTTCATGCTGTCATTTGAAGTACATCTTATATCTGCAGTGGACACAGATGCTTACTGATCTTTTGTGCAGATTATCACTCTTCGCTGACATGATGGGGGTTGATTAGCCTGAGTACAGAATCCCCCCCCCCCTTGTTTCTGTATCGCTTTTACTTTCTCACTTTCAATCCGTCTTCACTTTCAGTTTTTCTCCTAAGGATTATTCGCAATAAGTCTGAAGGTCAATAAGTCTTTTTTGTACAAAAGGTTTTTTTCACAGAAGAAAGGATGCTAGTAAGCATGCCGGTGTTATCCCCTACTGGTAGATGTTGTAATTACAAACTCTGCAGGCAAATAGCAGCTTTTTTTGTAAGAAACATATGGTTGGCTAATATTTCATTATACTGTAGATTAGTAGATGTTTTGTCAGTGCCTGATTTGTTTTGAAGTGTTCTTAAAGGGACAGTTCACCCAAAAATTATCTTATCATTTGGTCACCCCCGTTTTTCTGAACTTTTTTTTGTTCTGTGGAACACATTTTTTTTAATTGTGAAAATTTTTTGGGGAAAAAATTATTCTTAATTTTATGTATATATTTCAATCATGACGATCAGCAGAGGCCAATCATATTGTGCCATGCAATAATGATGTGATTGCTTGCAGATTGCTTGTAAAGGACCTATCAGTTCATGCCTAAATAAAGAGCTTTGTGGAAATACCTCTTATTCCTCGTTGGTCACTACTAAAATAATGATTTCAGAATGAAACAGAATAAATCAAGATTGTCATTTAGGGTAAACGTACACTCTAAAAAATGTCGGGTTAAAAGTAACCCAAGTTGGGTTGAAAATGGACTAACCCAGCAAACATTTGACCCAACCGCTGTGTTAAAACAACCCAATTGCTGGGTTAGTCCATTTTCAACCCAACTTGGGTTATTTTTAACCTAGCATTTTTCAGAGTGTACCTATTAAGACCTAAACTGCATTTCGTTGCCTTGTACTTGTACTTGTGTAATGACAATAAAGTTGAATCTAATCTAATCTAATCTTAAGCTCACCAAAATCTACATTGAGACATTTTAGTGCACCGGGTATTGGTTTGAGTACAAGAAATTATGTTAAAATAAAATATTAATCTCTCACACAATAATATTTTATTTTAAATGACAAAAGCTTTTAAATGAAGATGTACATCAATAATTGCAAAAAGTCTGACTATGCTTAATGGGTACTTGTTTGTACCTTTTAAGCACACCCCTGTTGCCATTAAGCTCACAACATGTTTTTTGGGAAAATTCTTGTTTCTTTTAAACATCATTTTTAAAGAATAATTTTATAAAGATTAACTTGAAGTGACAACCATGAGTTAATATTTAAAGTCTGTTTATGAAGTATTTACATAGACGTTCAATGTGGATGAGTTTAAAGGGAGCACACTGAGCTTTATTGGAACAGCAAACCTTTTTTTAATTAATGAATATTATTAAATCAAATTTAAAAGGACAATTCTGCTAAATAAATAATCTAGATCATGTATTAAATTCATACATATTTTAATATGAACAGCTATTATTGAAAATATCTATGAAATTATACTTTTTCTTATTGATGTCACACTGAAGCTGTGATTTTCATAGTAGTGCACCTTTAAGCTCACCTTACAATAATATGAAGTCTTTAAAACTACAGCAGTGTAAAACCACAGAACATCAATAAACTGTAAATGTATAATATAATTGATTTAAAAGTACAAGCCAGTAGTGCCTGTGAAGTAATATATTAGTGTACACACAATCTTATACAGCTAGTAAGCTAACAATGTTCTGTAACTATCTTTTGGATCTAACTGTAATTATTTCCCACATCCAGGTTCCAGGTTATAATATGCAAAAGTCTAAACATTAATCTCTTAATTTTGCAGTAAGAAGTTATACTTATCGAAAATGAAGGCTTAAACATCTAAAAAAAAAAAATTTACTTGCTACTCTTCTGGTGAAAGTTTTCAAAATGGCCACCAGACAGTGTGAACACACAGATATCCATATCTCAGTGTGCAATGGTCTGATTCTTGAAATTACAGGAGGTATATAGTAACAAACACATTCATAAGATACATCACATGTGGTACATAGACAGTCTGTGACTTGATTCAGGGGAAAGGGAACGGAGGAGGGAGAGGGGGAGAAGTTTGGGCATACCTTGGGTATTCCCTGGTTTCTGTGGCCTCTTTCAGCAGATAATGCGCCCTGCCACAAAGCAAAGATGGTTCAGGAATGGTTTGAGGAGCACAACGAGATTGAGGTGTTGACTTGGCCTCCAAATTCCCCAGATCTCAATCCAATCAGATCCAATCGAGCATCTGTGGGATGTGCTGAACAAACAAGTCCGATCCATGGAGGCCCCACCTCACAACTTACAGGACTTAAAGGATCTGCTGCTACCATCTTGGTGCCAGATACCACAGCACTAGGTCTAGTGGAGTCCATGCCTCAATGGGTCAGGGATGTTTTGGCAGCAAAGGGGGACCAACACTATTACTGCCATATTGTTATGCTTGATCGTTGTGTGTATAGCCTATAATTTTTTTGGTCCATATAATGAAATGTGGTTCATTGTCATTGTATGTACAAAAAAAAACTGTTGAAGCATTATTCAAAATATCATCTTTTATATCAAGAAAGTCATACAGATTTGGAATGATGTGAGGGTGAACTATTCCTTTAGAGAGTGAAATGGACTGTATTTTTTCCCTGTCTTCCACCTTTCACTTCAGGGATGTTACTAAAAAAGGGTTTGGGATTATTGTTGTACCATCAGCTGAGTAATGACATAATTTTTCCTGCAGCTCTAGAGTGATTAGTCACATGACATTTATGGCTCAAAGACAGTTGTGTCCAGAAATAAATGCAAATACCATTGAGATGAATATGAATGCTAATAGATATCCTACTCCAGGTGTTATAGACCTTCTTGAACTAAATTAGCATATCAATCAATCAATAAAAGCTTTATTCTGGACACACACAGTCCAAAAAACACAAACAATAAAACATTTCAATACAAATAGAAAAAAAAAAACCCAGACAGATTCCACAATATCACATATTTACATTAAAAAGCCAATGGTTTCCACATACTGGATACTGCACTGATCAGGGTTTTTTTTTTTTTTTTTTTTCAAATTGGTGTTTTTATTTGTTTGTATGCTGAAAGAAAATGCACTGACCATGCACACAATGTCATATATTTTTTTCATTATACTTAATGTGCATTTTGACCATGCACTGACGGGTTATGGTTGTGGCTCTGCAGGACGTTTTAGGGCTTTACAAATGTCATCGGCAGACAAAACTGTAAAGAATTCCCATATAACAGCTGGGTGTGTGAACCAAGACACTATGGAATTTGTAACTTGTAAAGTCTGTACTGGCAGGTGGCAAATGTGAGTGTCGAGGTGTGAGATGTGCTGAGAATGTGTGTGATCCCTGGAGGACTGTTAAAGGAGCAGTCTGTCTTATGACTGTGAAACACAGTAGCGCTTTTCCTCAGGGGTGTCATTGTGATCACTCTGGATCAGTCTGGATGAGACCAAGGCTTCACTTTTGAGTGGAAAATGATTGAAAATAGCCTCATTCAGGCTAGTAAAATGTGACAAGAGGTGCAGATACTTATTCAAACAGTATTGTGAGATTAGGAAGGCAGCTGTGGGCTGTTTAACTTGAATGGATCTAATTGTTATGATAGTCACAAACACAGACACAGAGAAAGAAAGCTCTGTGTATCCCTTCGTGTACTAGATTGTAGTGTGTTCTGTCAATAATTTACCCATGCGGTATTAATTCCTCATGTTGTTTTAATGGGAAATTCCCCCTGGAGCAAGGCTATAAGGACACCCAATCGCTCCCGTTTGAACAAGTTCTACAAAACTATCTCCCATGTGGGAGAACATCCTGTGGCCAGTAGACATGTTTCTTCACAGTTGTTCAGTATCAGAAAATCAATCTTTAATGGGTTGAGGTAAATGAAGAATGTTGTACAGAGCGTGGTGAAAATAGCGCTTGTGTTTAAAGGGATAGTTCACCAAAAAAATTAAACCCAAAATATGCCTCCTCATAGGTCTTTTTTTATCTCAGTAGGGTGACATTATCAAACATAAACAGGTTAGTTTATGTTAAATACAAGAAAATATTTTTTATACATATTATTTTTAATATTTTTAATGATTTTTTATTTTCATATTTTAGTTTTCATTATAATTGTATGTGCCTGTCATTTTTATTAGTTTTTGTTTTTTATATCTCTATTTAGCTTTGATTTATTTTAATTTCAGTTTTTAATGTAGTCATTTTAGTACGCCAACTTAAACATATTTTAATTCAACTACTCATTTTCATTTTTTTATTTAAGTTTTTCATGTAATATTTATTTCAATTATTGACAAATATTTTTAATAGTTTTAGTCAATAACAACTGGTCAGAAGTATAATAAACTGGTTAACTGGCAAATCAT
Source organism: Romanogobio albipinnatus (assembly GCA_023566225.1). Classification (NCBI taxonomy): domain Eukaryota; kingdom Metazoa; phylum Chordata; class Actinopteri; order Cypriniformes; family Gobionidae; genus Romanogobio; species Romanogobio albipinnatus. The sequence goes on along the minus strand of CM042248.1, from coordinate 31,681,159 downwards.
TTTTGTTAAAGAAATAGTTCACTTCAAAATGAAAATCTCCTGATAATTTACTCCAACTCTGCATACGACATTCCATGGCACATCAATAACATAATCATCTGTCCCACAGAAAGAACATAACAGTTGAGTGAATTTTGGTTGAAGTACGTATTTCTCTAAAATTGGACCCAGTTTTGATGCATTAGCTGAACATGATTTATGTTGTACTTCTACAGTGAATATGTGCAAAATAGACTCCCCACGCACTTCTTGTCAGTCCTAATGTGGCGTGATGTTTCGCCCAACAGCCCCATGACTCTCGTTGTCATGCAACTGTCAAGTCACGGATCAGTGAAGTGATGCATTGCTCTCTCTAGTGCCGACATGATGTTTATTTCATGTCACAGGCCAAAGGCCAGAAGGAACCAAGACCCCGAGCCACCAAGGCAACTGATTAGTCAGCAATTTACAAAAAGCATGCTTTTTATTTACAAATGTTCATATTTACAACAACCATCTGTCTGACCTTCAAATGAGCCCTGATCCAGAGCAGGCCTGAGGTTTATTGGATTTGAGTAATTCACATAGACAGTTTTGACAGGAAGGGATGTGAAAAGCCCTGATATTACCTTAACTACTGACACTCTAGTTTCCTCAACTTTTTATATCATACTTAAAAAGATGTTAAAAAAACATCTGTGTATATATATATATATATATATATATATATATATATATATATATATATATATATATATATATATATATATATATATATATATATATATATATATATATATATATATGTAGTTAGGTTCGTGTTTGATGTGTTTGTGAGGAAGGAAGAAGGCGAGGTCGGCGTGACTGGGACTCAAAATCACTTCTGCGTCACTGGTTCTGCGTCATATTCTCGCGCATGCGTCGTGGTGCTTCATGAGTTCACGGCAGAGGCCGACAAGGAAGACAAGAACTTGTAGAATAAAGTCGTTATTTATATTATTATTTTTTCGCACAAAAACTATTGTCGTCGCTTCGTAAAATTATTGTAGAGCCACTGTAGTGAGATGGACTTTGTAATGACGTTTTTAGTGCCTTTTATGGGTCTTGTGACTGTAAATGTACTGAATGTCAATGGAGGCCTTTCTCAGCCATCAGCTTTCAACAAAAATATCTTCATTTGTGTTCCAAAGATGAACGAATGTCTTACAGGTGTCGAACGACATGAGGGTGAGTAATTAATGACATAATTTTCATTTTTGGGTGAACTAACCCTTTAACCATGCGGCTATTATCCAACGCCTTGGGCTGAATCAGGCTTTGATGTATGGAGGTTTGGTTACAACCTGAATCCACCAAAGCTTGATAAGTAACCCCCTTTGATACTCACGGGTATCTGGTACAGGCCAGCTTGATCGGGGGCAGCTTGCGGCGCGTCGGGGACCCGGATCAGCGTCCCCACCTCCATCAATGGACACCGATCAATGAAGTGTCCCGGGTCCCCACAGCTCCAGCAAACCGGCCCAGACTTCCCCGCCGCCCTAGTGGCTGGAAGTAGGTCAGGATATTGGCGTGGAGAGAGTGCCGGTGGGGATGAGGAGGGGAACTCCCCCTCCCCTGGGTGCCGGTCTGGGAGCTGCCGGTGCCTCGGATGGGGCACCCGTCCTCCATCTTGGCGCTGGTCTAGGCAGCATCCCGCCACAAGACCTGGGAAGGGAGACAGGTTTAGAGAGAGAGGGGGAAGGGGTAGGAGAAGAGAGAGAGAGAGATGCCGATGGCAGGGGCTCGCCGACCCCGTGGCATGCCACCATCTGGTCCTCCGCCAACTGGATGGCCTGTTTCAGCGACGTCAGGCGGTGGCACTGGACCCACTGCGCTTCCGCGGTCTTCTTCGGAAGCCGTGCCACGAACTGCTCCAGTACCACACGATCGATGACTCCCTCGACGTCGCTTCCGTCGGCCATCAGCCACTTGCGGCACGAGTCCCAGAGCTGTTGCGCGAAGACGAAGGGCCGGCCGGACTCATCAAGGGCCAGGGTCTAGAACCGCTGGCGATGTTGCTCCGGTGTCCGACCGACCCACTGGAGAATGGCGCACTTCAGGTCGTCGTAGACCAGAAGATTCTGGACTGGCAGTTGGTGGGCGGCTACCTGGGCCTCTCCGGACAGCAATGGCAGGAGCCGCATTGGCCAGTCCGCCTTGGGCCATCCCCGGACCTCGGCAGACCTCTCGAAGAGGTCGACGAATGCCTCAGGGTCGTCCTGTGGTCCTATCTTCGAGAGGGTGATGGTGGCTGCCGAGTCGTTGGCGGGGGTGAGGACGGCCCGCATCTCCCGGTCTACCCAGCTCGCGGTCTTCATGCTGGGCCTGGAGGAGAGCCTCAAACCTCTTCTGCTGCTCCTCCCTGACGGCCCGCAGATCTTGGTGTGTTTCCTGATAAAGACCGGCGAGCGATTGTACCAATCGCGATTGTTCTTGACGGAGTCTCCATGGCGGCGGCGTTCTTCTTCCTTCCCAGGTTTCGGCACCAGTGTAGTTAGGTTTGTGTTTGATGTGTGTGTGAGGAAGGAAGAAGGCGGGTCGGCGTGACTGGGACTGGCAATTTTATTACTCAAAACTTTATATACAAACAGAACAAGCGCTCGTGGGAGCATAAACGGCAACAATACACTCAGAATTGCTTCAGCTTAATAACTTGGTTTTCACAGCATTTCTCAGGCAGGCAGGCACACGCGATGTCCCAGTCCAAGCTCTCTCTCTCGACTCTCTCCCCGCTGCGGCTTATATGCAGTCTCTCCACGCCAATTACTGCAATCAGACACAGGTGTTACTCATCTGCACTTGACCTACTTACTCACCGCTCGGCTCCGCTCTCTCTCTCCAGCTACAGACCTTGCAAAACCACGCCCCCTCCGCCACAATATGATGTACACCAATCAGGCATAACATCATGGCTATTTTGCTGCCAAAACAGCCCTGACCCGTCGAGGCATGGACTCCACTAGACCCCTGAAGATGTGCTGTGGTTTCTGGCACCAATATATTAGCAGCAGATCCTTTAAGTCCTGTAAGTTGTGAGGTGGGGCCTCCATGGATCGGACATGTTTGTTCAGCACATCCCACAGATGCTCGATTGGATTGAGATGTGGGGAATTTGGAGGCCAATTCAACACCTCAAACTCGTTGTTGTGCTCCTCAAACCATTCCTGAACCATCTTTGCTTTGTGGCAGGGCGCATTATCTGCTGAAAGAGGACACAGCCACCCGGGAATACCATATCCATGAAAGGGTGTACATGGTCTGCAACAATGCTTAGGTGGTACGTGTCAAAGTAACATCCACATGGATGGCAGCACCCAAGGTTATCCAGCAGAACATTGCCCAAAGCATCACACTGCCTCCACCGGCTTGCCTTCTTCCCATAGTGCATCCTGGTGCCATGTGTTCCCCAGGTAAGCAACGCACGCGCACCCGGCCATCCATATGATGTAAAAGAAAACGTTATTCATCAGACCAGGCCACCTTCTTCCATTGCTCCGTGGTCCAGTTCTGATGCTCACGTGCCCACTGTTGGCGCTTTCGGTGGATGACAGGGGTCAGCATGGGCACCCTGACTGGTCTGGGGCTATGCAGCCACATACGCAACAAACTGCGATGCACTGCGTATTCTGACACCTTTCTATCAGAACCAGCATTAACTTCACGAGTTCACACTTCACAAATATTATGCGTATTTGGCGTGCTGTCCGGGGGAGGGTTCCGGGCTCGGAATTTTGCCCGAACCCAGAGTACCCCCCCGTGATATAAATAGTCTATAACTAGACTGCATGTATTAAGTTGATGTCTTATGTGAGTTTAATTAAGTAAGTGAGGAGAAGGGGTGGTGGAGGGAAGCTAAGAAACTGTCAACGACAGGAAGGTAAATCGGCTGTCTATATACACCTCCTATCGTTGATTAACTGATTAGTTTAATGAGCTCCTCTTGTGTTCAATTAGGTTTAATTATCTGGGCCTGCTCCACTTGTGTTTAACAGTTTTAATTTCCTGAATGTGCTTCTCCCGAAATTTGTTTATAAAACTTCAATTCTTGAGCAATTTGAGCTGCAGCAGCTTGTCTGTTTGATCGGACCACACGGGCCAGCCTTCGCTCCCCATGTACATCAATGAGCCTTACGAGTCATGACCCTGTCGCCAGTTCACCACTGTTCCTTCCTTGAACCACTTTTGATAGATGCTGACCACTGTAGACTGGGAACACCCCACAAGAGCTGCAGTTTTGGAGATGTTCTGACCCAGTCGTCTAGCCATCACAATGTGGCCCTTGTCAACAATCCCGGATTTCATACTAATAGTGCCTACTTCCTACAAGCTAAATATTTCTCTTTGGGAATTTTTGGGACACATTATCCATTTCAGCTGATAAATAATATTAATAGTCACAATTGGTTGGATTTTCAATTTGGTTCACACTCTTTTTCTCTTGGATGCACTCAGATGTTAAACGAAAGCATCTACCCATAGTTTTATAAAACAGCAATTTTCACAAGATCTGCCTGGCAGAAGCATGACTCATTTTAGCAATACCGTGTCTGGAGAATATCAGACATAGTAGGCTTTAATTTCCGTGGACAGACAGGGCTTACTATTTTAATTTCAGCTGTGGTAAAAATAAGTGAAACATTAAGAGCCTAATCTAATTTTACAGCAAAAAAATGAAACCAGGTGAATTTATTGTGATACGTGTTCAAATGAAAGCAGCCATAAACTGGCAGGAGATGCGTGAGCCAAATCTTTATCACAGTTTCTGTGTCACATAAATCTCTACGTATAACGCTCCCGGTGTCCATCCGATGGCATCTGCCTCCATGATTTCTGGGATGTGTTTTGCTCTCCATGAAAGATCTATAAATTAGGTATCACTCCTGATAGAACCAATTAAAGTTTGAGGTTTGTGTAATAGGAAGATCTGTGTGATGGGGTCAGTTATTAAGGAGATTGTAAATGCTGCAGTGGGCAGCAGGGACAGACAGCAGCTCTTTTATTGCCATCCCACATGGTTAATTGACACACCTGAAACCGCTGGGCTAAAAATAAGCATAACAAACTCAGACTTGAGCTCAGCCAATTTGTCACAACTCACATATATGATTGTACTGTTTTATAAAAGAAAAAAGAAAATTGGTATGGTATCTTCTATGTTGTTTGGATTATTGAAAATCATATGGTTTTCTGTCTTCCATGGAGAATTTGATGAAACATTCAAATTATATGCAAAAATATAAAAAATAAATACCAATATTGTGGATTAATTTACAGTGCTTTACATCTGCAAAGAAATCCTTCGCACTGAGAAGAGAAATTCACATGAACTGACATCTTTGGTGGTTGTAGGATTAAAGTAATTACAGTGACAGTTCCTTTATTAAGTGGCCTTAGATATGGCTGGTATACTAATGCAGAACATTGAAAATATCCACTGATGTTTTATACCCCTTTCCCTCTTCTCTTATTCTAATTAGCGTGTTTTCTGCGGGTATAAAAACACAACTTGGTGTATTATAATAGAAGTTCTAAAAATAAAGATGATTGTTATTTTACATATCAGCCAGAGTTTAAATTAGTCATCATAATTATTTTTTTTATTTAAGTTTTAAATGTAGATGTATTCAGAGACCTGGATAAATACTGCCTCCCTATTAGCTACTGGAGTAAAAAGGCAGAGTATGTCACAAAGTTTTTTCCAATGTGAGGAAATGATGCGCAAGTGTTTGTATCACCCTTCAAAACCTATAGTTATTGTGTCAGTAAATTGGCCAATGTCACCAAAATAAAATGTGTTTGAAATGAGCCACACTGGTCAAAATGTTTACATGTTTTTTCACCATGGAAATTTGGGTAACACTTTAGAATAATGGTCATTAGTTAACATCAGTTAACTACATTAGTTAACTTTAACTAATAATGAACTGCACTGATAAAGCGTTTATTAATCTTTGTTAATGTTAATTTCAGCATTTACTAATGCATTATTCAAATCTTGTTAACGTTAGTTAATGCACTGTGAACTAACATAGACAAACCATAAACAGCTGTATTTATATTAACTAACGTTAACAAAGATGAACAAATACAGTAACAAATGTACTGCTCATGGTTAGTTAAAGGTCCCGTTCTTCGTGTTCTTTTGAAGCTTTGATTGTGTTTACAGTGTGCAATATAACATGTGTTCATGTTTCGTGTGTAAAAAAAAACAGTATTTTTAACACAATTTACTTATCTGTATACCGCTGTTTTCACTGTCCTAAAAACGGGCTGATGAGTTCCTTGTTCTATGAAGTCCCTCCTTCAGAAATACGTAACGAGTTCTGATTGTGCCAGCGTTCCCGTGTTGGGATTTGACCGCAGCTTAGCGAACGTGGCCCGGTTCCTGTGTTGTGATTCGACAGCAACTTAGCGCACGTGGAAAGGTCACGCCTCTTAACGGGGTGATGTATGCACTCAATGATCTCTACAGCGTCCCTGGGAAAGCCAAACAAAGGTGATTTGACTCCGGGATGAAAATAACAGCGTCTCGACGACATGGCAACAAACACAGTCAAACGCAACACTTCCTTTTCTCCACGCGACACGTCCTCTTCTCCACGTGGGACAGCAACAAGACCACACCCCCTTTTTGCGCGTATTCTTGTGGGCGGAGGTTAGTCTGTTCTACTGTTCTATCGACGTCATTTATGAAGGAAGTACCAGGATGTAGTCCAAGCCAGCCGTTCGCTGTAGGCTTTGAAAGGGAACTTCTGTTAAATAAAATATCTCGCTTGGCATTGAACTTTGAGCTTTATAATTTCACAGGTATTATTTATGCTCTAACAGCAACATTACACACTAACTAAAGTTTGAACAATGGGATCACGAAGAACGGGACCTTTAATGTTAGTTAATACATTAACTAATGTTAACTAATGACCATTATTCTAAAGTGTTACCGAAATTTGTTGTATACAAATTTCATGGTTGTTTTCCACTTTTTAAGAGGCAAAACACTAATGTTCACTGGCCAGCTAATGTTCACAGACTAAAAACACATATTATGACAAATTTTGCATTTGATCATTTGTAGATTTGGTTATATACTTTGATATTTGACATAAAGATGTATTTTACTAATAAATAGTGCATACAGTAGATCAGTAATTTGTACTGCATGGGATATTTGGATTTCTTATCAAGCGCCATATTAAATATACACAATAACATAATACTTAAACATGGTACCATCGTCTACTCCTGAAATGATCAGTGCTGGCATGTTTTTGCTAATAGGGGAATGTGGATGTGAAGGTGCACAGCAGCAGTATGTGATTTGTAACACCTTGGTGTGAGTGGTCGATTTAGATCGATAAACACTTCAGACAATCACGCTGTGTCAAATAAAGAATGTGAGTTCAGGAATTTAATAGTGTGTGTGTGCATGCAGTCTGTTGCTAAGCTATGTGAAACATCCTGTGAGACATTCAGGTAGGATGTGAGCAGATTAGTGTTGTCATGGGGCTGGCTATGGCAGTGGTTTAACATTATGCTTCACTATATCTTGATTTTCCATTTAATATTTTTGTATAGAATATTTCTCCAAATATTTTCCCACTTACAAACAATCACTCAAAAGTTGTCAGTGACTAACCGCATGGAGGCTGCCATGTTGAGATTACATGACTTGAAGTATATTACTGATTTTATCTCGGTAAACCTGCTGTTATTGAACACTTTCTCTCGCTGAACAAATGAAACATGGCTGACTGCGAATTGCACATTTCAACAATGACATTGGTAACTGACAACCTACTTTTGTGTGATGCTGCGTTCATGGCAAAAGGTGTCTGTATAAATACAAGACGACTAAATATGGCATATTTCGGCCTGCGCAAACATGAGTACACTCTAAAAAAATGGTGCTATATGGCACTAAAAGTGGTTCTTTGGCTCGTGATCATAGGGGAACCGCTTTAAGTGCTGTATAGCACCAAATCTGGGTGCTTCAGTGGTTCTTCTGCGGTTCTTCACCGGTTCTTTGGGATGACCGAGGTGCTATATAGCACCGTTACCATATACAGAACCTGTTAAACCCCTGTATAGGGGTTCTTTGGGGTGGTTATGGTGCTATAGCACCCTGCCATACAAAGAACCTGTTAAGCACCTTTAAATGTTCTTTCTGAGCCAAATAACCACTGTTGGTTTTGTTTAGCACCATTTTTGTTGAAGAAAAATGGGGGGAAGTTTTGAATAGTTTTCTTGACATTTCTCCAGATGTTTTATTTAGGGCTAAATTCCGAAACCATCGCCTGTCTGTCTGGTGGATTGGAATATGATTCTGTGAATATATAGAATGTTTTTTGTCTTTTGGTTATTATCCTTAAAGAAACTGTGTCTGTGGGGTTCTGAGCTTTCGAATGTTTTGATGATAGGCTCGCAGTTCTCTTCTTATACCTTTGGGTTTAGCTTAAAGTTCTGTATGAGCAGGATACTCCTCAGATCAGTTTCACTGACATGGAGAAAAATCTCTTCTCCAAATCTTCTTGGAATCTGTAATGCTCTGGGACTTAAGAATGACAACAATGTGTCATTGCTAAAAACATGATCCAGATGGTATCACAATGAATTTATGAATATACCTTTTATGAGTTTACCTCCCAAAGTCTTAGCGTATGGATTCTGCATTGCTCCCAGCAGTCCTTCAGTTTGAGAACCCCCGGCTTTGTTTGCTGTGGCGCTCCGCCATTCTGTGATCCTGGGAATTAGGGGATTTGAGATTGCAGTGGAGAAGGAGCTATGAAATAGAGCAATCTAAAAATGGCCCGGAAGGGGCATGGAGATTTACTTGCTAGAGCTGATATTTTCCTCTTTGCAGAATCAAGGAGAAAAGCTCCCCCTCTAAAGCCTGGGATGTCATGCAGCATCATGTGCTGTGATTTATACAAGCAGCCAACTGAGGAGGGACCCTACGGCTGCACCTTGATTTTTACACTTGTTCTCTTCGCTTAACTCCTGGCTAACACTTGTCTACTCTCAGGACATTTTATATGCTTTATTAGATTTTCATTCATTTAAATATACACATGTACTGTTATTTATGTATTTATTATATATCAAAATACAGTTTATATATAAATAAATATTATACAATAAATAAGCCTTTCATAATTGGCAGTTTTGTTGTATTGAGTAAAAAATATCAAAGGTTTAGGGTCGATAAGATGTTTTAATGTTTTTAAAGTCTCTTATTCTCAATAAGGCTGCATTTATTCAATCAAAAATACAGTAAAAACTGTAATAGTTTGGAATATTATTACAATTAAAAATAATTGCTATCCATTTTAATATCATTTAAAATGTCATTTATTCCTGTGATAAAGCTGAATTTTATCACTCCAGTCTTCAGTGATCCTTCTTGATCCTTTCAGCTCAAGAAACATTTCTTATTATTATCACTGTGGACAACAGTTGTTCTACTTAAAATTTTTGAGGAAATTACATTTCTTTCTGGATGAATATAAGGTTGAATGCTTCACTATTGATCAAATGAATGCATCCTTGCTGAATAAAAGTATTAAATCCAAATGTTTTAAATGTTAATGTGTATGTACTGGTACTAGAAATTACAAAGCGCTCTTTACTGAGGTGTCGCATTGATTTATTCAGGCCGATGTAATTGATTTTGACTAACGCAGCAAGGCTTTGGTGGACTCTGAGGCTGTAGTCCCTCTGTGACTATATTTGCATATACCCTCAAGAGATAGACCTTATAGGAGACAGATTTACACTTTGTATTTTTCTGCCAATTCCAACATCAATATTAAATCTAAATGCGTTCACATGGGAACAGGGATCTAGTTCAAAGGCATGATATGACAGTGCCTCTGAGCTCTCCCTAATGGTGGCCACTGATTGTGATGCCAGTTCCTATCAGTGTGGCTCCCATTGTCCTGAAAATATCAGCTGTCAGAGATGCGTGGGTGGAGCAGAGACATTGAGGTCCGCTGAGTTGGGTTAACACACTGTCTTCCTGATTGCCCTTTGTGTGTGGTTAAATTAGGATGTGTTAGTACAGGGGTCAATTTTGTTGCAATTTTACCCTGTAATTAACAGAAGGAGCATGTTAGAGGTTCTTTAATTGGCTTCCTTTCAAGGTTCATGACCCCTCTGATGTTGCTGTTTGTCGCCTCTCGTTTTATGTCCTCACGCGTTAATTCTTCATTTCATGCTGTCCTTTGAGCACACAACAAAGCTTTTTGTTTTTGCTCGGGATTAGATGATGAGAGTTGACAGGGCGCATGTTGCGTCTTATAGCTGGGTTTCTATGGAAACCAGGTTACGTTCGAAGACATTTGAAGGGAAAACCCTCGGGCCCCAGTTTGTGCCCTGACTCAGTTTCAAAACAAATCTTAATTGAATTTGTAGGCCTTATGATATTACTCATGTGCTCCAGACATGGCCGAACCCCAGTGAGCCTGAGGAGGAAGGGGGAAATTAACAATCCCCTCCTTTCATGTGTTATTTCATGGTGTTATTCAGTTAGTTGCCGTAGCATAATTTCTCATTTTCATTTCTTTAAATTGATGTGCTAAAATAAATAAAAATGAATAAAAACTATGTAGAAAAAATTACAAATAAACATAAAAATGACAAAAACACAAAACAAAATGACTACAATTTTAAAATGAAAAGATAAAAATTTAAAATTAAAACCATTTTTATTACAGTTATACATGTAAAATTATGTATGAATTAAAATTTCATGACATTTGGAAAAATACTTCAGAAAACAATATAATATAATATAATATAATATAATTAATATAATATAATATAATATAATATAATATAATATAATATAATATAATATAATATAATATAATATAATATAATATAATATAATAATATAATATAATATAATATAATAACTATTTATCTCAGTAACCCACCTGAAACTTTATGCGTCCCTCTGTCAGCTCTGAGAAACATATATGTTGACTGACTGATTGCATTTATGAACCATTACATGCATGGCTCATTAACTGAGTATTATTACCAGAGCTGTGTGAAATATCATGCTGGTTGGCAACCAGGTCCATGGGGAGTCACAATGTCACACTGTTTGGATTCATTATCCATATCTCAATGGGTGGAAGCTCACTTTGCTTTACTGCTGCATGTCTTCTGTACTGCTGTCTTCATGCTGATTAACAGCCAAATCATCATTAATGTCCAGTATGCATGCCATAAACGGTCACACTGGGTAATAGCCGCATTATTTCGTTTATTTTGGATGTGTAAAGGATCAAATTGGCATTTATCACTATTTCTTTTTCACGTGACTAAAATTTTTTGTTTAACCCCACCACGAAACTGCCACATCAACTTAGCATTATCAGCCCTGTCCAGCTGTACAGGCAAACCAGACTTAATAAAAATCAAAAGACAACAGACACAAACCAGTGGGAGCCACATTTCGGAGTCTGGATCATTTCAGTTGACAAAACAGAAGCTGTATGGCAGCCTTTGAATGTGAAAATCCTTCGAACACACAAATCCCTGGACCTAGAAATTTCTTATCCACTCAGGATAAACCCTTCAAATGGACACTTTAGAGAAAGCAGTTTACAGAATTTACAGAAAGCCCCTTGACAGCTTATTCACATGAAATGGGAAACTTCAGCAAATACACAGCTTGTAACATAGAAAACTATTAGACTTTAGAGAAGCTACATCAGCACGTTTGATGCACTTGCAAATAATTGTATTTTGTCTTATTTTACAGTAAATATCTAAACATCCTTAAAGCAATATTGTGTTTATTCTCGTTTTCTTAAGTAAACTTAAATATTGTTGTAAGGATATTTACATATTTTTAAGAAATAAAGATACAATCTGAACAGAAGATTCATTTGTATTTGTGATGAGCATGTGACAATGAAGACTGGACTGATGACTGCTTAAATTCAGCATTTTACTGTTTTTACTGATCAAATAAATGCAGCTTTGGAGGGCATATACAGTCAAACCAAAATGTATTCAGACACCTTCAACATTATCTCACATTATCACAGTTTATTTGCTATAGTTTAGAAAATGGTGATGAAATATGACAAGAACTCAGAGTTAAACAGTGTCAGAACAAATTCGTCTTGACAATTTCAGATAACTTTGATAGAAAGGTATGTAATGGATTACAATCAACCAATCAGCTGTCAGCTGTTAAATTGAAGTACACAGATAATATCAATTTAGGTCAACCAATATGACCAAGTAAAGCTTGATTTTGTTCAGTCTGTGGTGTAAAAGGTCGCTTTAGCAATGAAAGAAAAAAGTGTCAAATTTGTATCCATTTTACTGGTAGTCCACTGCATGTGTGAAGAATTGTTGGGTATAATATGTCACAGTTTACTTTATTTTGCTATCCTCACTTACATAAATTAACTATAGTGTTCTGCACCCACCAGAAAAAAATATATATCTGGTGTCTGACTCATTTTTGGTTTGACTGTAAGAGACTTTTAGAAACAAAAACAAAAAAACGAATTATTATTGCAAGCTTATGACTATATATTATAAAGTACTTTTAAAAAATTTTTTGAATTTGAAGTCTTTTGTTCCCAAAGTCTTGATTGATTTCTACTGTTCTGACCTTGAGTCTTTCTTTACTTTGCATTGTGTGCTTACAGTAGTCACCTAATGACAAATGACTTGGAAAGGAATGAGGAGCTGAATGAAGAACAAAAGTTCTAAAAGACACTAAATTAGACGTGGCCTCAAGCCCTTTGAACTGTCAGTAGAGATTTATATTCCATTTGAGCAAGGACACATTGTACGTTCCAGGAAGCCCAGGGAGATCTCAGCATGCGTTATTTCAAATAAATCAAATCGGTCGAAGCAGTGGGTGGAGAGCGTTCATACAACTGTTGGGAGAAAAAAAAAATGTAATAAGTGTTTCTCACTGTAAAAACACATCTCGGACGGAAAATAAAAATGAATTCAGCCGCCTCAATAGTATTGTTCTAAATCCTATATAGAACCTAATTTCCGTTAGAGCCTCCACACAAAATGACAGCTCTCCCTTTTCTTTTTACATTAATGTTTACATGGTGCTTGTCAGCAGTCTCTGAGCTTTTCCAGTCCATTTGTTCTATTGCAAGCAAATTCTCTGTAATCGTGAAGAAACGAGTTTGAGCTTGCTTTCCGCCTACATGCGTAAGAGCCATTGATGGGTGGAAAGCGTCGCAGTGAGCGCGCTTGATATTGCTGCCGCATCTTCCGCTAGCATTGTTCCCTTGGAAATAGATTATAGGCCTGTATCTGCGATATCTTTAATTACATTTCATCATTTCTGCACTGTGTTTGTGTGAGTGTGTGTGTGTGTTGTATCAAATTCAGAGCCTCAGACAGTGTTTGATTCACATAGCATTTACAACTTAAGTAAAAAAACTCATGGATTTTTAGATACATAAATACAAGTTTGTTGCTCATTTGAACCTTCTTGAAACTAATGCGCTTCTCTTTCTGTCTTTCTCACTGTTTTGACCATCTGTTTGTCCATATTGTGCGGCCCATCACTTCCGCCCGGCTGTAGACATCACTGTTGGCCTCCCCATTAGTGTGACAATAGCGTGTGGATTGGCGCTGCTGTTGCTCTCCTCATTCGTCTCCTGGAGGCTGTGCTGGGTTCCTTGGAGGAACAAAGCCCTCTCGTCAAGTTCTGCGGCCCTCGCCGCTGACAACTGCCCCTCACTTCATTTACCATCTCTCCTGCCCAGTCCTCAGCCATCCGAGGTCGCCATGGCGACTGAAAAGGAAAAGTATTCTATGGCCTCGATGGGCTTCCTGGAGGCAGCTGTTAAAATAAGCCGAACATCTCCTGACATCCCCGCCGAGGTGCAGCTCTCCATGACGGAGCACTTTTTGCGGCGTACACAGCGCATGCAAAGACAGACCACAGAGCCTGCGTCATCCACCAGGTAACAGAGCCAAAAAGCACCTACCAACACACACTTACACAACGTTCAGAGGTTTGGGGTTGGTAAGATAATGTTTTCCTAAAAGACGACTGCATTTATTTGATCACAATACAGTAAAAGCAGTAATCTTGTGAATATTTAATAAAAAATTAAAACCTGCAATGACAAAGTTACATTTTCAGCAGCCGTTCATTCTTCAGTGTCACATGAAATAATTTTAATGGTAAATGGACTGCATTTATATAGCACTTTCAACAGACCCATGGCCATCCAAAGTGCTTTACATATTGCCTCACATTATGTAATTATGTCCCTGTCAGGACACCTCGACACTTGGTCAGGTGGAACCGGGGATTGAACCACCAACCTTCCGGTTTGTAGACAACCTACATGAACCACTGAGCCACTGCCGCCATTTTAAGATGATAATTTGCTGCTCAAGAAACATTTCTTATTAAAAAGCTTACTTACCCTAAACGTTTGAACAGTATATGAAGGGTAAGATGAAGTTAAATAATCAAAATTATTGTCATTGTATAATTGTAATTAATGTTGTGTGATTAAAGTGTGAATGTTGATGTCCAATATTAAAGTTTTTTTTTATCTAGTTGGTAATAGGGTCTTAGAAATTATTATTATAATAATATTTTTGCAATTGTATTTTAATCATGTTTATAATACATTTTTATTCTTATTTTCAATGTTATTTAATCATTTACATTATTGATACTTTAAAAAAAAATGATGTATTCTATATATTCTGCAGTCATTTTATGGAATAAGTTTAAAATGCTAGCTTCTAAAAGTCACCCCTTTCAGGACTTTCAGTGTTGTGCAATAACAAAATGTGTTTCCATTTATATCCTTTAATAATATACGGGATGATGCATCATAATACTTTACATGCTAAAGTCATCTCTAAATATGTTAAAATGTAGCATTAAATGCACACTGTTCTTAAGGGATGCCCATCTTTTATCATCTTTTATGTCTGCAACCATTTACACACACCCAGTGCTGCATAGACATTTACACATTTCATTCGACACATGCAGACCTGAAGGAAATGCAGACTATGAGTCAGACCACCATCCCTGTATTATTAGAACTGTGTACTTTCCTCTATTTCCAAGCTGGTTATTCCGGTATGGCTCAAAAGGCATCAATCACAGTCCCCCATAAGAGAATCTCCAAAAGACATTACAGAGATTAATAATACTGACACCAAAAAGAGAAATGTAATCTTCTCAGAAACGTCATATATATTTGAAAAATATATTGCTGGGGATGCATAATTATTTATAGGACTGAAGTCTTTCATCTGTTCAATGTCACTTTTGTCACAGTTTTTAATATTTAGCTGCTCCATAATCACTAGAACCCAGAGAAGTGTTTACTTGATTAATTTGGGGTTGTTCCAGGGACCTTAATTATGGCACAGAAGTTGTCCACTCAAAATTAATTATCTGTCATGTACTATTTGCAAATTAAAGAGTAAAATTTAATTTAGCTTCAGTATTTGGCTGTTCCCTTTCGTTCAGTCACTACGACGTACGTTAGTGACTAACGAATGGGGGTTTCGCTTAGAAGCCTATTACCTTTGAGAATTCAACAGCGCCCAATGGCAGTGCCAATGCCATGGGCATGCAGAATTTGCATGCGTAACTCCGCCCCACCTCGTGGGTATATAAGGAAGTACGCTGGCAACATCGCATTATGTTTCTGCTTTGGAGCCAAGAGAGATCTTCACTCCTTCAAGCCTGATCTGAGTCTTTGTCAGCCTTCGAGACGAGCAGCTTTCCAGAGGCGTTTGGTTGTACGGCGCGTTCCAGCGATTACATACTGCCTGCCTGCTGATCTGCGCAGTGGTCTGCTAGACAGCTGGTGTGTGGTCCCTGGGCGCTTCGGCGTTCTCTGCGAGGCTATCCTCTCACAAAAAGAGCTTGCACGTGACGCGTCCTTTTCAGGATGTCTCGTCCGTGTACTTCTGGGTGTGGCCGGTCGCTTTCCTCTTCTGATGGGCACAAACACTGCTTGGTATGTTTGGGCTTACAGCATGCTCAAGCAGCGTTTGTGGATGAGTCATGTTCCCACTGCGGGAATATGACCATTGCGGTGTTGCGGTCGAGACTCCATGACCTTCGTTCTGAAGTGAGAGTCCCCTCTACCACACCCCGATCTACTGAGTCCGCGAGACCCAGTACTTCGGCTGGTGGTCAGGGTGACCTGACGGTTACGGTGTGGAACAAAGCCCCGACGCTCATACCTCGGGCCACACCCCCATCTTGCACACTGCAACCCGCAAGCGTTCAGACGCAGATCGCGGGGCCTGCTTCAGCCCCCCCGCGCATCTCGTTTGACGCTCCAGAGGAGGATGCGATGTCAGTCACCGCATCACAAGGTGGGCTGGAGTCCTCTGAGGATGATGACTCGGCTGTGTTGCCGCCCTCGGGCGTTCCAGCATTGCCCGAGTCGGACCCAGAGCTGACAGCCATGCAGTCTCGGGCAGCCACGACGCTGGGGATAGAGTGGAACCCTCCGCCCTGTCCCGAGCGCTCGCGGCTCGATGATTGGTTTTTGGGAGCGCGCGCTGACACACGTCAGTCCCCGCCCCCAATTCCTTTCTTTCCTGAGCTGCATGAGGAACTCACGCGGTCGTGGAAGTCCCCGTTGTCTTCCCGCGACCGTTCGGCGACTTCCTCCGCCTTCTCTGCCCTTGATGGGGCCGCGGCCAACTGGTACACTGGGGTCCCCCCGGGTTGAACGGTCTGTTGCGATGCAACTGTGTCCACAGAGCGCTTCGACCTGGCGTGGTGATCCTAAGCACCCCTCCAAAGCCTGTCGATTCACATCAACCTTGGTGGCTAAATCGCACAGAGCCGCGGGGCTGGCTGCCGCCTCTTTGCATGCCATGGCGATCCTTCAGGTCTACCAGGCCAGGATCCTCAAGGACATGCACGAGGGCAGAGTTGATCCGGGGCTCTTAAATGAGCTGCGTGCCGCCACCGACCTCGCTTTCCGGGCGACGAAGGTGACCGCACGCTCCCTGGGTCAAGTGATGTCCACAAATGTGGTCCAGGAGAGACATCTGTGGCTGAACCTGGCTGATATGCGGGACACCGAGCGAACCCGGTTCCTCGATGCCCCCATATCCCAGGCCGGCCTCTTCGGCGGGGCGGTTGAGGACTTTGCCCAACAGTTCTCAATCGCCCAGAAGCAGACTGAGGCTATTAAACATGTACTGCCCCGGCGGCCAGCTGCTGCCTCCACCCAGCCGCCGGCACAGTCGCCTCAGTCTGCTCCATGCCGAGGACGCCCTCCTAAGGCTCCCGCCCCTCCCGCCCGGCCCAAGCAGCAGCCTTCACCCGGGCCGGGTGGCAGAGGTCGCCGAAGGAAGATGTCACAATCCGCTCAGCCCGCCCCGCGCCCCGCTAAACGCCAGGCCAAGCAGCGTTCCTGAGACGGATGGCTCAGGGATGGAGTATTCTTTCCAGGAGATGGTAGCAGGACCACTCCTTCCCCCGGTGGAGGGCCGGGGGAGAATCCTTTGTTCAGCTGCTGGCCCACGGGTCAGCAGCACCCTAATTTGGTCAAAGAAAGAATTAACACTCCCATCCCTGAGCCCACAGAGTCCGGTGATGACAGTGCGTGCCACCCACGGGTCCCGCCACTCGCATCCCTCTCTGTCGCCAGCCTCCTGGCAGAGCAGACCCCAGTGGAACGTGCGTCCTTCCCTGGTCTCCTCTGTCAGGATGCAGCAGTTAACCGTGCCCCCACACTGGGACGCCCCTCAGCCTCCCATGTCCGGGCCGGTGACGCTGCATCGCTGCAAGCCCACACCGGGTACGTCTGTGGTCCGAATGACCCCGCTGGTGCAGTTCTTGGGAGTCTGGCTTCAGCTTCCGGGACTGTCCCGCTGGGTCACGAAGACCGTCAGGGGTCCGCATCCTGAACTACCTCGACGACTGGCTCATACTGGGTCACTCTCGAGAGCAGGTTTGCGGACACAGAGATCTGGTGCTCCATCACCTAGCCCGTCTGGGCCTTCGGGTCAACTGGGAGAAGAGCAAACTTTGCCCCGTGCAGAGGATCTCTTTTCTCGGTATGGATATCGACTCGGTCGCCATGTGCGCGCAGCTTACGAGCGAGCGCGCGCAGTCTCTGCTGACTTGCCTTCGTCAACTCGAGGGCAAGAGTGCGGTTCCACTGAAACTGTTTCAGAGGCTCCTGGGGCATATGGCTTCCGCAGCCGCGGTGACGCCGCTCGGATTGCTACATATGAGACCGCTTCAGCACTGGCTACGCGATCGAGTCCCGAGATGGGCATGGCGGTCTGGCACGCTCCGGGTACAAGTGACTCGGGCCTGCTTACAGACTCTCACCCCGTGGACGAACCTCAGTTTTCTACGGACCGGTGTGTCCTTAGAACGAGTTTCCAGGCATGTTGTTGTATCAACAGATGCATCATCCACGGGTTGGGGTGCCATGTGCAATGGACAAGCAGCCGCGGGCTCCTGGACAGGACCCCAGCACCTTCTGCATGTCAATTGCCTCGAGTTACTGGCAGTACGGTTCGCCCTGCACCGTTTCCGAGCGTTGCTGAGGGGTCAACATGTACTAGTCAGGACAGACAACACGGCCGTAGTAGCGTACATCAACCACCAGGGCGGTCTATGCTCCCGCCGTATGTCTCAACTCGCCCGCCATCTCATTCTATGGAGTCAGAAGCACCTGAGGTCCCTTCGTGCTGTCCATATCCCGGGAGACCTGAACTGTGCAGCCGACGAGCTCTCACGGATTCAGCCTCTCCCGGGAGAGTGGAGACTCCATCCCCAGATGGTTCAGCTGATATGGGAACGGTTCGGCGACGCTCAGGTAGACCTGTTTGCCTCCCAGGACTCTTCCCATTGCTCCCTGTATTATTCCCTGACCGAGGGCACTCTCGGCACGGATGCACAGGCGCACAGCTGGCCGCCGGGTCTACGCAAGTATGCGTTTCCCCCAATGAGCCTTCTTGCACGGGTTCTGTGCAAGATCAGGGAGGACAAGGAGCAGGTCATTTTGGTCGCCCCATATTGGCACGGCCAGACCTGGTTCTCAGAACTACTACTCCTTGCGACAGCCCCTCCCTGGCCTATTCCTCTGAGACCAGACCTCCTTACTCAGAGACGGGGCACCCTTTGGCACCCGCGTCCAGCGTTCTGGAAGCTCCACGTGTGGCTTCTGGACGGGACGCGGCAGGTTTGAGTAGTCTTCCACCTGCGGTGGTCGCTACCATCACTTCCGCTAGAGCTGAGTCTACACGACGTCTCTATGCGTTGAAGTGGAACCACTTCGTCACATGGTGTTCTTCCCGCCAAGAAGACCCCTGGAAATGCCCGATCGGGTCCGTGCTATCGTTTCTCCAGGAGGGGGTGGAACGAAGGCTGTCTCCTTCCACCCTTAAAGTGTACGTGGCCGCAATATCTGCCCACCACGATCTCCTGGGAGACAAAAAGGTAAGTGAGCACGACCTGATCATCAGGTTCCTGAGGGGGGCGAGGAGACTGAATCCTCCTCGCTCTCCTCTCGTTCCCTCTTGGGACCTCTCAGTAGTCTTAAGTGCTCTGCAGAGGCCTCCCTTTGAGCCTTTGCGGTCGGTTGATATTAAGTTTCTGTGAATGAAGACGGCTCTGCTGACCGCATTTGACCTCTCTTAAGAGGGTTGGGGACCTGCAGGTATTTTCGGTTGACGAAGCGTGCCTGGAGTTCGGGCCGGCTAACTCTCACGTGATCTTGAGACCCCGGCCCGGATATGTGCCCAAGGTTCCTACCACTCCGTTCCGAGATCAGATGGTGAACCTGCAAGCGCTGCCTTTGGAGGAGGCAGACCCAGCCTTGGCATTGCTCTGTCCAGTACGCGCTCTCCGCGCTTATGTAGACAGTACACAATGTTTCAGGACCTCAGACCAGCTCTTTGTCTGTTATGGTGGAGAGCGGAAGGGAAGTGCTCTCTCAAAGCAGAGGTTGTCTCACTGGATAGTGGACACCATTGTTTTGGCTTACCAGCAGCAAGGTCGACCATGTCCCCTTGGGGTCAGGGCACACTCCACCCGGAGTGTGGCCTCCTCTTGGGCTTTAGCGCATGGCGCCTCGCTAACAGACATCTGCAGAGCTGCAGGCTGGGCGACACCAAACACATTCGCCAGATTCTACAATCTCCGAGTGGAGCCAGTGTCCGACTATGTACTCGCCCCTACGGGTGGCCGGTAATGGGCCAGGCTCAGGTGTCTTCGCTTGCTCGCCATTCCACTCCAAGGACTGGATACGTGCAATATTTTTCCTCAGGTGAGCTCCCCGAGAGCCCTGAGCTCCTCCAGCACTGCTGACGCCGACATCAGTTCAGTCTGCCCTTTCGAGCCCAGACCCTCATGTCTGGCCAGGTGCTCCGTGTGCATGGTTCCCCTCCGGCCTCCTCAGTGAGCAGGTGTCTTTCCCTTGGCAAGTCCCTGCCACCCCTAGGGTTAAAAATCCACCTTCGGCTGGTACCCTAGAGATCTTCCATATGCAGCCCTTCAAATCAAAATCAAATCAAATCACTTTATTTGTCACTCTACCATATGCACAAGTGCAACAGTAGGTGAAATTCTTAGGTGCAGTTCCGAGCAACATAGTAGTCATGACATGACATGTACAACATTTAAGCAACAACAGATTACACATCTGATGCGCACACAATTACTCACAGCACAGTATACACTACAATAAACAATAAATAATTTACACAATGTGAGTGTAGTTCTCACAGCTTTAAACAATATACACATACTTACAATATACATATACTTTAAACAATATACACTAAACATACACTAAACAATATACATTACGCTATAATAATAATAATATACAATGTATAGTATAAAATATTATTCACAGATTGAAAAATTGAAATCCAAAGTGCAATAGATGCTGTATGATAAATAAATGTGTATATAATGTGTGTGTATCTACAGTGGGTTGTGCTGAGTGATATTCTGTCCAGTGTGTGTTATGATCCTGATGGATCAGGAGTTAAGTAGTCTAATTGCTTGTGGGAAGAAGCTGTTCTGAAGTCGGCTGGTGCGTGTTCTAATGCTACGGTACCGTCTGCCTGATGGCAGCAGTGAGAGCAGCCCATGGTTCGGGTGGCTAGAGTCTCTGATGATCCTCTGAGCTCTCTTCACACACCGCCTGGCGTAAATGTCCTGGAGGGAGGGAAGCTCACCTCCGATGATGCAGCTGGCCGTGCACACTACCCTTTGCAGGGCCTTGCGGCTGCGGGCGGTACTGTTGCCGTACCAGGTGGTGATGCAGCCAGTCAGCAGGCTCTCTATGGTGCAGGTGTAGAAGCGTGTGAGGATGTGGCGGTTCATTCCAAACCTCCTCAGCCGTCGCAGGAAGAAAAGGCGCTGATGAGCCTTCTTCACAACGGCCTCGGAGTGGACGGACCATGAGAGTTCCTCTGTGATGTGGACACCGAGGAACTTGAAGCTGCTGACTCTCTCCACCGGTGCTCCATCGATGGTGATGGGGCGGTGTTCTCTCTCATTCCTCCTGAAGTCGACCACCAGCTCCTTGGTCTTGCTGACGTTGAGGGAGAGGTTGTGCTCATGACACCACCATGTCAGAGTGTGCACCTCCTCTCTGTAGGCCGTTTCATCATTGTCGGTGATAAGACCTACCACCGTCGTATCGTCAGCAAACTTGATGATGGTGTTGGAGCTGTGGGTTGCCACACAGTCATGTGTGTACAGGGAGTACAGGAGTGGGCTGAGAACGCAACCCTGAGGGGCTCCAGTGTTGAGAGTCAGTGATGAGGAGATGTTACTGCCCATTCTGACCACCTGGCGTCTGTTTGACAGGAAGTCCAGGATCCAGCTGCATAACAAGCTGTTTAAGCCTAGAGCCCGGAGTTTAATGTCAAGTATGGAGGGCACAATGGTGTTGAATGCTGAGCTGTAGTCCACAAACAGCATTCTCACATACGTGTTCCTCTTTTCCAGGTGGGAGAGAGCAGTGTGTATAGTGTATAGTGCATCATCAGTGGAGCGGTTTGTGCGGTATGCAAACTGCAGTGGGTCCAGTGAGGGGGGGAGAACAGAGCAGATGTGGTTTCTGACTAGTCTCTCAAAGCATTTACTGATGATGGGGGTCAGAGCAACAGGACGCCAGTCGTTTAAGCAGGTGGTTTTTGACTGCTTAGGTACAGGAACAATAGTGGACGTTTTAAAGCATGTGGGGACCACAGACAGGGAGAGGGACAGGTTAAAAATGTCCGTGAAGACTCCAGCCAGTTGGTGCGCGCACGCTCTGATCACGCAGCCGGGAATGCCGTCTGGACCCGCTGCTTTACGGACGTTCACCCGCCGGAAGGATTGGGTTACATCCGCGACAGATACGGAGAGTGCACTAACCTCTGTATCTTCAGCCGCGAGCTCTCTCTCCGCGAGGGCGGTGTTAGTTCCCTCAAAGCGAGCATAGAAGGTGTTGAGCTCGTCCGGGAGAGAGGCAGCGGTGTTCACGGTGGAGTTTGTGTTCCCTTTATAGTCCGTGATGGTGTTAATTCCCCTCCACATGCTTCTGGAGTCGGTGGTGTTGAACTGTCCTTCAATCTTGTTCCTGTACTGGCGTTTTGCTGCTCTGATGGTTTTCCGGAGGGCATAACTTGCTTGTTTATGCTCCTCCGCATTACCGGAGTTAAAAGTGAAGGTCCGCGCATTGAGTGCCGCGCGAACATCCCCATTTAGCCACGGCTTCTGGTTAGGGTACAGCCGAATTGTTTTGGTCTTTTATTTTGGCCTATTACAATTGTTTGTAATAGGCTTCTAAGCGAAACCCCCATTCGTTAGTCACTAACGTACGTCTCCGTTCCCTCCTCAGGGAACGAGGGTTACATATGTAACCGAGACGTTTTTGAAGATTTTCCAGTGCATGCTTTTTTCCAGAGCATTGCTCGAAATCAACTTGACAGGGAAATATGGGGTTTTATTAATATTAAATAGTATGCAGTTGAACTAACTGCACCAGAATTCATTTTAACACCCGGCCTCCTCTTGAGACCAGCTGTTACATAATGAATGAAACAAGTGCTTTCACAGCATTTATGTTTGTCTTCTATAGAATTGTGTGGCAAATCTCAAGTGTATATAACAATATTATACTAGTTTAGTGTAGTCTATATATTTATATTACATTCAGATTTTTTTTCTCATGTCTTTTTAAATAATTTGTATCAATCTCAGACAGGTTTAAGTATTTTGCCAGGTCTTCTTAGCCAAATGGAAAACCCACTTAAGGAGGTTGTTTCATTACATTATTAAGTCACAGTTTCAATATATGGTGGAAGAAAGATCTGCTGGAGTCTTTCAAGAACCTCTCCATGCAGGCTGGCAGTTGCAGAAAGTTGCTTTTCTGCCACCCTTAACAATATATATGTGTGTGTGTGTGTGTGTGTGTGTGTGTGTGTGTGTGTGTGTGTGTGTGTGTGTGTGTGTGTGTGTGTGTAATATATATATATATATATATATATATATATATATATATATATATATATATATATATATATATATATATATATATATATATATATATATATATATATATATATATATATATATATATACAGTGAGGAAAATAAGTATTTGAACACCCTGCTTTTTTGCAAGTTCTCCCACTTGGAAATCATGGAGGGGTCTGAAATTGTCATCGTAGGTGCATGTCCACTGTGAGAGACATAATCTAAAAAGAAAATCCAGAAATCACAATATATGATTGTTTTAACTATTTATTTGTATGATACAGCTGCAAATAAGTATTTGAACACCTGTCTATCAGCTAGAATTCTGACCCTCAAAGACCTGTTAGTATGCCTTTAAAATGTCCACCTCCACTGCATTTATTATCCTAAATTAGATGCACCTGTTTGAGGTCGTTAGCTGCTTAAAGACACCTGTCCACCCCATACAATCAGTAAGAATCCAACTACTAACATGGCCAAGACCAAAGAGCTGTCCAAAGACACTAGAGACAAAATTGTACACCTCCACAAGGCTGGAAAGGACTACAGGGAAATTGCCAAGCAGCTTGGTGAAAAAAGGTCCACTGTTGGAGCAATCATTAGAAAATGGAAGAAGCTAAACATGACTCAATCTCC
Organism: Romanogobio albipinnatus; assembly: GCA_023566225.1. Taxonomy (NCBI): domain Eukaryota; kingdom Metazoa; phylum Chordata; class Actinopteri; order Cypriniformes; family Gobionidae; genus Romanogobio; species Romanogobio albipinnatus. The sequence continues at coordinate 31,657,003 of CM042248.1, read as the reverse complement.
CTTCGACTGGGGCTCCATGCAAGATCTCACCTCGTGGGGTCTCAATGATCCTAAGAAAGGTGAGAAATCAGCCCAGAACTACACGGGAGGAGCTGGTCAATGACCTGAAAAGAGCTGGGACCACCGTTTCCAAGGTTACTGTTGGTAATACACTAAGACGTCATGGTTTGAAATCATGCATGGCACGGAAGGTTCCCCTGCTTAAACCAGCACATGTCAAGGCTCGTCTTAAATTTGCCAATGACCATTTGCATGATCCAGAGGAGTCATGGGAGAAAGTCATGTGGTCAGACTTTTTGAGTACCATCCCAAGAACACCATCCCTACTGTGAAGCATGGGGGTGGTAGCATCATGCTTTGGGGGTGTTTTTCTGCACATGGGACAGGGCGACTGCACTGTATTAAGGAGAGGATGACCGGGGCCATGTATTGTGAGATTTTGGGGAGTTCCCTCAGTTAGAGCATTGAAGATGGGTCGAGGCTGGGTCTTTCTCAGCGACAGGCCAGAAACCTGACTGATCTAGAGAAGATCTGTGTGGAGGAGTGGGCCAAAATCCCTCCTGCAGTGTGTGCAAACCTGGTGAAAAACTACAGGAAACGTTTGACCTCTGTAATTACAAACAAAGGCTACTGTACCAAATATTAACATTGATTTTCTCAGGTGTTCAAATACTTATTTGCAGCTGTATCATACAAATAAATAGTTAAAAAATCATATATTGTGATTTCTGGATTTTTTTTTTAGATTATGTCTCTCACAGTGGACATGCACCTATGATGACAATTTCAGACCCCTCCATGATTTCTAAGTGGGAGAACTTACAAAATAGCAGGGTGTTCAAATACTTATTTTCCTCACTGTATATATATATATATATATATATACACTCACCTAAAGGATTATTAGGAACACCATACTAATACTGTGTTTGACCCCCTTTCACCATCCGAACTCCCTTAATTCTACATGGCATTGATTCAACAAGGCATTCTTTAGAAATGTTGGCCCATATTGATAGGATAGCATCTAGCAGTTGATGGAGATTTGTGGGATGCACATCCAGGGCACGAAGCTCCCGTTCCACCACATCCCAAAGATGCTCTATTGGGTTGAGATCTGGTGACTGTGGGGGCCATTTTAGTACAGTGAACTCATTGTCATGTTCAAGAAACCAATTTGAAATGATTCGAGCTTTGTGACATGGTGCATTATCCTGCTGGAAGTAGCCATCAGAGGATGGGAACATGGTGGTCATAAAGGGATGGACATGGTCAGAAACAATGCTCAGGTAGGCTGTGGCATTTAAACGATGCCCAATTGGCACTAAGGGGCCTAAAGTGTGCCAAGAAAACATCCCCCACACCATTACACCACCACCAGCAGCCTGCACAGTGGTAACAAGGCATGTTGGATCCATGTTCTCATTCTGTTTATGCCAAATTCTGACTCTACCATCTGAATGTCTCAACAGAAATTGAGACTCATCAGACCAGGCAACATTTTTCCAGTCTTCAACTGTCCAATTTTGGTGAGCTCGTGCAAATTGCAGCCTCTTTTTCCTATTTGTAGTGGAGATGAGTGGTACCCGGTGGGGTCTTCTGCTGTTGTAGCCCATCCGCCTCAAGGTTGTGCATGTTGTGGCTTCACAAATGCTTTGCTGTATACCTCGGTTGTAACGAGTGGTTATTTCAGTCAAAGTTGCTCTTCTATCAGCTTGAATCAGTCGGACCATTCTCCTCTGACCTCTAGCATCAACAAGGCATTTTGGCCCACAGGACTGCCGCATACTGGATGTTTTTCCCTTTTCACACCATTCTTTGTAAACCATAGAAAGGGTTGTGCGTGAAAATCCCAGTAACTGAGCAGATTGTGAAATACTCAGACCGGCCCGTCTGGCACCAACAACCATGCCACGCTCAAAATTGCTTAAATCCCCTTTCTTTCCCATTCTGACATTCAGTTTGGAGTTCAGGAGATTGTCTTGACCAGGACCACACCCCTAAATGCATTGAAGCAACTGCCATGTGATTGGTTGATTAGATAATTGCATTAATGAGAAATTGAACAGGTGTTCCTAATAATCCCTTATATATATATAATAAAGCGTCTAACTTGTTTAATAATAAGTGTTTATCGATTAGGGGTAGGTAAACAGACATGTGCTGAATGTTAGAACGATAAAAGTGAGTGGGTCCAATATCATTGATCGTAAAAAGTGGGTGGGTCTTGTCCCACCCACATACAATGGTTCTGACGCCCATGGTTTAGAACAGCTATATAACACAATATTTATAGTGCTATAGTATAGATTCTTTATGTTAGTCAATAAAAACATAGATCCGCTGTGTATAGTTTATTTATTTTCTCATTAAAACCAAAGATGTTAATCAGTGATTGTATATCAAGAACAGGGACACATCACAATGGGTGCAATTTCGTTTTGTGATTTCAACGTAACGAATAAAGTCTCTGCAACAGCAATCGATTGAAGCGCTCGTCTGCACGAGCTACCGATACTGAAAACAGCGCCACGAGCACTCTGCATGATTTCACAAACGCACTCCAGTGCCAGATCGCCTCTTATGTAACTCTACTAATCAGCTAACTTTAGAGATGCTGCTTAATTTGTATTACATACAACAACTCAAGACGCAAGAAAAGCTGCTCTCTGCCGCCATCACAGCTTCTGATACTTCGGGTGCGTTTCAATCAGCTCCCTAGTTCAGTAGTCAGGGCACTGATCAGGGAGTCAGCCCATTGACTTATGTCCTGATCAGTGCCCTGACTACTGAACCAGGGAGCTGATTGATCCTCATGCAATGACAATGTAGACAAGCCGCTTCTTCTTCAGCTTTTGCATTGATACCATCAACATGCCCGTGGACACTGCCTCCTAGCGGTGGAATTGCACACTGACGTGGACAAAAACGCAGAAGTATAATAAATCAAAACCAACGCGTAACTAACGGCGTAGAGGATACGGCGTAGGTCCGACGCAGAAGTATAAATTGGGCTTTAGTCTGAAAACTTGGTGTGTTCAGGCACATTGTTGGCGTGTTTGTCACATGCCTGTCCTGTCTTGTGCCGCACATGGGTGTTTTGTTATTTTGGGCCATGTGCTCGTCGTTGTCTGATCCCTCCCCCTTGTTATCTGATTAGTGTTTGATTTCACCCACCTGTTCCCTCATGATTATTTTCCCCTTATAAGTCCTATTGTGATTACAGTCTGTGTCGGTACGTTGTTTAATGTCTTCTGGTTTCAGTGTGATTTTGTTTGGTATGTTTTCTGTTTGGTGTATTTCTAGTTTTATGTTTTCCCCCTTGTGGGTTTTGTTTTTTTATTATGTTTAGTTTTGTAATAAAATCATTCTTCTCCTGCATATGAGTCTTCACCTTAGTTTTCCTTGATTTTGACGTAACAGTGTTATTTTGAGGATTTGAGTAGTATTTTTTGGTTAGTAATATGTGACTACAGGCAGGTGCACAACACACATACACTCTGCTTATTACACACACAGAGACGCTCAGCAGCACACAAACATTTTTAAATATTAAAAATAAAAGGATTCCTCTCTGGAGAAGTGTTCAGTCTTTCCGCTTGCAAATTCTGCCATGCAAATAGCGAATCCGCCATGGTGCAAACACAACTGGCTTTTAAAGGGAAAGGGAGATGAGACTCTGACTCTGATATGACGTTACGCACAAAACATACCCATGAATCATTAAGAGACTAGGTACAACCCTTTTGGACCATGCACCTGGCGTGCCGGTTAAACTAGCAAAAGTGAATTCGGGCACGCTCTAAGTGCACCTGCACCATGCGCTTCAGACCATTTGCTCAGATTGTTCAAATAGAGCCCATAATGTTCCAGGAAGTCTGCTTCCTGGAACATTTAAGGTTTTCTTATCAAAGCAATTACATGTGTACACCCTCCTGAAAGCTACTAAATAAATCTTTTTTTATGGTGTAAGTTTAAGGCTATTTTTGAACAACAGGTAAGTATGTTGAAAAAAAAAAACATTTAAAGAGAAGTAATTTCTTGACAATTAAAAGTGTTATATAGCCCACTGAATCATTCTCAGACTTAATGCTCAGAGAAATGTCAGGAGACTTATTTCTTAGCACAAAAGAGGACAGAGGTACAAAAGGGATTACCAAATCATTGTTTTAAGTGTGAAAATATATCAAAAGTAACACAGAAATGCAAAAACAATGGACTTGTGACAAGGCCCCTGAAATAATTATATTTAATTATATATAAATAACTCTATTTAGTGATGATTGTTTTTTTACTAGACAAAGAACATGAGAAATACCAAGCGAGTGTCTGCGAGCCAGCAAAAGCTATGAAAAGAGTGACTGATTATCTCACCCGCCTGCAGAAGTGTGCATGGTTGTTGTCCACACTGGAACTGACTACTGTAGCCAAAGCACAATAGCCTTTGCAGGGACCATATTTACAAATTATAGACTTCTGGGAATCCATACTCTGGTTTCATGAGAACAAGTCAATCATTTTGCATGTACTTGACAGCATCCAAAAGTACAGTGAGAAATGACTAGTTCCCACAGTGAAAATCAGTGGTAGTAAAGCTCTTGTATAGGGATGTTTGTGTGCTGAAGGTGTGAGGGAGTTGTGCTTTATCAATGCTTTCATTTTTCCAAACATCATCAAATCCCTCATGTTACTTTTTCTCTTCTTTATCTAATTTTTTTCAGGCATAGTTCCTTCAAACGTCACCTTCCCCGTCAAATGCAGGTAGGAAGTCTGGACCTGGGAGATGATTATGATGTGGATGAGCAGCCAACCAGCATTGGGCGTATCAAGCCTGAACTCTACAAGCAGATGACCACAGACAATGACGACTCCGGCAATAGTAAAGACGGCAAAAATTGTGGCAAGATCAACTTTTCTCTCCGCTATGACTATGAGAATGAGATGTTACTTGTCAAGATACTCAAGGCATTTGATCTACCAGCCAAGGATCTTTGTGGCAGCTCTGACCCCTATGTTAAGATATACCTGCTTCCAGATCGGAAACAGAAGTTCCAGACACGCGTCCATCGGAAAACGCTCAACCCCACGTTTGACGAGTCCTTCCAATTTCCAGTACCCTATGATGAGCTTCCTGTCAGGAAGCTCCATCTCAGCGTTTTTGACTTCGACCGGTTCTCACGGCACGATATGATTGGGGAGGTCATATTGGACAATCTGCTTGAAGTGTCTGATCTCTCAAGGGAAACCTCCATCTGGAGAGACATTCAATATGCTACCTCTGTAAGAAAACCTTGCCGCTCTCTCTTCTCTTGATGTGTTTGCCAAATCGTGAAATTCTGATGGATTTTATGTTGATTTTTTAAAGAGGAGAGGTGCATAATGAGGATGCTCATTTATGTATTGATCACATATTGATCAGAAAGAAAATAAGAAAAGCGAGTCCTGAGAAAAGCGATATATAAATTTAACAAATTATTATCTGTAAATTAATATACAGTGGGGTGCAAAAGTCTGAGACCACAATTTTTGGATATCAATGTTTCATTGCACATTTAAATACGAGCATAACAATTTAAGTAAAAAGTTGAATTGTAAAATGTAGATTAAAATGTCACAATGGTTTAGTAGTTGGTTTGAGAACATCTGACCATGTGTACAAAACAGATTAGTTAGTCCATTTTTGATTAGTGACCAAATCAAAATGTTAAAAAAATATATATACAGATAAAATGTAAGTCACAAACTTTTGGACTACTCTGACTTATGATTTATCAGATCCAGTGGTACACATGATGTGAGCCTGGTCTGATAAATCATAAGTCAGAGGTCATCTACAACATTCGAGACACTATAGTTCAATTTTGGTTGGTAAGAGAAGGAAGGAAGGATCCTGAAACCTTAGCAAGTACACTTTTTGCACCGGTCAGATAGTCTGTGTTTTATGTAGATAAGAATATAGATTGATTTTAAATAACAAGGCCGACTAAGACATGTGAATTAGCTTGTTGCATTATTAACATATTCTGTTCAAATGCAGTCACAATATTCAACACGTTCTGTGCTGTACACCTGCTTACGCCAAGACAGCCGAATTAATGAGTGTTCAGGGATCTACCCTCATTAACACACAGATAAGGTCGTAATTGACACACAAAGATGACTGACACTGCTGATTGTATGTGTGGATAAAGTAATTGCCTAATTTTCGCAACAGGCACTAATAAGAGGTGCTGTCAATCACAGCATAATATTAAACATCGAAGTTAACCTCCAAAATAGGTAATGAGGTCATCTGAGGTTAGTTGATCACTCCTTAACAGCAGGCTAGATGAACTTCATGCTCCTGGATGAGTCTTATTTCTCTCTGTTTTCAAGATTTACAGCTATCCTCTGAGGAGCAATTCAATAAACCCGTAGTTATTGCTTTCGTGGCAGGAGGCCGGCTGCTTCTTGAACAATAGCAAGCGTTCTATTACACTTGGCAGGAGATTTGAATCTGGAACTCAAGGCACCTAGTTTCAAAACGATCAAAAGGGGAGGTTCACTCAAAAAGTCGTTTCATACCCGCATTATGTTTTTCCTTTACATACAAAATGAGATGTTAGGCAGAATGTGAGCGCTGCTCTTTTCCATACAATGCAAGTTAATAATGACTCTCATGCTCATAAAATGACAAAAAGCGCCATATAAATATCATAAAAGTGGTCCGTGATTCAAGTCTTCTGAAGCTATACAAAATCTTAAAAAAGACTAAAGATTACGTTGCTGTTAATATATGCAATTTGGATATGTGCATATTGAAATTTGTAGTTATTCAATGATCTGGTGTCACAAATGGTTTAAAGACACAAGAACCAATGGCATTTGAAATCACTGACATCAAATATGGTGTGATACGTCTTGACATGCCATAATTTAAATTTGTGTGTGTATGTGTGCGCATGAGATTTCAGACCTACTAAATTTAGCTCTTTTTCATACAAAAAGCTTGCTTTAGAAGACTTGGGATATTTTGCAAATTTCAGAAACTTGATAGGTCACTATTTATATTCATTGTAAGAAAAAGAACATAAAAATACAGCTAAACTTCTTTATATTTCATTGAAGAAAGATTATACCAAAGGGCTAAATGTAAATGATGATAGATTTTTGGGGGGTGAGCTGTCCCTTTAAAACTGTTCCAAAAGACGAAGGTGGAAGGAATTTGGTCTGATCTGAGAAATAGTGCACATGAATATATTTACATAAAGTTTACCTGGTTTACAAATACATCTGAGACATTTATTTATTTATTTTTACATATTTTTGTCTGTCAGGCTTTTTTGCCCATCCATCAGTCCACTTTAAAAAGTCCCTGTATGATACTTAAGCGCAAACTGCAAATAATCACCTTAGAGGGCTAGAGAGACATTAAGCCACAAGTAGGGGAGTCATGGGATATGTCTGTCAGAGAGAGGCTTATTGAGCTCATTTAAAGTGATTAATTTTTACACCAGTCTTAATACTGCTGAGATGGTGACGCTAACACGCTAACTCTAGCTTAACTTTCAGACAAAGTGGGTGGTCTTTATATCTAGAAAATGCCACTGTCCCAATGCCTTTGATATTTTTGTCGGATAGGCCTACACTTGTTTTATCTTGATCTACAGAGCTGGCCCAAGGCATAAGCGAACTAAGCGGCTGCTTAGGGCCCCTTGTCCACCAGGGGGCCCCCAAGAGCACATTAAATGACTTTTTGCTGTATGTTATTTTATGTTTATTTTATGTTAATGCAAAATGGCCTTAAACAATTACTAAATAAATTGCAAAATGTTAAGTTTTCTAATATATGCACGGATTGATTCTGACAGCACTGCAGTCCAAAGTGCGAGAAAATCGGATGGATTTAGTAAACACGGACTGTAGTAAACAAACACGGACGTTCAAATGATTGCGCAACGCGCGAAAACAACATGAGAGGGAGTAAATGCAGAATTAAAATTCTTGGATGAGCTAAACATTTACAGTTTGACTGGTCATTTTGACACGCTTTCTTGTGATGAACTGTGACTGATTGCGTTGATCATCTGAAGTGCACGCGCTCTTCAAAGTGAGAGCGCAAACATTATTTAAAGCGGAAACACCATTTAAAGCGGCACTCCTTAGTGAAAGCGCAAACATTTAAATCACCAGATCACATTTAGTTTTACTAGCATGATTATTCAACGCATTTTAGATGGTTTATTCTATATGTATAGTGCATTAATAGCGGGAGAGGCGGGACATAGCGAGCACCGGGAGAGATGCTGCCTGCATTGAAAGTTTTGTGACTAATTAGTGATTAGATTCAGTGACATTATTATATTAAACAACTATATATAATGTTGAATATAATGTATAATAATGCAATGGGGAAATATTTGTTGGGTCCTGATAATAATAGGTTACACTAATAATAATATTATTATTTTAATAATAATAAAAAAGTACAAAATTTAAAAAACACTCTTGATTTTGGCTACATATCGGGATAAATATCGTATCACGAGTTCAGTATCGAGATACATATCGAATCGTGACACGAGTGTATCCTTAAGGCCAATTTATACTTCTGCGTCGAGTGCACGCAGAGGGTACAGGCCAATTTATACTTCTGCGTCGAGTGTACGCCGTAGGCTACGCGTGTAGCCGACGCCGTCGTGAGCATTTATACTTCTGCGCTGTTGTCTGCGTCAATGTGCAGTTACACATGCAGACGCTAGGAGGCAGTGTCCTCGGGCATGTTGGTGTAATCAAGAGAACAGCCGAAGAAGAAGCAGCTTGTTGTGTACTAGCATCTGTACATTCATGTCGGAATATCAGCAGCAGTGAGAGAGCGGCTTTTCTTGCAGCTTGAGTTGTTGTATCTAAAGCAAATTAAGCATCTCTAGTTGATTAGTAAAGTTAAATAAGGCGATCTGGCGCTGGAATGTGTTTGTGAAATCATGCGGAGCTCGTGGCCGCTGAAAACAGCGGTGGCTCGAGCAATCGATTGCTGTTGCGGAGACTTCATTCACGAAATATACCCTAATGTGTCCCTGTTCTTGATATACAATCACTGATTAACATCTTTGGTTTTAATGAGAAAATAAATAAACTATACTCAGCGGATCTATGTATTTATTTACTACCATAAAGAATCGCTGGACTGCAAAATATTGTGTTATAGCAGACGTAAGGAACTATCATCCAATTTCTGGACACACACACACACACACTCCTATCGCAGATTTTTTATTTATTTATTGACCTGAGGGAAGGGTTCTGGCAGACCAATCACAGCGCTTGCGCTCCGCGTAGAATTGACGCGTTGTTACATTTTTGGAGAGGTGCGCGTCAGGGTACGGCGTAGGGTACGGCGTAGCCAACGCGTCTATGCGTAGGGTACGCCGTACCCTCTGCGTGCACTCGACGCAGAAGTATAAATTGGCCTTACGGCGTACCCTACGCATAGACGCGTTGGATACGCCGTACCCTGACGCGCACCGCTCCAAAAATGTAACAACGCATCAATTCTACGCGGACCGCAAGCGCTGTGATTGGTCTGCCAGAACCCTTCCCTCAGGTCAATAAATAAATAAAAAATCTGCGATAGGAGTGTGTGTGTGTGTGTGTGTGTCCAGAAATTGGATGATAGTTCCTTACGTCTGCTATAACACAATATTTTGCAGTCCAGCGATTCTTTATGGTAGTAAATAAATACATAGATCCGCTGAGTATAGTTTATTTATTTTCTCATTAAAACCAAAGATGTTAATCAGTAATTGTATATCAAGAACAGGGACACATTAGGGTATATTTCGTGAATGAAGTCTCCGCAACAGCAATCGATTGCTCGAGCCACCGCTGCTGAAAACAGCGGCCACGAGCTCCGCATGATTTCACAAACACATTCCAGCGCCAGATCGCCTTATTTAACTTTACTAATCAACTAGAGATGCTTAATTTGCTTTAGATACAACAACTCAAGCTGCAAGAAAAGCCGCTCTCTCACTGCTGCTGATACTCCGACATGAATGTACAGATTCTCCACACGAAGCTGCTTCTTCTTCGGCTGTTCTCTTGATTACACCAACATGCCCGAGGACACTGCCTACTAGCGTCTGCATGTGTAACTGCACATTGACGCAGACAACAGCGCAGAAGTATAAATGCTCACGACGGCGTCGGCTACGCGCGTAGCCTACGGCGTACACTCGACGCAGAAGTATAAATTGGCCTTTACACCCCTAGTGCGAATATCTCTGACGTTCTGAACGCATGTCTTGGAGTAGCTACAGCAGAGCTTCCAGTTTCTCAGGAGATGTTTTTCTGCAAGTGCTATATCGTCCCCTTGGAATTATAAGTTGTGTAGCCTACATTTTGGATGTTTTTATTTAGAAAATAAAAAGGTTCTTTCTACACAGTGGAATGGAATGCTAAAAAATAACATTTTATTTCCGCCAAAATAAAAGCTCTGTTTAATGTTTGAAAGAAATCAACATTTCTTGTTTTTAAAAGAAGTCTCTTCTGCTCAGCAAGGCTGTATTCATTTGATCAAAAAACAGTCATATTGTGAAATATTATTATAATGTAAAACAGCTGTTTTCTATGTGAATATATAGTAAAGTGTAATGTATTCCTGTGATCAAAGCTGAATTTATCATCATCAATGATCACAAATCATTCTCATATGAGGATTTGATGCTCAAGACACATTTATGATTATCAGTTTTTATATTACAATATTTTTAGGATTCTTTGAAAGCTTTCTATTTAAGAGAAATGCTGTCCTTTTTAATCTTCTATTCATCAAGTGAGCATATTCAGCATAAGAGACTAGGCTACTTAAAAAAAAGAAAAGGAAAAAAAAAAGTACATATCCCAGTCTGAACTGTAGTACTGTAAGGCTTTGACTATTAACATCTGACCACTCTTGTGGGTTTGCTACTGGTACAATTAAAAACTGTGTAAGGGTAAAAACATGACAGGCAGACATGATGTAAGCAACACAGCGACAACTTCTAACATTGATACTGGGTGTGTGAATGATCAAGAATTGACAATAGTCAATCGTTTTGTGGCACAGAGGGGCCCCCAAATAAAATTCTGCTTAGGGCCCCATAAGGGCTTGGGCCGGCCCTGTTGATCTAAAAGAAACTTGATATGCTTGGATCAACTGTGAGCTAAATGTTGGACCTCATGCCCTGGTGGAAAGGCCGAAATGTTTTGGAGTGTTGACGTTTAATTAACAGTTTGCTGGAGTGGTGTAAATAAGAGGTGTTCAGGAGAGCTCTTGGCTTGGAGAATCGCAGCAGTTGATTGGTCACCGCATGTGGCTATATCTGTCCAAATAGAACTCCCATAGACCTCGATATTGAGTCACAGGCTTATTAAACCCAACCTTCATAGTCAAAATGCCAAACCACAAATACCAATAAATAACTTCTTGCACTTGCAGCGCTAACTAGCTTTTAGCATATCTGGGAAACTATAGCATAGTGATTGTAACGATCATATTGATGCAGAATCTTTCTCTATTCAGCCATTGTGCAGATTGAAAAGTCAATAATTACTGATACACCATCAACACTGATACAACAACGATTCTTCAACTTAAAAGATTTGTTCAAAAACATAGATTCTTTCACAAATGAAACACCTTAGTGACAAGCCGCCATCACATTGGTAAGTCAGTACGGAACCCTGTTTCCGCCACAATAAAAATCATGCTTTAATAAATTATAACACAAAATGTCATAATTATGAGATATAAATGCGAAATTAAATTATGAACAATTTCTATGATCAATTATGAAAAAGAGTTGAAATTTTGACTGTCATAAAAAAAATGTAATCTCGTAATTTAGACTTTTTATGTCAGAATTATGAATTTTTTGTCAAAGCTTTGGCTTATTTAATTTAAATGTATGTCATTATTATGCTTAATATGTCATAAACTTTATGGCTTAGCATCTCATTAAGACTTTTTACTTGAGAATTTATCTCATAATTTCAACTTTTTGTGCCATAATAATTGTGTTTTTACATCATAATTTACCACGGCATGATTGAATTTTTATTAATATTATTATTTTTATACTATATACTCAGATCTTGACTGAGAAAGATGATTGTGGAACAGTGTCTTTTTCAAATAGTATCTGTCACTGGTACATTATAGCACATTTGCTGTTTTTATCTCTGTTATCTGGAGCTATTGAATTGAAAAGGTGACCTTTGTAACAAAATGTGCCAATACATCATGCTACATTGATTTGTCTGTGCCTGACAGGAGACCGTGGACCTTGGGGAGATCATGTTCTCACTCTGCTATCTACCTACAGCAGGCAGATTAACACTCACAGTCATCAGGTGCAGGAACCTAAAGGCAATGGACATTACAGGATACTCAGGTAGCATTTACTGCCTTTGAGCATCAAAATACAGACATGAGATTAGAAGTAGGGGAGAGTGGGGTGAAACCATAGGGTGAAACGTGTCATAAGCACTCTCTCAATCTAGAAAACATACTTTTTGTCATGTGACCATGGATTTTGAAATAAATTACTAGCATATTACTAGGATATTGTTATTGATAATGGTGTTTATTAGTACTTATAAAGTACATATTAATGCCTTTTTCTGCATGACCATAGTCTGCATCCCTTAATCCTACCCCATACCTTCACAACTACATTACTAACTATTAATAAGCAGTAATTAGGAGTTTATTGAGGCAAAAGTCATAGTTAATAGTTAGTTAATAGTGAGAATTGGACCCTAATCTATATATATATATATATAATTACAAATATATATTGCATATTAAAGCATGTCTAAGTAAATATTAAAGCATTTCTTGGCAGCTTTTTTCTCTTTTATGTTCTTATTTTGATTTGAAATATAAATCATTCATGTATTCTTTTGATTCAAACCCCTTGACACATCCTCGAGTAACTATTTGTATTACCTCTGTCTTATTTCTCCTTGCCTAAAGGACAACATAAGTAAAACGTAGCACCACTCTCCTCTATAATTGCTCAATTTGGTTTTATGGCTTCTGGAAAGCTTTTTTTTATTTTCTCATATAGTGTTAATACACACGTCCAGCATGCTCTAATCATGGTTTTATGTTACAAATTCTGTTGAGTCTGTTCATGTAAACAAACTTTCCCAGAGGTAAATCAGCAGCATTACTGAGCGAGTTAAGCCAGAAAGTCTGAAGAAGCGTTACGAATGTGATGCAGGGAAAGATTTTAAGCTCCAATAACATGAATTACTCACACTGTCATGGTTGTTCCTTATAATGATAGTCACACAGCAGACATTTTTACTTTTATCTGCTGAAGAGAAAACGTTTTTCATTTGCAGTAAAATTGAATTCACGTTCAGTGGATAGTATCTATTTAGAAGTGCCCCAAGCTAATTTGGTGTCAGAACAAGTACTTCTCATCTGATTTGTTCTGCTCAAACTGGAAGTAGTTTATGGCTTAATAATGCACAAGCATAATGGATCAAACAAATTGCACAATGATGGAGAGGGATGGAAATCAGTATGCAGCTCTGATGTCAGAATCAGAGCTCAAGTCATTTCATTAAAGCCCTAAATCTCAATGGCCTTCTATTCACACTGAATATTAAGTTGGCTCTCTGAAGATATCCAGCATTCATTTCTAATCTTATCATCTGACACTCTCATCAACTTCAAGCTATTGTTAGAGGATTAATTAATTGAAACTATAGTGCATACTGCAATATGTTTAAAGTAAAGTAATATATTAATGAATTAATAAATAAAAAGTCAAACTGCAAAAGTGAAATTAATAGCGGTTATATGACCTGGACTAATATCAGTGTTTTCTCTGAGCAGATCCCTATGTGAAAGTATCCCTCATTTGTGATGGGAGACGTCTCAAAAAGAAGAAGACCACAACAAAGAAAAACACCCTGAATCCCACTTATAATGAGGCTATTATCTTTGACATCCCTCCCGAGAGCATGGACCAAGTCAGCTTGCACATCTCAGTCATGGATTATGACCTGTATGTAACAGCTATTTCTCATTTATACATTGAAATGTAAAGAGACAGTTCAACCAAAAGTGAAAATTCTGTTAATATTGACTCACTGTCTGTCAGCAGCGGTTGCAAAAATAAAGGAAAAGAGCTGGATCTGTTCGCAGCAAGTATTGATTATCAAAACTTAAATCAAAATACCCAGAACATACTCGATAATTAACATGAACAGATCTTCAGAGTAAACACAATGAGAACAGATAACAAACTGAAAGAAACATAGAGCTTCAAACAAGTCAATCAACGAAATTAAAAACAAGTGCACAACTCATTAATCAAATCAATGAGAAACCATAGAAACTAACTGAGACACAGGAAACTAAAACACGTGTCCAACCCACCCAAAACAGAAAATGAAACAGATTACCCACAAAACTGTCCTGCTGCAAATAAGAATTTTAATAAGAACCATTCTCTCACGCAAAGCTATTAAATGGCTTCAGAATGCGAAAATAATCCATCTCTGTAAATCCATAAAATGCCATTGAATGGGTTCCGCTCCTTCGCTTGAAAAACCACACACAGCGACCGTGACAGTAATCCATACGACTCCACTGGATGAATCAATGTCTTCTGAAGCGAAACGATACAGGAGTTTGGACAATAAAACTAAAACACTGGCCGATTTTTTGTTGGAGGTTTCACTCCTATATATGCGCAGCCTGGTGGCCAATCTTTACTGATTTTACATTCCATCAGTAAGAACAGAGTGTGAAGATTGAATAAACAGAGCAATAGCACAGCTGTATATAAAATATTGCAATTCGCACAAAACAATGGGAGACATATCAAAAGAAGACAGAAGAGGACAAATTGTCCTCAATGTTTCAATGATGCCAACAGTGAAAAACTTGGGCTGTGGACAATGTTAAACATGTATTGTTCTTTGACCTTAACCACCTTCACCATCTTTCCCACATCCGTGGGAGTTATGGTGTGGAGAAGACCCAAAAAGGCTTAACACCCGGACAGACTGAAGCACGCAGATGGATCAGTGATGGCTTGGGCTGCAATATCATGGCATTCCCTACTGTGTTTGACGGCCGAACCATTCTGGAGGACCATGTGCACCTAATGGTTCAAACATTGTATCCTTGTGCTGTGTATCCGCATTATAATGCACCAATACACACAGCATGACTTGGGACAATGGTTTGATGAATTAAAGTGAAGTAGAAAATATGGCCTGCACAGTCACCAAATCTAAATATTTTGAGCCAGTTTGGGGTATTTTGAAGATAATTTTTTTCTCCACCAACACCACATAGTGATATGGCCACTGTTCTGGAAGAGAATTGGGTCAAAATTCCTCTGGCCACTGTGCAGGACTGTATCTGTCATTCCCAAGATGAACTGATGCTGTATTGGCTGCAAAAGAAGGCACTACACCATACTAATAAATGATTGCAGTCTGATTGCAGGCATTTTAGTTTCATTGTCCAACCCCTGTAGGTGTGTGTAAGAAAAATACTAATATTTTTAACATTTTAAACTATAAATCATTGCTTTTAGTCTACAGTCATCAAGAGAAGGATTTGTGACACGTGACATAAATGCGTTATTATGAAGCTTGAGCGAGAAGTGGTGGTCCTCTGTGCTTCCATGTTACTTTCGCTCAAATGTCAAATGCACTTACATTTATATGTCAAGCTGAAATTGTGAACGCACATAGGAAAGAAGCAATGGTTTAAAAGAGTTTAAAATATTAGTTTCTCTCTAACATATATATCGTTTCACTTCAGAAGACATTGATTCATCCACTGGGGTTATATGGATTACCGTAACGATCACTTTTTCACAATCTGTTTTCAAGCGTCACCCATTCACTTGCATTATATAGTTTAGACTCACAGAGATGAATTATTTTCCTTAAAATCTTTCTTTGTTTATCTGAAGAATGAAAGTCATGTACATCAGATGAGGGTGAGTAAATGATGAGAGAATTTTCATTTTAGGCTGAACTATACCTTTAATACAGTTCATGTATTATTATACAACCCCATTTCCAAAAAAAATCTGTAGTTTCTCTTGTACCTTTATTAAACTGTCAAAAGATCAAACTGTCAAAGAAAATATATTTTGTAAATGTTTTTATTTTGTTTATTTTGATGGCTGCAACACACTCCAAAAATTTGGGACAGAGGCATGTGTACAACTGTCACATCACCTTTTCATTTAATTACACTTTTTGATTGTTCGGGAATCGAGGATACTAATTGTTGAAGTTTTTCAAGTGGATTTTTTGTCCAAGCTCAACAGTCTGTGGTCACTATTCTCTCTTTTCATGACGGGCCACACATTTTCAATAGGAGACAGATCTGGACTGCAGGCAGACCAGTCAAGCAAATTCACTCTACAGTGTAGAGTGTCTAAGAAACCATTCAGTTGTAGAACATGCTGAATGGCCTGCTGAGGCCTGGCATTGTCTTGCTTCCGAGGAAAGATGTCAGTATATGTCTCTGTACAATCCCAATATGTCTCTGTGTCAATGGTATCTTCCCACTCATGCAAGTCACCCATGCTGTTTGCACTGATGCACCCCATACCGTGACCGATGTTTGCTTTTGCACCTGTCGCTGATGAAAGCTGAAAAAAAACCAAGCTGAAATGTGGTCTCATCTGACATTTCCACTGTGTTTCGGATCATCTGAGATAAGCTTGGGCAGAGAGAACTTGGCAGCATCTCTGCATAGAATTGAGATATTTCTCCTTGTGTAACAGATATTCAAGTTGCATATCTTTGAAGCAGCGGCAGACTGTTAAGACTGTTAAGTGACAACGGTTTTCCAAAGTACTCCTGAGCCCATGTGGCTAAATTTAACAGAGTAGCATGACGGTTTCTCATGTAATGCCGTCTGAGGGCTCAAAGGTCACGCACATTCAACAGAGGTCTCCTGCCTTACCCTACATTCAAAAAAATAATTTGTTGAATTTTGTTAAAAAAGCTGCGTCAAGTGGTTCCACACAACTATATTGAGTCATTTTCACAAATAACAATTTAGTTATATGAACAAAAACAAAATTTGTTCATAAAACTAACAACATTTCTTTAAGTAAATACAAACCATTTGAATTTGTCACTGTTACATAATATTTATATGTGCAGTTTACTTAATAATGTTATATTAAATGTATAAAAGTTTATGTTAGGTGAACACATTTATTGATTTTATTTACCTTATTATTACCAGACCCAAAGGTTCCAAACCTCCGGCCGGGGGTGAAATATTGTGCCCCCCGCCTGAGATAGGAGATCCCTCCTCAGAGGAATCTGCCATGGAGGACCTGCCAGCAGAGCTATGATATCCGAGAACCAAACTCGCGTCGGCCAACGGGGTGCTACCAGAAGTAGGCTGACCCCCTGTTGGCGGACCCTCTCCAGGACTCCCGGGAGCAGAGCAATCGGGGGAAATGCGTACAAACGCAGCCTCGGCCACGTCTGAACCATGGCATCCAACCCCAGTGGGGCTGGATGCGTGAGGGAACACCACAGTGGGCAGTGGGACGTCTCTCGAGACGCCACCAAGTCCACTTCCACTGGGCTGAACCTCTCGCACATGGCCTCCACCACCCCTGGGTGGAGTCGCTACTCCCCGGGCCTCAGCCCCTGCCTCGACAGGATGTCTGCTCCCTGATTTTGGACCCCCGGGACATACATTGCCCTGATGGACAACAGTTTCCCTAGGGTCCACAGGAGAATTTGATGCGCCAGTCTGCATAGAGGGCGCGACCTCAGACCCCCCTGCTCCGAGCCCCAACCAGTGAGGGAGGCGCCTGTTGAAACGGATTCCCGGCAACAGGACGCTCCAACACTGGCCCCTGGGACAGAAACCAAGGTTTCTTCCATATGACTAGGGAACGAAGGCATCTGTGCGTTACCCTGATCGTACAGAAAGGATTCCCTCTGGGGGAAAAACCCCTTGGTTTTCAGCCACCACTGTCTCATGTGCAGCAGGCCAAAAGGTATCATATTGGACGCTGCTGCCCTGAGCCCCAGCACTCGCTGAAAGTGCTTCACAGTGGTGCTGTGGCCTAGCCTTATTCCTGAGACCATCGCCAGTATGGTCTCGATTTGCGTGGGAGACAATTGTGCCCGCATCGTCGTCGAGTCCCATACGATCCCTAGAACCGTAGTCCTCCGGGACGGCGTCAACACACTCTTTGTTGTGTTGAGTCTCAGCCCCAAGCACCTTATATGGGCCAGAACGACATCTCAATGCCGAACTGCCATCTCGTACGACTGGGCCAATATGAGCCGTTGAACTTCCTGTGACATAGAAGGATGGAGATATGGAAGTATGCATCCTTTAGATCTATCGTGACGAACCAGTCCTCGAACTGGTTCTGACTCACGATGATGGGAACCGTGAGCATTTTGAATCTGAACCTCCTCAGAGACCGATTTAAATACCTCAGGTCTATAATCGGACGCAACCCTCCATCCTTTTTGGGAACTATAAAGTACCGGCTGTAGAACCCGGACTCCCTCTCTGGCGGAGGAACGCACCCTAAGGCTTCCTTCGCCAGCAAGGATTTTACTAGTTCCTTTACCCAACCCCACTCTTTGTCTACAGTACGCAGGACCCACTCTCGAGGCTGGCTTCGGGTGTTACACGAGCCTCGTCCCCAACCCCCTGAAGCGGATGACCGGCAGGAAGTGGTTGGGAACGATTCTCTATGTGCGGACGTGTTAGCTGCCCAGCCGCAAGTCTTTCCAGAGGCGACTGGAGCAGCATGCGTTCGCGAGAAATCGATGTGGCCCGAAGCGTCATAGACGGCAGGATTACCTCGATTTCCCCGGAGCGCCGCAGAGGAAGCAACCTCGGTTGCCCCTCTACGGGGGGGACCGCTCTTGGAAGTCCAGCCGAAGCTAGGACTTCTTCCCAGCAGCCTTCCGCCCTGGAGTACGTTCCTCAGATCGCCTCCAGGAGCGGAAGACCGATGGTGGAACTGCTCCTGGAGGAGGGGCTCTAGAGGCGACGCTCTCCTTCTGCACCTGCCGGTGCGAGGAGCTGGCAGACGGCTGAGGCTGCCCCCTAGGGGCCGCCTTCCCAGGCTCTGAGTGGCGAGGGAGGTACTGGCGGAAGGCTGCTGACTGCTTCTTCGCCTCCTGGTATTTGGCGACAACGGTCTCAACCGCGTCACCAAATAGACCAGAAGGCAAAATCGGGGAGTCTAGGAGGAAGGTCTTATCCTTCTCCCTCATCCCCGACAGATTCAGCCAGAGATGCCTCTCCACAGTCACCATAGAAGCCATAGCCCGGCCAATAGCACGGGCCATCTCCCTGGTGATGCGGAGAGACAAATCTGCATCCCTCCGTAGTTCCAGCACATCCTCCGGAGAGGGACCGTCGCCCTCATCGAGCTCTTTCAGGAGGTCAGCCTGGTAGGCCTGCAAGATAGATAATGTGTGCAGGGAACTACCAGCCCGCCCAGCCGCCATATAAGCTTTTGCCCACCAACGATGAGGTGTCCCTCGGTGTGTAGATCCGGGAAGAATGGTAAACCCCGGCGAGGTGTTTGGACCCGGCGAGAAAGAAACCGGTCGTCCAGCCTACTGGCTGGCTGAATTTCCGGCACTTCCTGTGGCCAATTGATATTCAATTTGGCCACCGCACGAGTCAAAACCTCAATTAGCTCCTCTTGGGCGAGTGGATGAAGCGATGAAACACTTTCTGCTTCTCCACCCGCCCCGATGCCAAACTCATCCGGCTCCTCGGAACCAGAGAGAATAAGCATCGGATCCTCAACCCCGGGGGAAGAAGCTGCAGCGCGGGCTTCCACACGGGGAGGAAGATCCTTAGAACTGTCAGACAAGGATTGGGAAAGTGCCGCAGCAGTCCCAAATCCTGCTGACAAGTCCTTCTGTGAACCCCATGATCTGTGACACCGAGACGCCTCAGCGACCGCGGGTCCAGGACCATGGGGCTCACGAGGCTGGCCGGCCTCATCGAACACGGCCAGCCGAGAGCGGAGCAGTCTGAGTGTGAGCAGCTCACAATGCTGACAGGCAGCTCCCTCGAGAGCCGCCCAAGCATGCTCAACACCCAGACACTGCACACAAAGCAGGTGTGTATCTGAGCCCGAAATGAAGCGGGGACACGGATGCACACACTGCTTAAACTCTCTCATATTCTTTTCCATCATTCACACACACTTTTGCAACTGTGACAAACAACAGTAAATAGACAGACAATTTCAACAGAGAGCGCTATGCTGAAGAGCAATAACTGCCGTTTCAATGCGCCGGCTCCCCTTTTATACTTCCGGGTATGCCGTCACAGTGACGTCATCACGCACGCCAATCAGATTGGTTTAGTTTCTATACGGACTTCAGATTCGCTAGTGCTTAGGGAGTATCCCCAAAGTGTCGTTCCGACGCAGTGAGAGTTCCCTCGAAAGGGAACTATTAAATATAACAAAAAGCATATTTTTAGAAACAAAATTAAAAGAATAACTTAATTCAGAACAGTAAGTCCATCCAATAAATGAGTGTATGAGTGGCCACATCCTAAACACAGACACCACTCTTCTGCATAATGGTAACCACAAAATTACAGAAACTCCTCTAAATGTCCAACATAACTGCACATAACACTAACATAAACTAACAACATCTTTCCCCTTACTGAAAAAGATAAAATTACACTTCCCTAAGTGTAAAATCCCTAAATTTACTCTCCTATTGCAGTCCCTTGCAAAGCATGCTGGGAACTACAGATCCACTGCCCAGTTTGTTCGTTTCACTCAGCAATGTTAAGTTGACCGAACAAACACTTATTAAGTAAAGCTGACAATACAAATTTTTAGTAGAAACAACTCAGTAAATCTAAGTAAATTTAGTTACACAAGTTTTTTAAGTAATGTGAACAAGGATGATTTGAGTGCAACAAATAACAGTGAAAGTTCACTCTGAGTTTACGTGTAGGCCTACCGAGATTTCTCTGGATTCCCTGAATCTTTTCACGGTATGGTAGATGGTGAAAGACCTTAATACTTTGAAATATTGCATTGAGAAATGTGATATCTGAATTGTTTGACAATTCTCTCAAGATATTTAGCACCAAGTGGTGAGCCATGACCCATCTTTGCTTGCAAAGACTATGCTCTTTTTACGCTAATTTTACGATATTACCAATTCACCTGCTTATGGTGGACCATTTCAAAACTAACTTGGGTGTTCTATAATCTTTTCACTTTTATTTTGCCTCTGTCCAAACTTTTTTGGAGCAGCCATAAAATAAAAATGTGTTTATTAATTTGGTCAGTGAAAACATTGGAAATCTTTTCTTTGTACCCTTGTCAGCTAAGTAAAGTTTCAAGAGAATTAGCAAACCACAAATTCTTGATTTTATTGCAAACTTCTCTGGAAATGGGGTTGTACGGTATATTTGTGCATCAAACTCAAGGCACACAACCCAAACAAAGAAATATTGAAACAACCTGTACAGGATATATTAGAATAGCAGGATCACCAGACATCAGAATGATCACATGGTACATGTGCTTAAGTAGGACGAGGAAAAGGTCAGATGTCACAGAATTCACCACTCACCTCTCTACTGGAACTGCTCAAAGAACCGGGTGCATTTTACCCAATATTGTCAAGTCTCGAGCAGTCAGTCTGATAGTGTCCATGACAAGAACATGCACACACACACGATTAGATGTCAGGATCTGCTATTTCATAATTGTCTTCCTTGGGTTCACAAAAGGACTCACGTAAAGTTCAGCACCACTGAGGTAAATGTATGTTGATTTCTTTATCCTGTGGCACTACAGCTAGTCTCTCTTAGTCCAAATATGCACATATTTTTACACACATAACTTGGTGCAAAAGAGGCCAGTTGCACTGGCAGGCAAACACATATCATTGTCTTTTAACAAAATGCTTTTGGGCCATGCAAACTTTGTTACATTATTCATTGTCAGAGTGGATGTTTGATGGATATACCAATGCATAGATAATTCTTTAACAAACAAATCTAATCTTGCAGGGTGGGCCACAATGAGATAATTGGCGTGTGCCGTTTGGGCTGTGGTGTTGAAGGTTTAGGTAGAGACCACTGGAATGAGATGCTCGCATACCCCCGTAAGCCAATTGCACACTGGCACCCACTGCTGGAGCCTAAGAAATCGGAAAAAGTGGTGAGTAACCCTTCCTCCAGGAATGCAACCATAAATGTGAAGGGTAGGTAGAATAACCCTCTGAATTAGTGTTTATATCAGGGGTATAACATCTTGCATCTGGAAGGCCAGAGTTCAGCTTCAACTCCAAGTAAACATACTTGAACCAGATAATCAAGGTCTTACTGGGCATTCTAGAAACTTCCAGGCTGGTGTGTTGAGGCAAGTTGGACAGACTCTGCATGACAGTGGCAATCCAGGGCCAAGTTTGGACACCCCTGGTTTATATAGAACTAATAACTAGGTTTTTTAAATGCAAATTCATTTTTGACCAATCGCCATTCTCTCTTTGTAAATATTCAGATCCCCTATAGTCACATCCTCAGCCTTGTACTTCATGAATAATACATGAGTGGAATATGCCAGTGTTGATTTTAATTCACACACTGAAATTCTGTCCCCTATTCTGAAATGTGGTCAAGAGTTAATCATGAGGAAAACATGAATTTGTCGCTATGTTATCGCATTTTGCTCGCTTCATTCAATTTACTGTTTACAAAAAACTGTTAAAAATAAAAACAAGCCATTTTAATAAACATTGTCTTTATTTTTAACAAAGTTATGTAAATGAATTCAAATTATTCTAAAAAATACTGTTGTTTCACCTATCTGGGCATCTCTGCATTGTGTTTGGGGACGTGGCCACACACTCTTTCATCTCAATATTTAATTAGTAGGCCTAAGAAATAATAACTGGTGGCTTATATAGACTGTAAGCCATTGTTTTTGGTCATTTTTAAAGGGGTATGTGTTTCCAGTACTGATTTATCTGTACCATTTTGAGTTAAATTAGGTTTTATTGGAAATCACCATTATTGAAATTACTGTCCCTTCTAATTAAGTTTGTATTGAATAAATGAGTGTGCCAGAGAATTTTTCTGCTAGTATATGAGAAACAGGCTATTCAACAAAGGCTAATTCTCATTTTTACAACTGTATATAAGCAAATAATTACATAAACGCATATATATATATACTTTTATGTATATAATCACATATATATATATATATAAAATAACACGTTTTTAGATACATAAATTTAATGCGACCACAGTGTAAAATTTACTCTTTTGAGAAATATTTGCTCTTTATAGAGTGCATCTCTTCTGCTGTGCTGCTTCGTCTCTATAATGCTCTCATTGATTGGTTTTTCATATGTCTTTTCTTACAGTGGAAAGCTAGAACGGCCAGTTTTGACAGTCAGGGTTCTTGCCCCTCCCCCAAACCTCCTGCCAGCCCTTGATCAGAACCATATGTAAACCTACAGGCTCGGCGTCCTTGCTGTTGTCCATTTGTCTGTCCAATGAAAACAAAAGCCCTGCTACTTTCCCCTATGGGTTGGTTTAGATGGTTCCCAAACAGTGATCTAAGATCAGACCCTGTTATCTCTGCCCCGATGTTCCTCGTGTTCAAGCTCTTCCAGTCCATATGATCCTCAGTCAATTCTTGGAAGTGTTGTACAAACCTTTGTACCTACTAGAATACTCTACAAAGCCAGCTTGTGTTCCTAGAATAGCTTGGTATCGTCAGCGGAGATGTTTCTTTCCAATATGAATTTTCCTGAAGCAAACAGAAGTTTCATCCTAATTCTGCAAAGGCCTTTGTGTACGAAAGTAGGAACAACTACTGGAAGTCCTAACAATGAAGTGAGAAAAAGTGGTATATAAAATATTGAGACAATGTTTTGTGCGAGTGAGAAAAAGAGCGCAAATGGATTTGTCATGTGCTAACTATGAACAAACTATTTTCTCTGTCGAATCCTTGTATGAAACCTGTGAGAAGGTGTGCGTTTTAAAATATTTATCGATTTATAGATGTTGTATAAATGTTATGTGTAAAAAGAGACTGTAAATATATGAGCACAACACATTTTTCCTATCCATTCAATTCTTGACGAAACACAGATGGTTTACATGTAAAGAACTTCCTGTTCACACACAAAAACACCCACATGTAGCTGAATAAATTGAGGTGATTATTACAATAATATTCACCGTCAAGACCAGGTACAAATGTGACCATTTAAGGCAAGTGTGCTGAAATATCTATAGAGATCCGTCTTGATTTATGTGGGTTTTATTCACATTGTTTTAATAGCATTTAAAGAGGTTCTGTATCTTAGTAGCACTGAATTTAATAGCAATTCAACTCCTCTGTGAACCCTCCTGCTGATTCAATCTACCGCTGACATCTCATTCATCTTTAGACGTAGTTTTATTGCAAGTTATATTGGACTGTCAAAGTTTTCCATATTTTGACACATTGTCTGGAAAAATGTCTAGAGTAAACAATGCTCGAACTATATAAAAGAGCAGGTATAAAAGAGCAGGGTTGACATTACATCATAAAAGTAACAAACTAACGTATGTCTTCAGATTCATTTATATGTTTTATTTCACAATAATTATGTGTAAAAATGAGAGATATTTGAAATGTGAATAAAATAGTGTGGTACTGTACAGTCTCTATCCAGCAGAACTGTAACATGGAAATATATGTATAACCAAACAATTCAATATAACTGTCAACTAATCCATTTCTCAAAAAAAAAAAAAAGTAATGCTATCTTGCCCAAGTTTTATTTGTATAATATTTAATGCTCAACAGAGCAGTCAAAATAATGTTATAATGTTAAAAAACTCCAACACTTCCATTGCCCGCAATATTTTATCCCGGTGGTTTCTATGTTTTGTTTTACATTAATTCATAACACAATTTAACTTGGAATGTAAATTTAACAGAAAAAGATCTTTTTTTTTTTTTTTTTTTTTTTTTTTTTTTACACGTACTGCATATGCTGGAAATCAATACATAGATGCCCAGAAATAACTGAATTAGTTCAGAGCCTCCCTTCCAAGTCCTCCCTGGACATTTTGACTATATGTTTCAAATAAGAAAAGATGGACAATTCAAATGCACACAACACCTGTCATAAAGATGACCCCTGATAAAGACAACCTATGCAGGAAGTTCATTGTAAGATGGCGGGCAAAGCTCAAGATTCTATAGCAATGACTTTACGCTCCAGTTGGTGGTGTTGAAATATCTTGAAATATACATGGCACTTGGGGCTGTTTTACAAAATGCCCTCCCTCGTCTCATAGGGTAACTGTTAAGCTTTACATTTATATATAGTCAAATAGATTTAATATTTTAACAGAATCTTTAATTCCAAGTCAAATGGTTGTGACAAAGTGACAAACATTTTGGTCCTGTTTTTACAATATCACCAATGTTGTACTACTCAGATAATATAAAGTGTGTTTCTGTAAGTGAATGTAAAGTTAATAAGGTTCAGATCTGGTTCTTTGCCTCATCACTAAATCTTGTGTGCTGGTGTTTTAACAACCTGTTTCTG
This sequence comes from Romanogobio albipinnatus, assembly GCA_023566225.1. Lineage (NCBI taxonomy): Eukaryota > Metazoa > Chordata > Actinopteri > Cypriniformes > Gobionidae > Romanogobio > Romanogobio albipinnatus. Next base: position 31,631,383 of record CM042248.1, on the reverse strand, counting down.
CCCCCTTGTGAATCTGAACAACTTTCTAATTTTGTATTGATCATTTGTACCTGCAATATAATTTGTAATGTTTGAAAAGGTTCTTGTATTTCAAAAATGCCAAAATAAAATGTTGGTTCAGTTATTTCAAGGATAGCGTTGCTTCTCTTTCACTCTTGTGAACTTCCATCTTAAAAATCACAAATAGTGGGTTACGTTAGAGACTGCATATTGTCTGAAATGTGCAACAAAAGCAATATATTTGTGTGTTGATAAATTTAAAGGATTAGTTCACCCAGAAATGAAACATCTGTCATCATTTACTCACCCTCATGGCTTTATTTCATCACTTTGCTGTATTCTGTTTTCTATTCAATTACAATGAATGGGGACTTAAACCACCATAAAAAGTATTAATAGAGGACCACTTATACAACTTATATAAACCACTATATTGTCTTCTGAAGTTATACAATAACTTTATTAGGAAAAGTTGTTTAGAATTAATTATGTACTGTAGAAATACACTCACCTAAAGGATTATTAGGAACGCCTGTTCAATTTCTCATTAATGCCCTTATCTAATCAACCAATCACATGGCAGTTGCTTCAATGCATTTAGGGATGTGGTCCTGGTCAAGACAATCTCCTGAACTCCAAACTGAATGTCAGAATGGGAAAGAAAGGTGATTTAAGCAATTTTGACCGTGGCATGGTTGTTGGTGCCAGACGGACCGGTCTGAGTATTTCACAATCTGCTCAGTTACTGGGATTTTCACGCACAACAATTTCTAGGGTTTACAAAGAATGGTGTGAAAAGGGAAAAACATCCAGTATGCAGCAGTCCTGTGGGTGAAAATGCCTTGTTGATGCTAGAGGTCAGAGGAGAATGGGCCGACTGATTCAAGCTGATAGAAGAGCAACTTTGACTGAAATAACCACTCGTTACAACCGAGGTATGCAGCAAAGAATTTGTGAAGCCACAACACGCACAACCTTGAGGCGGATGGGCTACAACAGCAGAAGACCCCACCAGGTACCACTCATCTCCACTACAAATATGAAAAAGAGGCTACAATTTGCACAAGCTCACCAAAATTGGACAGTTGAAGACTGGAAAAATGTTGCCTGGTCTGATGAGTCTCGATTTCTGTTGAGACATTCAGATGGTAGAGTCAGAATTTGGCATAAACAGAATGAGAACATGGATCCATCATGCCTTGTTACCAATGTGCAGGCTGCTGGTGGTGGTGTAATGGTGTGGGGGATGTTTTCTTGGCACACTTTAGGCCCCTTAGTGCCAATTGAGCATCGTTTAAATACCACAGCCTACCTGAGCATTGTTTCTGACCATGTCCATCCCTTTATGACCACCATGTACCCATCCTCTGATGGCTACTTCCAGCAGGATAATGCACCATGTCACAAAGCTCGAATCATTTAAAATTGGTTTCTTGAACATGACAATGAGTTCACTGTACTAAAATGGCCCCCACAGTCACCAGATCTCAACCCAATAGAGCATCTTTGGGATGTGGTGGAACGGGAGCTTCATGCCCTGGATGTGCATCCCACAAATCTCCATCAACTACAAGATGCTATCCTATCAATATGGGCCAACATTTCTAAATAATGCTTTCAGCACCTTGTTGAATCAATGCCACGTAGAATTAAGGCAGTTCTGAAGGCGAAAGGGGGTCAAACACAGTATTAGTATGGTGTTCCTAATAATCCTTTAGGTGAGTGTAGATTAGGGTTCGAATTATAGCATAAAACTACAGGTAGCCTAATTAAAACTATCATTCATCTTCAGATTCATATTTTATTAAATTGTGTTTGTTTGTTAGTTTTACACAAAAAGTCATGATGTGAGAATTAGACCCAAATTTAAAGGGACAGTTCACCCAAAAATTGAAATTCTGTCATCATTTACTCACCCTCAAGTTGTTTCAAACCTGTATGAGTTTCTTTGTTCTGCTGGACACAAAATAAGATATTTTGAAGAATGTTTGTAACCAAGCAGAGAGAGCAACCATTGACTACCATAGTATTTTTTCCCTACTATGGTAGACCAATCTGCTTGGTCACCAGCATTCTTCAAAATATCTTCTTTTGTGTTCAGCAGAACAAAGAAACTCATACAGGTTTGAAACAACTTGAGGGTGAGTAAATGATGACAGAATTTTCATTTTTGGGTGAACTATCCCTTTAAGTTGTTTAACCTAACAGATAATTCAGTGAGCCGTTAAAGGGTTAGTTCACCCAATAAATAATGTAATTTATTACTCACCCTCATGCCGTTCCACACCCGTAAGACCTCTGTTCATCTTCGGAACACAAATTAAGATATTTTTGTTGAAATCCGAAAGATTAATGTACTAAAAACATTTTTAAATCAGTCCATGTGAGTACAGTGGTATACATTTTATATTATAAAGCGACGAGAATATTTTTCGTGCACCAAAAAAACCAAAAAACTTATATAGTTATAACCGATTTCAAAACACTGCATCATGAAGCTTCGGAGCGGAAATGAATCAGCGAGTCGAATCCTGAAGTGGATCGCGTGTCAAACAGCCAAACTGCTGAAATCACGTGACTTTGGCGCTCCGAAGCGCTGATTCGACCGCTTCATGAAGCAGTGTTTTGAAATCGGTTATCACTATAGTCGTTATTTCGTTTTTTTTGGCACACGAAAAATATTATCGTCACTTTATAATATTAATATTGAACCACTGTTCTCACATGGACTGATTTAAATATGTTTTTAGTACATTAATGGATCTTGAGAGTGTAAATTACATTGATGCCTATGCAGGCCTCACTGAGATATGATTCATTTCGGCTCCGAAGCTTCATGAAGCAGTGTTTTGAAATCGGTGAGAGTGTAAATTACATTGATGCCTATGCAGGCATTGGAGCCTTCGGATTTCAACAAAAATATCTTCATTTGTGTCCGAAGATGAACGGAGGTCTTAAGGGTGTGGAACGGCATGAGGGTGAGTAATAAATTACATTATTTTCATTTTTGGGTGAACTAACCCTTTAACTGCTGCAGCTGAATCAGTGAATTGAACTTGAGAACAAGTTCAGTCATGAACAAATCATTCAAATCATTTCCCAAAAGCATTGTTAGCCAACTATGGTCGCAAGTTCCAACAAATTCAACGAGTCTGTTTCCCAAAACCATAGTCCCAACGAAAATTCGCAAACAGCACCGCAAAGTTGAGTGCTTGGGACATAGACTCTAAAAAAAGTTAATAGTTTCTTGTTTGCATGACAAATGGACTTAAATCCTTATCTTAATAAGCAAGCTGACATTCACTACAATCTGTATCTTTTATTTACATACAAATGTCTTTTACGTCTCGTCAAAAGATTCAAAGCGCCATTCGCATGTGCGTATGTAAGAACAAGCCTATGATTGAATCTGGAAATAAAGCAAAATAGACAAATGAGAATTACTCCTCAGATGCCATGTCGGTAATTTATAGACACAAATTTAGCATTAATTCAATCTCAAACGAATTCATTGAAATACGTTTTTACTCCACCACCTGTGTGACATCATTAACCAACATGGTTGAACAACAAATTTGCGACAATACGGTGTCGTGACTAGCTAGTTGATTTCTTCAATGTTGTATTATTTTATGGTAGTTAAGCAGCGAGTTGCGTTGTTGTATGGAAAACGCACCCCAGACCAGTTTGAGAACTGGATCAGCCAATTCATTTAAAAGTTCTGACTCATTGAAGATGCCTTTTATGGTGGTTTTGTGTCCTTTTTGATGATCAAAAGCATCAATCCTTAACCATTTTAATTTAATTGAAAAGATTCATGTTCCATAGAAAAGTTCCATGGAATAAGAAGCCATATGGACTCTGACAACATGAAGGGGAGTAAATAATGACAGGATTTTAATTTTCAGGAACACAAACTTTTTGTAGCCAGGAAAATAAAGCCTTTTAAAAGCTAAAAGGGACCACTATTCCTCAGGTGGTGGCATTATTGCCCAGAGCTTCTTCTTCAGCGCTAGTTTATACAGAATTTGGTATCCATCATCCCATGCATAGAGCAGCCGCTCCTCAGGATTGTATTTGAGGCTGGAATGGGCCCCGTAGCGCCTGGGGAAATAAATCAGAGGGGCCTCGCCACTGCTTACCATGTCATTCACATCGAACACACACTGCACACGCGAGCGGCTCGGCGGCTTGGTGTTGTAAACCACATAGACTGTGCCGCAGACAATAAAAGCAGCTTCCGCGTTGTTTCTTGGACACGCCGTATCCCACATCTGCTCTATATCCAGAGAGTTAGAGTCCATCTTAGCAAGATTAATAGTGTCTCCAGCTGGATACAGCGCCCATAGCCCATCCTCATCCGCCACCAGGTCCACCAGCGTCTCTGGATTGAGTTGGTACACTGGGCTGCGGTCCTCCATGGGAAGCACTGCACTGTCTGCAACCGAACCGTTCTTGAGGTCATATTTAATAACTTGGAGCTCTGAACTTTCACTGATGTAATAGAGAAAGCCATCATAGACTGCATGACCGGTCCCATTCCAAGCGGTGGGAACAGTGATCTGCCTGCCCTTTGATACTCCTGATGAAGCAGAGAGCTCTCGCACCGAGTTGAATTCGTACAGCATGTTGTCGGATGTGCCGTTGAAGAGGTAGACTTTTGCTGATCTGGAATCTTTGGTCCAGACACCTTTCGGGCTCCCCAACCTCTTAAGGATCTTCATTGCTTTTAGACTGGATACAATGTTCACGCACACTGTCAAAGAAAACAAACATGATTAATGTCACTGGAGAGCGTACTGGAGAGATTAATATTGCAAACTCTGAAAGCAATTTACACAGACTGCTTAGTTTGCAAAAGCACTGGAGGACAGCATTATGAAAAAAGAAATCGAGTTTAAATGCTTTTGCTTCTTTATGAAAGAAATAAACCTAGAAAACTTAAATGTGAAAATTGAGTCAGAAAGAAGAAGTTAAAACTAATGCAAGCCTCCACATTCATGAAAGATCCACCCTTAAATGTCATGTATGCATCTATAAATGTGCAGGATTGTGTGAGAATTAACAAGCTTGAATGTTAAAGGTCCCTTTCTTCGTGATCCCACTGTTCAAACTTTAGTTAGTGTGTAATGTTGCTGTTAGAGCAAAATTATAAAGCTCAAAGTTCAATGCCAAGCGAGATATTTTATTTAACAGAAATTCCCTTTCAAAGCCTACAGCGAACGGCTGGCTTGGACTACATCCTGGTACTTCCTTCATTAATTACGTCAGTCAGAACAGACTAACCTCCGCCCACAAGAATACGTGAAAAAGGGGGCGTGGTCTTGTTGCTGTCCCACGTGGAGAAGAGGACGGTCGCGTGGAGAAAAGGAAGTGTTGCGTTTGAGTGTGTTTGTCGCCATGTCGTCGAGACGCTGTTATTTTCATCCCGGAGTCAAATCACCTTTGTTTGGCTTTCCCAGGGACGCTGTAGAGATCATTAAGCGCATATATCTCCCGTTAAGAGGCGTGACCTTTCCATGCAAGTTACGTGCGCTAAGCTGCTGTCGAATCACAACACAGGAACCGGGCCATGTGCGCTAAGCTGCGGTCAAATCACAACACGGGAACCGCTGGCACAATCAGAACTCGTTATGTATTTCTGAAGGAGGGACTTCATAGAACAAGGAAGTCATCATCCGTTTTTAGGAGAGTGAAAACGTCTCGGTTACGTATGTAACCCTCGTTCCCTGAGGAGGGAACGGAGACGTACGTTAGTGACTAACAAATGGGGGTTTCGCTTAGAAGCCAATTACCTTCGAGAATTCAACAGCGCCCAATGGCAGTGCCAATGCCATGGGCATGTGGAATTTGCATGCGTAACTCCGCCCCACCTCGTGGGTATATAAGGAAGTACCCTGGCAACATCGCATTATGTTACTGCTGCAGGAGCCAAGACTGAACTCCACGTTCCAGGCAGCACAGCTGACGTGGCAGAGGAAACGTACGTCTCCGTTCCCTCCTCAGGGAACGAGGGTTACATACGTAACCGAGACGTTCCCTTTCGTTCAGTCACTACGACGTACGTTAGTGACTAACGAATGGGGGTTCCAATACAACAACGCCACTCAGCTGTCATCCAGTGCCCTGCGTAAGTGTGAGTACCCTGTCGTAAGACTAATACGGACGAAGGACTCCCACTTATCGCAGGATTACCAAGGTACACTGGGAAGCATATCCCAGTGAGGGAATGCCAAGATGCCTACCCGTGGGGAGGACTTAGAGAATACACATATGACCCGCTAAGGGCTGCATATGGAAGATCTCTAGGGTACCAGCCGAAGGTGGATTTTTAACCCTAGGGGCGGCAGGGACTTGCCAAGGGAAAGACACCTGCTCGCTGAGGAGGCTTACGTTGGAAATACTCGTGTGGGGGTCGCCGGAGGGGAACCATGCACACGGAGCACCTGGCCGGACATGAGGGTCTGGGCTCGAAAGGGCAGACTGAACTGATGTCAGCGTCAGCAGTGCTGGAGGAGCTCAGGGCTCTCGGGGAGCTCACCTGAGGAAAATATCGCACGTATCCAGTCCGTGGAGTGGAATGGCGAACAAGCGAAGACACCTGAGCCTGGCCCATTACCGGCCACCCGTAGGGGCGAGTACATAGTCGGACACTGGCTCCACTCGGAGATTGTAGAATCTGGCGAATGTGTTAGGTGTCGCCCAGCCTGCAGCTCTGCAGATGTCTGTTAGCGAGGCGCCATGCGCTAAAGCCCAAGAGGAGGCCACACTCCGGGTGGAGTGTGCCCTGACCACAAGGGGACATGGTCGACCTTGCTGCTGGTAAGCCAAAACAATGGTGTCCACTATCCAATGAGACAACCTCTGCTTTGAGAGAGCTCTTCCCTTCCGCTCTCCACCATAACAGACAAAGAGCTGGTCTGAGGTCCTGAAACATCGCGTACTGTCTACATAGGCGCGGAGAGCTTGATGGTTGATGTACGCTACTACGGCTGTGTTGTCTGTCCTGACTAGTACATGTTGACCCCTCAGCAACGCTCGGAAGCGGTGCAGGGCGAACCGTACTGCCAGTAACTCGAGGCAATTGACATGCAGAAGGCGGTGGGGTCCTGTCCAGGAGCCCGCGGCTGCTTGTTTATTGCACATGGCACCCCAGCCCGTGGATGACGCATCTGTTGATACAACAGTATGCTGGGAAACTCGTTCTAAGGACACTCCGGTCCGTAGAAACTCGAGGTTCGACCACGGGGTGAGAGTCTGTAAGCAGGCCCGAGTAACTTGTACCCGGAGCGTGCCAGACCGCCATGCCCATCTCGGGACTCGATCGCGTAGCTAGTGCTGAAGCGGTCTCATATGTAGCAATCCGAGCAGCGTTACCGCGCCTGCAGATGCCATATGCCCCATGAGCCTCTGAAATAGTTTCAGTGGAACCGCATTCTTGCCCTTGAGTTGATGAAGGGAAGTCAGCAGAGACTGCGCACGCTCGCTCGAAAGCTGCGCGCACATGGCGTCCGAGTCGATATCCATACCGAGAAAAGAGATCCTCTGCGCGGGGCAAAGTTTGCTCTTCTCCCAGTTGACCCGAAGGCCCAGACGGGCTAGGTGATGGAGCACCAGATCTCTGTGTCCGCAAACCTACTCTCGAGAGTGGCCCAGTATGAGCCGAAGGGGCGCAAGGGCTGCCTGGGCAATCTTGGTAAAGACACGAGGGGACAGAGATAGACCGAATGGTAGGACCGCGTACTGATATGCCCGCCCCTCGAAAGCAAACCGTAGGAACGGTCTGTGTCGAGGTAGAATGGAGACATGGAAGTAGGCGTCCTTCAGGTCGATCGCTGCAAACCAATCGTCCGGACGAACACATTCGAAAAGGCGTTTCGCTGTCAACATCTGGAACGGAACCGGTGAAGGTAACAGTTCAAGATGCGCAGGTCCAGTATTGGTCGTAACCCACCTGTCTTTTTGGGTACAATGAAGTACGGGCTGTAGAACCCGTAGTTCATCTCGGCTGGAGGGACAGGTTCGATCGCACCCTTCGCCAGTAGGGTGGCAATCTCCGCTCGCATGACGGGGGCATTGGCCCCGATCATAGTGGAACGGACTCCCCGGAAGCAGGGAGGAACCTGCGCGAACTGAATCGCGTAGCCGCGCCTGACGGTCCTCGCGACCCAGCGGGACAGCCCTGGAAGCTGAAGCCAGACTCCCAGAAACTGCACCAGCGGGGTAATTCGGACCACAGACGTACCCGGTGTGGGTCAGCGAGGCAGCGTTACCGGCCCGGAAAAGGGAGGCTGTGGGGCGTCCCTGTGTGGGGGCACGGTTAACTGCTGCGTCCTGACAGAGGAGACCAGGGAAGGACGCACGTTCCACTGGGGTCTGCTCTGCCAGGAGGCTGGCGACAGAGAGGGATGCGAGTGGCGGGACCCAGGGGTGGCGCGCACTGTCATCACCGATCTCTGGGGGCTCAGGGATGGGAGTGTTAATTCTTTCTTTGACCAAATTAGGGTGCTGCTGACCCGGGGGCCAGCAGCTGAACAAAGGATTCTCCCCCGGCCCTCCACCGGGGAAGGGGAAGGAGTGGTCCTGCTACCATCTCCTGGAAAGAATACTCCATCCCTGAGCCATCCGTCTCAGGAGCGCCGCTTGGCCTGGCGTTTAGCGGGGCGCGCTGAGCGGATTGTGATGCCTTCCTACGCCGACCTCTGCCACCCGGCCCGGGTGAAGGCTGCTGCTTGGGTCGGGCGGGAGCCTTAGGAGGGCGTCCTCGGCGTGGAGCAGACTGAGGCGACTGTGCCGGCGGCTGGGTGCTGGAGCAGTACGTGTTTAATAGCCTCAGTCTGCTTCTGGGCGATCGAAAACTGTTGGGCGAAGTCTTCGACCGCCCTGCCGAAGAGGCCGGCCTGGGATACGGGGGCATCGAGGAACCGGGTTCGCTCGGTGTCCCGCATATCTGCCAGGTTCAGCCACAGGTGTCTCTCCTGGACCACGTTTGTGGACATCACTTGACCCAGGGAGCGTGCGGTCACCTTCGTCGCCCGGAGAGCGAGGTCGGTGGCGGCACTCAGCTCATTTAAGAGCCCCGGATCAACTCTGCCCTCGTGCATGTCCTTGAGGATCCTGGCCTGGTAGACCTGGAGGATCGCCATGGCATGCAAAGAGGTGGCAGCCTGCCCCGCGGCTCTGTGCGATTTCGCCACCAAGGTTGATGTGAATCGACAGGCTTTGGAGGGGTGCTTAGGATCGCCACGCCAAGTTGAAGCGCTCTGTGGACACAGTTGCATCGCAACAGAACATTCAACTGGGGGGACCCCAGTGAACCCTTTGGCCGCCGCCCCATCGAGGGCAGAGAAGGCTGAGGAAGTCGCCGAACGGTCACGGGAAGACAACGGGGACTTCCAGGACCGCGCGAGTTCCTCATGTAGCTCAGGAAAGAAAGGTATTGGGGGCGGGGACTGACGGTTGTCAGCGCGCGCTCCCAAAAACCAATCATCGAGCCTAGAGCGTTCGGGACAGGGCGGAGGGTTCCACTCTATCCCTAGGCTCGCGGCTGCCCGAGACAACATGGCTGTCAGCTCTGGGTCCGACTCGGGCAATGCTGGAACGCCCGAGGGCGGCAGCACAGCCGAGTCATCATCCTCAGAGGACTCGAGCCCACCTTGTGATGCGGTGACCGTCATCGCATCCTCCTCCGGAGCGCCAAACGAGATGCGCGGGGGGGCCGGAGCAGGCCCCGCGATCTGCGTCTGAGCACTCACGGGTTGCGGTGTGCAAGACGGGGGTGTGGCCCGAGGCATGAGCGTCGGGGCTTTGTTCCACACCGTAACAGTCAGGTCACCCTGACCACCAGCCGAAGTACTGGGCCTCTGGGGCTCAGTAGATCGGGGTGTGGTAGAGGGGACTCTCACTTCATTACGAAGGTCATGGAGTCTTGACCGCAACACCGCGATGGTCATGTTCCCGCAGTGGGAACATGACTCATCCACAAACGCTGCTTGAGCATGCTGTAAGCCCAAACATACCAAGCAGTGTTTGTGCCCATCGAAAGAGGAAAGCAATCGGCCACACCCAGAAGTACACGGACGAGACATCCTGAAAAGGACGCGTCACGTGCAAGCTCTTTTTGTGAGAGGAAAGCCTCGCAGAGAACGCCGAAGCGCCCAGCGACCACACACCAGCTGTCTAGCGGACCACTGCGCAGATCAGCAGGCAGGCAGTAATGAGATCACTGGAACGCGCCGTAACACCAACGCCTCTGGAAAGCTGCTCGTCTCGAAGGCTGACAAAGACTCAGATCAGGCTTGAAGGAGTGAAGAGATCCTCTTGATGTTGCCAGCGTACTTCCTTATATACCCACGAGGTGGGGCGGAGTTACGCATGCAAATTCTGCATGCCCATGGCATTGGCACTGCCATTGGGCACTGTTGAATTCTCGAAGGTAATTGGCTTCTAAGCGAAACCCCCATTCGTTAGTCACTAACGTACGTCGTAGTGACTGAACGAAAGGGAACAGCGGTATACAGATAAGTAAATTGTGTGAAAAATACTGTGTTTTTTTACACGTGAAACATGAACACATGTTATATTGCACACTGCACACACGCAATCAAAGCTTAAAAAAAACACGAAGAACGGGACTTTTAATACATCTTGATTTTAAAATACAGGCCAACTATTTCTAAGACATTATTCAAAGACACAATTTATAAAAAATGTGTTAGGCTTTATTAGTTTCTCCTGTCATGATTTGTCACATTTTCTAGCTAAAATTGTATTAAAAATAAATTAGGGTGTTATATATAAGTATATAAAATATATAAATATAAAAGTATATATAAATATATAAGCTTATATCCATCATCCAATCAAGGAAATGCTAATGTGCTATTTTAATTAACTTTTTATTTGTATATTCCCTTGCCAGTAATTCTCTACTTTTGATAATATACACACTAGTGTTCAGTAATAATCAGTAATAGGATTTTTAAAAAAAATTAAATTAAATTAATAAAATAACAGCAGAGACATTGTTAAAAAATATACATTTCAAATAAATGCTGTGTTTTTATATTCATCAAAGAATCCTGAAATAAATGTATATCATGTTTTTCACAAACATATTAAGTAACACAACTGTTTTCAAAATCAATAATATTAATAAATATTTCTTGATATTAGCATATACTTTTGAACCGTAATGTTTAAGTATACAAATATCTCTTTTGTTTGAAAATAAATAAATACATTTAATTGACTGGAATTTTGGATTCAGTGGATTTATTGGTAACAACACTGTACTTCAGTGGAGACTGATGAACAGTAAAGGTGTCCGATAAACAGGCATATCATATGAAACACAAATACATTGTGGCGAGCAGTGAGGCCGAGGGACCGTGAGGGCGGGACGAGGCGGCGCTCATCAGGGAGGATGAGCGCCAGCTGCGCGCCGTAGCGATCTCGGCTCTCGCGGAGGAGTGAGGGAGTATAAAGGAGGAGCGACGACAGTGAGGGATGAGAGAGGACCAGGCCTGGATTTTGTGTTGTGTTTTATTTACGTTTTATTATGTGTACGCTGCAGTCGTCCGTGAGGGGCTGCAGATTTTTATTTTCATTTTGTGTTTGTTTGTATGTAGGCGGCAGTCGACCGCGAGGGGCTGCCGCCGCCATTTTATTTTGTGTTTATTTTTGATTAAAGTTTTTGAATGTTCGCCGGTTCCCGCCTCCTTCTTCCCGTACGAACAAGCTTTACTACATACATTAATTTGCTTTGAATCCAACATTCTGGATAACAAAATAGGCTAGAACCCAACAATTGCGTAACATTAAAACCAAATGGCTTATCTAGTGAACTGATTGGCTTGATTCTTTGTTCCTTGTTTCCTAATTATCAGGATGCAGCACGTTTCCTCTAAATAAATAAATCCTCAGTGTAAGTTCTCATAAAATACAAATGTCTTAAAATCAAAGCACATGCTTTTTGTTTATCCTCTCTGTCTTGAATTGCAGCTATTTTCCCTCCCAATTTGATTTTCCAGTATTACAATTTTCCAAGGAGAATTCTGTAAATGTCATGCTAATGTAATGTTATGCTAAATATAGCTAATCTCCCTTGACCAAGAGTATGTCAAGGCTAAAACTGAAAGTACATGATCAAAAGTTGGGCTTCAGCTGTCAAAACCTGATTTCCCCAACTCACCAGACAGCTCAAAGAAGTCTTCCTTCTTCCTCTCTTTGATGACCACGTCCTGTTCCACCATTTTGTCCGCTGCTTTCACACAAGGCTTAGGTGGATTCTTGGTTTCAATATAGTCCATCTCACGCTCCACACGGTCTACCCGTGCTCCTGCGCCCTCCATGTCCGAACGCAGTTTACTGTGCTCCTTGCCCAACTTCTCCAACAGGTCTGCAGCCTGCTGCCTGAATTCCTTCAGGTCAGAGTTGTAGCGGTTGTTCTGTTCATGCCACAGGGCAATGCGTTCCTGGAAGAAAGACAAATACACTAATGAGTCACTTAATTGTTTAAGATGATCTGCAGCCAGATGAAAAAGTGCAGCAAATTCTTTCCTATGTTACATTTATCCCAGTGGTGAATAGTTTTCAGTGCTTTATTGAAGGCCTGCAGGTGGTTCAGAAGTGTTGAGTCATTCTGGACAGCATGTGTCAGCCTCTTTTTTCCAGTCAAAGGCAAAATCAATTTTATCTGAATACAGGAGATGGAGAACCTGAGTAATATCTGAGGCTATCAAACAAGGGCCCAGTTAAAATTCAATAGGTTTTTTTTTTTATTAATTTCTTGCGGAGTTGAAGGAGTCTACAATTTTTGATACCCTTCAGTTCCACAAATCAGTTATAATATTCTTATGCAATGCAGTTACAACTATTTAGTGACTTGATAGTATACACTCACCTAAAGGATTATTAGGAACACCATACTAATACTGTGTTTGACCCCCTTTCGCCTTCAGAACTGCCTTAATTCTACGTGGCATTGATTCAACAAGGTGCTGAAAGCATTCTTTAGAAATGTTGGCCCATATTGATAGGATAGCATCTTGCAGTTGATGGAGATTTGTGGGATGCACATCCAGGGCATGAAGCTCCCGTTCCACCACATCCCAAAGATGCTCTATTGGGTTGAGATCTGGTGACTGTGGGGGCCATTTTAGTACAGTGAACTCATTGTCATGTTCAAGAAACCAATTTTAAATGATTCGAGCTTTGTGACATGGTGCATTATCCTGCTGGAAGTAGCCATCAGAGGATGGGTACATGGTGGTCATAAAGGGATGGACATGGTCAGAAACAATGCTCAGGTAGGCCGTGGCATTTAAACCATGCCCAATTGGCACTAAGGGGCCTAAAGTGTGCCAAGAAAACATCCCCCACACCATTACACCACCACCACCAGCCTGCACAGTGGTAACAAGGCATGATGGATCCATGTTCTCATTCTGTTTACGCCAAATTCTGACTCTACCATCTGAATGTCTCAACAGAAATCGAGACTCATCAGACCAGGCAACATTTTTCCAGTCTTCAACTGTCCAATTTTGGTGAGCTTGTGCAAATTGTAGCCTCTTTTTCCTATTTGTAGTGGAGATGAGTGGTACCCAGTGGGGTCTTCTGCTGTTGTAGCCCATCCGAGGTTGTGCATGTTGTGGCTTCACAAATGCTTTGCTGCATACCTCGGTTGTAACGAGTGGTTACTTCAGTCAAAGTTGCTCTTCTATCAGCTTGAATCAGTCGGCCCATTCTCCTCTGACCTCTAGCATCAACAAGGCATTTTCTCCCACAGGACTGCCGCATACTGGATGTTTATCCCTTTTCACACCATTCTTTGTAAACCCTAGAAATGGTTGTGCGTGAAAATCCCAGTAACTGAGCAGATTGTGAAATACTCAGACTGGCCCGTCTGGCACCAACAACCATGCCACGCTCAAAATTGCTTAAATCCCCTTTCTTTCCCATTCTGACATTCAGTTTGGAGTTCAGGAGATTGTCTTGACCAGGACCACACCCCTAAATGCATTGAAGCAACTGCCATGTGATTGGTTGATTAGATAATTGCTTTAATGAGAAATTGAACAGGTGTTCCTAATAATCCTTTAGGTGAGTGTATAATATTATTATTTTAACATATTATCAATGTTGAAAACAGTTGTGCTGCTTAACATTTTTGTTGAAAGCATGATACTTTTTAGGATTTAGGATACTGATTAGGATTTTAGGAAACAAGGTTCAAAAGAACAGCATTTATTTTAGAAACATTTTTAACATTATAACTGGATTTACGGTGACTTTTGATCAATTAAATGCAATCTTGCTAAATAAAAGTATTAATTTCTATATAAAATGAGAGAAATTATTTGAGGTACAAAACCTCATTGTTGCAGGAGCTACAGAATATATCTTGTCCCAAAGATATATTACTATATTAAAAGTACTTGAATATGGTGCCAAATGTTCAGAATATGTCCATTTATAGTATATGTCACTACCTTAATCCACTGCTATATTCCTCATCTTAGCCTAACATATTGTATACCTCTATCTGTAAAATTCTGTTTATAGTAATAGCCATCTGTATATTATACTCATAGTACATATTCACCTGTAAATTCTGTTTATAGTAATAACCATCTGTATATTTATTCATTGTACATATTCACCTGTAAATTCTGTTTATAGTAATAACCATATCTCTCTCTCTCTCTCTCTCTCTCTCTCTCTCTCTCTCTCTCTCTCTCTCTCTCTCTCTCTCTATATATATATATATATATATATATATATATATATATATATATATATATATATATATTCAGTACATATCCATGTCCTGCACTTATTCATCCATTGTATATCATGCACTTATGCAACCGTTGTATATCCTGCACTTGCTGCTATTGCAATTCTGGTTAGACCTAAACTGCATTTTGTTGCCTTGTACCTGTACTTGTGTAATGACAATAGAGTTGAATCTAATCTAATCTAATTTAATATGTACACCATATCACTGTGGCCGCCCCAGGGGCCTTTTGCTCCAGGCTAGCTACTCTAGCTGACATTAATTTTACATGATTTTGAATCTAAACACACTTTGTTTCGCATAACTTTTGTTATTCCATAAATATTAATTAAAAACAAAAAAAAATTCAGTCTTTGTATACTTTGGGACTAGATAAAAAATAAAAATATATATATATATAAAAACTTTCAAACCAGACAAAAAACTCCAAAGAATGGGCTGTTAGTCTTGTTGTACCATACCTCACACTTATTTTAATAACACCATGTGCAGTGGACTCCTGCTTATTCAGGTAATCAAGAAAGTCCTATCTGCATATGACATGTAAATTGACTGAATAAATTCATTATTTTAATGAAGTGTCTACTTAATCATGAGTAATTATTTTGCTTATTGAATCAGTGTTAGAATTTTTTAGCCCAGCTTCACTGAGAACAAAAGTGCTGAGACAAACTATTCTGTCAATCAGGGAGATGTTTCTCTGCTCTGGGGTACCAGCTTAGAAGAAGACGTTTTGTCTGTTGATCTAAGCTATGGTTCTTTGGTTTGAGAAGTTACTGCTGTGTCTGAGGGACTGAGTTACTTCAGAGTATCTGTATTCTCACTTTGAACAAACTGCTACAAATAATGCCAACATTTTCAAATGTTGCCGAGTTGAATAAATTTAAGAACTCTCCGAACTAGCATTGTTTCAGAGTTTTGACGTATGTCCAGAAAAATGGACGCCTCTGTAAAATGGCTGAAAACTAGCAGGACTGCAGACAGTATTGAAATGTGGCCAGATGAACCAAAATTCTCTTACCTCCATAGCGAGCATCCTGTTTTCCAGGTAGTTCATCAGGCCCTGATAGTGGTACTGACCTCTGGAATAAGGCAAAACGGTCAGGAGAATTAAAAATATGGTGGCTTTCATGGTGGCTTTGGATAAGGGACGCTTTTAGGTACTCCACAAAACAAAAGAACACTCAAAAAAGATGTGCTGCAGCTGCTTATGGTGCGTCCTTGTCTTCTAGCAAGCGTGTGAGTGCTCACAAGGAGAAGGGACCAAAAAACAGTGACTTCCAGGGTTTCAAATTCGCTGGCTGTCTCACTTGGCTGGAATGTTTTTACTTATACTGAGGGAGGAGCCATGTATCTCTGGCCTCTCTCCGTCCTCAAAAGAGAGCCATGTAGTGTGCCTGAAAGATTGAGTCACTGAAGTACAGTAGAAATGTACTAATGTCTATAAGAAACATACAAGTTAGCCTATTAGTACCAATTTCTGCAGTTTTGTAATAAAACAATCTTAAAAAGAAAAGATCCAAAAGGGGGTTTTCGTAGCAATGCAAAAAATTGTGGTTAAAAGTAGTTAAATATGACAAAGGAATTTGTTCTGAATTAAAGTGCCCCTATAATGCTATTTTAAAGTTTCCTAATTTAGTTTTGGAGGTCTCCAACAACAGGTTTACATGCATCAAATGTCAAAAAATGCATGGTTTCATTTTCTCATAATATAGATTGCACATCACCACAGTGTTCAATGATTCTGAAACGACTCGATGGATGAATCATCCATCCATCCATCTTCTTCCGCTTATCCGGGGCCGGGTCGCGGGGGCAGCAGTCTAAGCAGAGATGCCCAGACTTCCCTCTCCCTAGACACTTCCTCCAGCTCTTCCGGGGGGACACCGAGGCGTTCCAAGGCCAGCCGGGAGACATAGTCCCTCCAGCGTGTCCTTGGTCTTCCCCGGGGCCTCCTCCCGGTTGGACATGCCCGAAACACCTTCCCAGGAAGGCGTTCAGGAGGCATCCGGAACAGATGCCCGAGCCACCTCAGCTGTCCCCTCTCGATGTGGAGGAGCAGCGGCTCTACTCCGAGTTCCTCCCGAGTGACTGAGCTTCTCACCCTATCTCTAAGGGAGCGCCCAGCCACCCTGCGGAGAAAGCTCATTTCGGCCGCCTGTATCCGGGATCTTGTCCTTTCGGTCATGACCCAAAGCTCATGACCATAGGTGAGAGTAGGAACGTAGATTGACCGGTAAATCGAGAGCTTCGCCTTACGGCTTAGCTCTTTCTTCACCACGACAGACCGGTACATCGACCGCATTACTGCAGAAGCTGCACCGATCCGTCTGTCAATCTCCCGTTCCATCCTCCCCTCACTCGTGAACAAGACCCCTAGATACTTGAACTCCTCCACTTGGGGCAGGAACTCTCCACCAACCTGAAGTGGGCAAGCCACCCTTTTCCGACTGAGGACCATGGCCTCGGATTTGGAGGTGCTGATCCCCATCCCAGCCGCTTCACACTCGGCTGCAAACCGTCCCAGTGCATGCTGAAGGTCCTGGTTAGAAGGGGCCAACACGACAACGTCATCCGCAAAGAGCAGAGACGAAACCGTGTGGTCCCCAAACCTGACACCCTCCGGCCCTTGGCTGCGCCTAGAAATTCTGTCCATAAAAATTATGAACAGAACCGGCGACAAAGGGCATGAATGGATGAATCAGTCTCTCTAAATCCCTCCTTTCCACGAGCCTACTCTGCTCTGATTGGTCAGATGGCCCAGTCTGTTGTGATTGGTCTACCGCTTACAGCGTGCATTTCAGAAGCTAAACAAACCTTGCTCCATCCTTTATCTTTACTCAAAGTAGTAAGAATGACAGTTTTAGGCAATACTACAGCCCACAGCTGATTTACAGTAGTATTTCAGTGCGACAGTGATAACTTGAGTTAGCCGGAGACCTACACAATACACACATTGTAGAGCACAGCGTCTTCTCGACATGATGCTATCCAGTATCCTCATGAATCAGCTGGAGTGTTTGAGAGGGTTCAAGGTTTCCCTGGTGTCTGCGCCCGTAATAATTGGATGGGCAATATGCTAATGTTTCATCTTGACAACCAAACGACTTGCGAATCGTTAAAAAAAATATTTGTTTAATTGACTCAGTTAACTCTTACTTTTGAGAGACAATACCTTTATATACGGTGCTCTTTCAGATTTAAAACTTTGCAGGATGTTTTCATTCACCTAGAACTATGTTACACACTACATGAAAGGTAATTTTCAAAAATCCATAATAGGGGCTCTTTAACCCCTACGGGTCTGCACAGTATGGGACCCTTCAGAAGTTTTGTCATGCTCTGACATTTGCGCTTTTTTCAGTTGCTTATAACATACTAATGTGTCAACAATCCCATTTGTAACTGTCAAACCTCCATCCAAAAGTAACTTTTATCATGTTCGTTTAATGAGAAACGTATCATACGTGGATCAGGAAATCAAATCATCCTGGTAATGCAAATACCAGTGAAAGGGCACTCGGTTTATTTAAAGTGAAATGCAATTGAAGATCCCTTGAAAGTCAAACTGAATGAAAATCATTCACATATTGCAGTTTTTTTTTTTTATTAAATCTCTCTTCATGACCAACCAAGTATATTTTCCTCAATTCTCAGAAGAAAACCTCTTAGAACTAAAGAATGTTGTTAGGAAAGAATGTGAGATTTGACTGGGTAGATACTGTGAATAAAAAATGCTTTGTACTGTTTTTTTACCTTCGTCATTCTGAGAGTGTGCTCTTCAGGTGAAGTGAGTGAAGAAACTGACCTTTTGTTTTGACAGACAAATGAGCTCTATCAAGGATTCATGCAACCTGAGCTCAATACCGTATATCCAAGGACAAAATGCCAATTTCACACTTTACAATAGGCTATGTGTAACTGAGGAAAACTGACATAAAGTGAAAGACCCTGAATAAAGAGGAAATACTCAATATTCACACAAACACAACAGAAATAAACTGAAGGTTTTTTGTCCTATTGTTTTAATAAACATATTTTTGTAATTATATATAATATATATATATAATACATAATAAATTAAATATAAGACATATGGAATGATGTTTTAACCTTTTCCTGTCTTTCTGATTTTCATACTATTTTTATGTCTTACTTGTGCAGCTGGTGTCGTCATGGCAACACTCTCTTGCAGTTTCTTGCAGACTGGGGGCCATGAACCTTGTTGAGCAATCAGACATATTTGATGTCATTGACCAGATCTGTAGCTATGCATGTGATGCTAAACACAAGTCATATTTTAAAAGTATATATCGATATCTATATCGATCAGGCATACCATTATGACCACTGACAGGTGAAGTGAATAACACTGATTATCTCTTAATCACGGCACCTGTTAGTGGGTGGGATATATTAGGCAGCAAGTGAACATTTTGTCCTCAATGTTGATGTGTAAGAAGCAGGAAAAATGGGCAAGCTTAAGGATTTGAGTGATTGTGATAAGGGAAGGGTCAAATTGTGATGGATAGAGTCACGACTGGGTCAGAGCATCTCCAAAATTGCAGCTCTTGTGGTGTGTTCCCTGTCTGCAGTGGTCAGTATCTATCAAAAGTGGTCCAAGGAAAGAATAGTAGTGAACCGGCAACAGGGTCATGGCTGTCCCGTGTGATCCGATCAAACAGGCGAGCTACTGTAGCTCAAATTGCTCAAGAAGTTAATGCTGGTTCTGATAGAAAGGTGTCAGAATACACAGTGCATTGCAGTTTGTTGCGTATGTGGCTGCATAGCCCCAGACCAGTCAGGGTGCACATGCTGACCCCTGTCCACCGACGAAAGCACCAACAGTGGGCATTGAGCATCAGAACTGGACCATGGAGCAATGGAAGAAGATGGCCTGGGATCCGTTCTTCGTATATGGCGCTAACTCATTTAGCTGGATTTGATTGTTGACGATTTGGCAAGATCTTGGATTGTTTGGTTCTTCGAAGCTCATTCTGAACTTGCTGTCATAGCTACAGGTCCATAAACTTAAACCTGCTCGCGAGCGGCTTATTTCATGTAAACAGGATTAGATTGCATCTTTTTAAGCGGTGTTGATAGTTAAAATTTGTCCCAACCACTGCTACTTTATTACAAGAGTTCCTTACTGAACCAGGGGCAATAATAATTTTAAATAACAATAATATAAAAATGTATTTGAAAATAATATTATAATGTTGTGTATAATACTATAGACACAGCCACTTGATTGAGAGATTTATTTTTGATAGAATAATTACTTTATCATTTTATTGGAGTCTTGCACACATGCTGTAACGTCACTCTGAGCCGTGCATTAATTTCAGTGGTGACAGATATTATGGGGGTGGCTTGATGCAGCGCAGGAGATACAGATAACTTGATCTTGACCCTTAAGAAACTTTAATTAATACTGTCACGTAACAAATCTGCTTCAAATTTAATTAAATATTGCTAATTACAACACTGAAATAAAAAATGAAAGGGTGTAGAAATACTATAAAATCGTGAATGTACAAATAATTGGGAATCATGTTTAAAATAAACAATGCACATTTCATTTATCTATTATAACTTATGTTGTTTCCTTATAAAAGGTCCAGAAATTGCCAGATACCACAGCACTTCTTCAGGGGTCTAGTGGAGTGCATGCCTCGACAGGTCAGGGCTGTTTTGGCAGCAAAAGAGGGACCAACACAATATTAGGAAGGTCATAATGTTATGCCTGGTCGGTGTACTGTGTGTGTGTGTGTTTGTGTGTATGTGTGTGTATATATATATATATATATATATATATATATATAATATATATATATATATAATTTGCTAAAAGAAAGAACACACAACTGAGTCTATTCTCAATAGCAAATCTGTTTCAACATGGTTAGATTTTTTCCATTTTATCATTTATGTCCACTAGATGGAAGTATACGCAAACTGCAAAAATGTGCTCATGGATTACCTGCCTCTCCAATCAGTGGTTCGCATTCCACTCCACTCCACTCCAATTTTTTTAAGATTAGGTTTTAAATTTTAAAATTTGGTTTATCAATTTTATGAAGAAAAAAAAAATTAATAATCATGAGACATGTAATAAATGAATACATCTATTAAATATGACACATACATATATTTTTATATGATAAATTATCAGTGTTAGAACCAATTAAAAAGCTGGACAAAAAAAAAACATGAATTTCAGAATGTCTTAGTATTTAGTTTGTCTCTCTTTTGCATTAATGACATCAGCACACAAGCTGCATGAACTCCACAAGTTTGCGTAAAAACGTTGTAAAATGATCATGTTCTCCAGTGTGATTTGAGATCATTCAAAGGGCATCTTGAGCTTTAATGGTAGAGAGTCTGCACAGAGGAGTCACATGATCAATGTCACAGATTGACTTATTTCATTAGTGGAGAATCTTACATATTTCTTTATTATTTTAGATCATAACACTTTGGTTGAGCTTCAATAACTTGTGGCCCTCGCTGTATAACAACTGTAAAACTATACAAAAACATTTGTGCTCCTGTGTTATTTATAGAGTCATTATGAAAAAGACAGCCTGACTGAGATTATGGAGCCTGCAGAGACACAATTCTCTCGTTGAACACTTCTACCCCCTAAAACACAACCTAAATACATATGAAAAGAAAGATTTTTATTGGGTTGAAATAATGATTGAGTAGGTCAGAAAGCATGACCACCTAGTGCCAGGTCATATAAAAGAACAGACTGTGCAAAAGCACCATAAATCCCTCTGCCTCTTGTAAATAGCTTTAATACACCCGAGGCGCCAAATCACTTGACCTGTGTTAGCCTCGGCGTTTGGGAACTTTCTGCTTGACTGAATGTTCCGGACCCACCCCCTCTCCTCCCATTCTCTTGCTGTCAGTCCAGGTAATAGTCAAGGCATAATTAGCAGCACGCTCGCTTGACACTTATTTTGTCTGACTCCAACTTCGGGCCCACTTTGTGAACTTAATCAGGTTGTGGCCCTGAGCAGCCTGGACCTTCCTCTCCACTCCCAGGATTCAGTGAGTGGCCATTGCAGATGGCTCTTCAAAGGCACTAAAATGGGTGTTGTTTTATTAGAACTGGCTATATTGGTGTCATTATGTCTGTGGAAAATATATATTTTACATAGAAAAGCGGTACAAAAAACACAAAATGAGTCTCTTTAGTTGCATGTTTCCTGTACCATTTTTCTGCAAAGAAATTAATATCTTACTTATTGACCCTAGTCAATTCTGTGTATTGAATCAAAAAAGTGCAGCTTTACCAGTGTAACTCAATTTCCCACAAAAAAAAAACACACCAGTTTTTTTAATCAAAAATATACTTTGGGACCAGTCTAGTCCGACTGGCGAATCAAATGACTCTTATGAGTTGGTTATTTTCAATAAATAAAAAACATACAGCGCTACCAATCTAGCACGATTCCCAAATCAAATAACTCTTATGAGCAGTTTTTTTACTGAATTAAAACCAAGCGGCAACCTCCTACAGTTTCTCTTGAAGCCATACAGAAGTGACTTTAACTGCAATTCATCGACTGGCCACTAGAGACAGGCTCCAGAAGGGAGCAGAATCTCTATGAGCCCCATGTTAAAATTCCCAACTTTACAGCAGAAATAAACATGTTTACAGCCTGGTACAAATTGTGGTTTTGGTCTATATGGCTAATTTGACGTGCAATGACGCGCTGCCACACTGTTACACTGCACGGTATAAGAATTCAGAATAGGCTGTCTAAATAAAATATTGAAAATGAACAAAATTGGAATCAATTCGGGAGTTTGTGAATCAGAATCAAATTGAATTGTGCAATATATATTGATTCCCAGCCCTGCTTTCTGTAGGTGAGAAAAAAATTGTCTTGAAAAATGTACCCTTATTGGAAACGTAGGACTTAATGAAGCATGTTTGTGAATGATGCCGCCTCCCTATAGGTCATAGGAACATTTAAATAAACTCGACTGAATTATGTGGTGTTTATGCTGCATACTGAGTAAAAACTGTTGCATCTCTTTTACCAAATCCATTTTCAAAATGTCATCACACCCCTAATTGGTACGTTAAACTATGTGTGTTAGGTCAGCTTTTCAGACATCAGACAGGCAGAGGACAGTTGGCACAGCTTGGAAAAGTTCTAACAGAGCAGCATTCATTTCGGAGAGCACGCACAGTACAGGCCTCTTGTCCAGCGGGTTGGCCATTGGAAATAAAGACACAGTATCTAGACATGTCCACAGAGAGCTAAATCCACAGGCAGACGTCCCAGCACAGGAGCTCCCAGCTGCCTGGCGAGCTGTACCCCCCACACGGTCTCGGCTGTCCCACAGGCTACGTCAGCAGCCAGACTATGCCACCTCTCTCTCCTCACTGAGAACCAAAAACAAACTCTCTCATCAAAGACAAACCTGTTCCCTCGTACCTCACACATGTTCTCAGACGAGCAAGTGGGCTGGAGCAAGTTAAGCACAGCGCCTCTTTTTAGGCCCCACTACAGCTGGGAGCCACTTGTGGGTTCATATGGGCCGCTGGTCAATGGCCAGCCGCCATGGGGCGTCCGGGTTCTTTGGCCAAGCTGAGACCTTAATGTCATATTGCCAATGCTCCACTTGTTCTCGCTCTGAAAGGCTTTGTGGCGAACTTGGGGGTGGAGGGGTGGACCGTGTACTATTATATCACCAAGCACTAATTACACCAGCACTCCTATCCACAACAGGGCTCAACAGCCAAACATGTTGTCTCACGCTCTACTCCAAACAGCACAGCTCTCAGTGCTTGTACAGTAATATGACTAATATATGTGGAATGCTTCAGTTTGTTCAGTGAGCCCTCATACAATTAACAGTATCACAGCCCCAGTTGTTCTTCAGAATTGAGATAATGATGGATCTGATGTAACAAAAGTGGCACAAAAAAAAAAGATATATAATCCTAATTTTCAAAGTCCCATCAGGATTTAGAGATTAGGCTACTAGTATTTTCATTGAACCACATCAGAAACACAGGAGATGGATAATCATAGAACAATGACCACTCGGCGGTCAGTCATTGGTGACGATTCGTTCATTGCGTCTTACACATGACAAATAAACAAAAAACTCGGGAAGTAAACAAAGATTGCATAAGTGAATGCCTTCATAGAATTTGGCTATATAACCTTTTAACTCCACTCAACTGAATGAAATTACTTCAATAAAGATTTGTTCTTTATTGAATAACATCTCAAAATGAATCACAGATTTTGATGACATCATCGCAGACTTCACCTTCTCATCAAATCTTCTGTCCAATCAAATGCTCTCTAGAATCTGAAGCATCCTGCCCTCTACACTATAAATAAACGCTGAAGTTGCGTCTGAAATCGGTCATTTGTTCACACATTTACTAATTTCTACATGGTGAAAGGCACATAGCGCACTATACATGCGATAGGAAACGATTGAGACAGCGTAAATATGCTTTCAGTTGAGGCTAATGAAGTCTGGTTTCACGTTAGCTTCATGTGCACCGCAGCAGCGCACACACATAGTCTAGACCAGAGCCGTTGACTAGAGATGCGAGAGGGAGCGGATCATATGCACGCGTCGGCACATACAACAAAACATATCGGACCCATTTAAATGCTGCACAGAATGCTGTATTTCAAAGCGATATGGAGGAGATTATGATGATAAACGGTTAGAGATTAGGAGGAAACGTCTTGGTTACAGATGTAACACTCGATCCCTGACGAGGGAACGAAGATGTAACGTTAGTGACTAACGAATGGACGTTACGTCTCCGTTCCCTCCTCAGGGAACGAGGGTTACATCCGTAACCGAGACGTTCCCTTTCGTTCAGTCACTACGACGTAACGTTAGTGACAAACGATTGGGAGTTTCACTTAGAATGCAAATCATCGTCGAGATTTTAGAAAATGCCCAATGGCTTGCCAATGCCATGGGCATGCGGAATTTGCATACGTAACTCCGCCTCACCGTGTGAGTATAAAAGGAAGTACGTGGCAATATCGCATTGTTACCTGCTAAGGAGCCAAGACTGAACTCCCGGCCGTTCCAGCAGTACAGCGGATGTGGCAAAGAGACGTTACATCTCCGTTCCCTCCTCAGGGAACGAGGGTTACATCCGTAACCGAGACGTTCCCTTTCGTTCAGTCACTACGACATAACGTTAGTGACTAACGAATGGGGGTCCCAATATAATCACGCCACTTAGCTGTCTTCCAGTGCCCTGCGTAAGTGTGAGTACCCTGTCGTAGGACTAGTAGGGACGAAGGACTCCCACTTATCACAGAAATACCAAGGTACACTGGGAAGCATATTCCAGTGGAGATATGCAAAGATGCCTACCCGTAGGGAGGACTTAGAGAGTACACATATGACCCGCTAAGGGCTGCATATGGGAAAACTCTAGGGTACCAGCCGAAGGTGGATTTTTAACCCTAGGGGTGGCAGGGACTTGCCAAGGGAAAGACACCTGCTCACTGAGGAGGCTTACGGTGGAAATACACGTGTGGGGGTCGCCGGAGGGGAACCATGCACACGGGGCACCTGGCCGGAAACGAGGGTCTGGGCTTGCTAGAGGGCAGACACACTGGTGTCGATGTAAAACAGTGCTGGAGGAACTCAGGGCTTTCGGGAAGCTCACCTGAGGAGAATATCGCACATATCTAGTCCGTGAAGTGGAATGGCGAGCAAGCGAAGACACCTGAGCCTGGCCCATTACTGGCCCCTCGGGGGGCGAGTACATAGTCGGACACTGGCTCCACTCGGAGATTGTAGAATCTGGCGAATGTGTTAGGTGTCGCCCAGCCTGCAGCTCTGCAGATGTCTGTAACGAGGCGCCATGCGCTAAAGCCCAAGAGGAGGCCACACTCCGAGTGGAGTGGGCCCGAACCCCATGGGGACATGGTCGACCTTGCTGCTGGTAAGCCAAAACAATGGTGTCCACTATCCAGTGAGACAGCCTTTGCTTTGAGAGCACTCTTCCCTTCCGCTCAGAAACCATAACAGACAAAGAGCTGGTCTGAGGTCCTGAAACATTGCGTCCTGTCTACGTAAGCGTGGACAGCGAGTTCTGGACAGAGCAATGCCAAGGCTGGGTCTGCCCCCTCCACGGGCAGCGCTTGCAGGTTCACCACATGGCTCCCAGAACGGAGTGATGGATCACGTGAGGGTCTCAGGATCACGTGAGAGTTAGGCGGCCCAAATTCCAGGCACGCTTCGTCAACCGAAAACGCCTGCAGGTCCCCAAAGCACTTGGACTCTGTGTGACACACCTGCTCACGAGAATGACCCAGTATGAGCCAGTCATCGAAGTAGTTCAGGATGCGAACCCCGTGCTGCCTGAGTGGCACAAGGGCTGCCTCGATAGACTACGTAGAGTCACGAGGGGACAGAGCTGCCCGAATGGGAGGACTGCGTACTGAATGTCCGCCCCTCGAAGCAAACCATAGGAACGGTCCGCGTCGAGGAAGGAGACATGGAAGTAAGCGTCCTTCAGGTCGATCGCTGCAACCAATCTACCGGACGAGCGCGTCCGAGGAGGTGTTTGCTACCGACATCCTGAACGGAAGCCTGTGAAGGGATCGGTTCAGGACGGGCAAGTCCAGGATTGGCCGTAACCCACCGGTTTCCTAGGGTACAATGAAGTAAGGGCTGAGGAAGCCGGACTTCATTTCGGCTGGAGGGACAGGCTCGATCGCACCCTTCGCCAGTAGGGTGGCAACCTCCGCACACATGACTGGGGCCTTCTATTGGGCCCCAGCATGGAGCGCGGACTCCCCGGAAGTGGGGAGGAGCCTGCGCGAACTGAATCGCATAGACGAGCCTGATGTCCTTCGCGACCCAGCGGACAGCCCCTGAAGCTGTAGCCAGGCTCCAGGAACTGACCAACGGGGACGCTTGAACCACAGACGTACCCCGGGTGGGGCAGCGAGGCAGCGTGACTGGCCCGGACGTGGGAGGCGTAGCGTCCCGGTGTGGGGGCACAGTCAGCGTCCTGACAGAGGAGACCAGGGAAGGACGCATGTTCCACTGGGGTCTGCTCTGAGAGGAGGCTGACGACAGAGAGGGATGAGAGCGGCGCGGCTCGGGGGGCGGCACACACTGCCATCACCGGTCTGTGGGACCTCAGAGATGGGGAAACCAGTTCTTTCCAAGTGCTGCCAGCCCAGGGGCCAGCAGCAGAAGGATTTTGCTAAGGCCCTCCACCGGGGGAAGGAGAGGCCCTGCTACCATCCCCTGGAAAGAACTGGGACCCATCTCTGGGTTGTCCGCCTCCAGCCTGGCGTTTAACCAGGCTGGAGAGCGGACTGGGCGTCATCCTGCAACCACCTCCACGGCGCGGCTCGGGTGAAGGCTGCTGCTGGGGCTGGGCGGGAGGAGGGAGGGCGCCGGGTGCAGCAGCTAGCCGCCGGGGCAGTACGTGTTACAGCCTCAGTCTGCTCTGGGGCGGCCGAGAACCGTTGGGCGCAGTTCTCAGCCACGCCGCCGAAGAGGCCAGCCTGGGATATGGGCGAGTTGAGGAGGCGGGCTCACTCAACCCCCCCACATCACCAGGTAAGGCCAGGTGTTTCTCCCGGACCACAGCTGTGGACATCGCCCGACCGAGGGAGCGTGTGGTCACCTTCACCACCCAGAGGGCGGGATCAGTGGCACACACAGCTCATAAAAGAGCCCTGGGTCAGCTCCACCCTTGTGCATGTGCAAAGGGGTGGCGGCCTGCCCCGTAGCTCTGCAGGACTACGCCACCGAAGTAGACGAGCCCACAGGCTTAGGGGGGTTCTTAGGACAGCCACGTCAAAGCCCTCTGTGGACACCGTAGTGCACAACGTGTGTTTAACAGTGGGGGGCCCAGTGTACCCTAGGCCGCGGCCCCATCAAGGGCAGAGAAGGCAGAGGAGGCCACCAAACGGTCGCGGGAAGCACGGGGACTTCCGGGACCGCGTGATCTCCTCATGCACCTCGGGAGTGAAAGGCATTGTGGGCGGGGCCCAACAGCTGTGGGGTGCCACACCCAAAAACCGATCGCGCAACCACGAGCATTCACGATAGGGCGGAGTTCCTCACCAGCGCGAGGCTCGCGCTGCCCGAGATAACATGGCTGTCAACTCTAGGTCGGATCAGGCAGCGCAGGCACAACCGAAGGCGGAGCACAACCTAATCGTCATCCCCAAAGGACTCTAGCCCACCTTGGGATGCGGCGATCGACATCTCAGTGCTATCTGGAGTGTGAACGAAACGAACGAGGCGTCAGAGACGGGCTGCTGTTTCAGTCCAGCACTCGTGGGAAGCGATGTGCGAGAGGGGGGCATGGCCCGAGGAACGTATCGTCGGGGTTCTTAATATCACAGCACTGCCCTCAGGTCACCCTGGCCACCAGCCAAAGTACCACCTCTCTCAGAGACGGTAGATTGGGGTGTGGCAAAGGGGACTCTCTCTCCTCACGGAGATCACTGAGTCTCGACCGCGACATCGCGATGGTTACGTCCCCGCAGTGGAAACATGACACATCCACAATCACTGCCCAAACGTGCTGAAGCCCGAACACGTCGAGCAGTGAATGTGCCCATAGACAGCAACAGAGATCAATCGCATTTCCGCACCCGGAAATGCACGGGCGAACCTTCTTGAAAAAGATGTGCCACGCGCAAGCTATTTTTGTGAGAGGAAAGCTCTGCAGAGTGCCGAAGCGCCCAGGGAAAACACACACAGCTGTTGCAGATCACTGCACGGATCAGCAGGCAGGCAATGTGAGATTGCTGGAACACGCCGTCACACCAACACTCCGCTCGTCTCGAAGACTGAAGAGAGGACTTCAGAATTCAGGCTTGCAGGAGAGATGCTCTTGGCTCCGATGCAGAAACATAATGCGATATTGCCACGTACTTCCTTTTATACTCACGCGGTGAGGCGGAATTACGTATGCAAATTCTGCATGCCCATGGCATTGGCACACCATTGTGCGTTTTCTAAAATCTTGAAGATGATTGGCTTCTAAGCGAAACCGCCATTCGTTAGTCACTAACGTACTAGTCGTAGTGACTGAACGAAAGGGAACTGGCTTTACCAGACAGAAACAGAAAGGCACTAGTCAAACTGTGATATTAACAAAACACTATTGGCTGTTTCAAAAAAGGGGAGGAGCTGCTAACAGCTGGAGCCGTTTCAGGGGAAATTACGTCAACACATTGAATAATGCTGCGTGTTTCAAGGCACTTCAGTGGGCCTTTAAGAATGACTTCAGTGCCGTTCTTTGTTCTTTTCTCAAAGAAAAGCTTAACAAGTCTTCCAGAGTCGTGGCCAAAGCCGATTCGAAAGGCCGCTTTTCCCCAGCTTGCACGCGAAACCGCGACAACTCTGCCATCATTATGTTAAGCCTGCCCACCGACTCTATACACAATGTGATTGGCCTGACCAGAGTTTGGTTTTTCCAGCTCACAAGCCAACGGAGAGTTGCAAGACTACATGGCTGCAAATTAGATTTGCTGCCGCTAGGGTGTGTCTAGATTTCTAAGCTATTGGGACATACTACCACGTCATAAAATTGCCCTTTGTTGCATAGTTTTATGTGCATTCTGTCACCAAACACTACTAAAACAGGTCTTTCTACTGTATTGGAGAGGAAACAGGTAGCACGTTGGTCTGCCAGTCAAGGGTCCTTTATGCGGAGAAGTCTGCTAAAGTTCACAATGTTGTTGCAGATGGAATATAACACAGATAATATTGATTACTAAAAACTCAAACCCCTTTCAGGGCATCTCTACTTAACTGTCATCTGCCATGTTTGTAGTTCTTTTTATTCAAGTTTGTAGTTCTGAACCAAACCCTTCTTCAAAGCGCAATGGTTTGTGAGCAATGAGTTTGTTAGTTTAGAGGCTTCAAGTCAAATTTTTTAAGGCCTTCCCTCGCTAACTTTCCTCTGTCATTGCTTATGTTGCATGAGTGCCCACTACTGGCAGACCCTTTGCAATGGGTTTAAATGGAATGCCCTAAGCACTTCATCACTTTGGAATCCGCAATGGAGCCGATTGAATATTTAAAATGTTTTTCCTTATAAATTAGTTTTACGCACCTATCTATAGGTCTGTATACATGCTTGGGCTTGAAAATATGCAGCCCGAGTGTGAACGGATACACACTTTGACCCACTTCGAAATCACATACTGTCTGAGTAGGTACTACGTTTGAATTAGAATTGACTTGGTGACCGTTAAAAAAAGTGTGCTCTATATAATATGAATATGGGTAGCATGAATTAAATTCAAACGCACTACATCCACCATGCTGTTACTTTCACGTGACCTACCAGCGGCAATTGCTTCGCTTCACTTCCATTCATAAATCCCTTCCCATTGCTTCACGGGACAGTAAAGTGTCTAGGCCTGTCATGATTGGTTGATACAATCGACTGCGTCGACGCTGTTAATTAGTCAACGTCAATATTTTTAGTCGACTGGGTAAGTTGGGTACGATATGAAATTTAGTACCGGTACATTAAAAATGACAGCACTCTAATAAGAGCAGTATTTCTTAATTTGCATCGATGTGTGACAGCAGGAGTGAGGACGTGTGTGTGAGCTCTGCTTCCACCGTTCCCCAAACAATAGAAGCAGAACAGCCAAATATATACGCGCAGTTCAGAAAAAGAAAACAACAGAAAAGTGTGGCGCAGCCGGACACTGACCTGAAGTGCGCGTAGCCGCCTTTCACTCGCGACACCAGTTTCGCAGATTATTGTGTTTGAATGGTGAAAAATATGTAGAAAATGTAGATATATGTAGAAATGTCCTGGCGAGTAGTCGGGTAAACGCAGTCGGATATTTCTTTGGTCCATGCAGCTCTTAAAGGGCCGGACCTCATATTCTGTGTGAAGCAGCGCAGGGCAGGAACATGCCGGCCAAGTGAGTTTTTAGGGTTTTTTAACCCTAAAAAAAATGATAAAACAATGAATAGTAAGTTCTGTCATATTATTCAATTACTGTTACTGTTTTTTGCCATGATATCGATTCAGTATCGGTATTGAAGTATTTTAGTCTGGTAAGTTATCGTATCGAAGTCATAATTTTGGTATTGTGACAACACTATTCTATATAAAAGGAATTTGCTGATATTCTCTCTTTTTTTTGTTATGTTGGTTTACAAATCTGTACCTTTTTTTATTTTTTCTCTTTTAGTTACATTTTGTCAAGAGCTTGTTTACATTTATACTTTATAGTACACTACTTAAGGCCAACGTTGCAAGTTAAATTCAATGTTTTTAAGTAAAATTGTTGAAAGTTATTGTAAATTAGTCGATAAATTAGTCAATAAGATTAATTGATATAAAATAGTCGATAGTGGCAGCCCTAAAAGTGTCCATCAAATACACAACTCAGAATCTCAGCGGAAGTACTAGCTAAACCAGGGACTTTCGCTTACCTTTTTCCCCCGAATATTATGTATTTGGATATACTACTCTTTTGGCGTACTGTTTTTCGCACACTATATAGTAGGGAAGTATTCAATTTCGGACACAGCATTATTCTAATCCCACATGCTATTTAGGATGAATGGTGTGCACAGCCGATTTGTTCAATTCATTCAGGAACAAAACACTGCTGCTTGCTCAGAGACATGCTCTACTATGTTTTTAACTATTTTTGTTGGCAGAGCAAAAATAGATAAAGTAACTAGTATTATTGTCCCCAAAAAGTAAGTTACCCAAATATGAACCTATTGTTTATTAAAATGTAGTAAAAAAAAAAAAAAAACTATGCTGATTATATCGAAATACTGTCTGGCTTGTGTGATATCGTTTAAATATTTAAATATAACAGGGCTTGTTATATTTAAATATTTAAACGATATCACACAAGCCAGACTACAGTATTTCGATATAATCAGCTTAGGTTTTTTTTTTTTTTTTTTTACTACATTTTAATAAACAATAGGTTCATATTTTGGTAACTTACTTTTTAAGGAGTTTCATATGGTAAAAAATAGCACTGTCCAACTGTGATGACTATGAGAGTTTTCTTTTTATGCTGAAGTCTCTTAAGAGAGAGGGTGGTGTGAAAAAATATTTACAAAGCAAATACACAGTGATATTGTTGAGCCTAACCACAGGATCGGGGAGGAGGTAGAGGGGGAAAAG
Organism: Romanogobio albipinnatus; assembly: GCA_023566225.1. NCBI lineage: Eukaryota > Metazoa > Chordata > Actinopteri > Cypriniformes > Gobionidae > Romanogobio > Romanogobio albipinnatus. The sequence continues at coordinate 31,599,407 of CM042248.1, read as the reverse complement.
AGAAAGATGAGGGCATGTAAGCGAGGAAGAGATGCTGCCACACAGGCAGACTGTCTGGCTACAGCACGATCCCCAGCACTCAGCATCACATGATTCCAAAGGTCAGAGGTTATCCCCGCTGATGAATATCAGATTGAGGCCAGTAGCACTCACTAAAGAAAAGGAGTTGTTTTCACTCCCAGAGCCTGGAAAGTTTATTTCAGGAATATATTCTGCCAGCATGAGATTGTAAACCTGTCCCACATTGGGAAAACTATGTCCACAAATTTTCTCTTTTCCGCAAATGGTATTATTTAGCAGCTAGAGTATCTGCAGTGTTTTTTTCCCCCTTTAAAAGCATAAATGCAGTTAGGAAAATACATGTAAAAATCAAGATGAATAGCATTTTTAAACAAAAAAACAATACGATTTTAAGGAGCTGTTGTGTATATTGTATGTGTGGCTTGATTATCATTTTTACATACAAAACAAATGCTTGTCTACCCCGTATCTTTAATATTAATACAATCACAATTGAAGCTACGTTAATAGAATTATCACAGACACTTTCACTGGGTTTTGAGGAAAGCCCTTTGATTATTGCAACCATGTGGAGAGGAAGGCCACATAATGAGCTGCAAAGCTGGTACAAATGGAGAACTAAGCCAGACCATTATATCAGCCACAACCTCAATATATTCTCACCTGGCCAGGATCTCATGTGGCCGAATATACTTAATTTTCATCCCTTTATCTTTCATGCAAGACAGCAACAGGCCTCATCGCAGCAGGAGCCGAGAGGCATCGACAGAGGGAAGCAGAGCAACTCTCCATCCAAATGACCCGGCAGACACCCCATCATCACCCAGCAGAAGATCACTTTCCTAAAACGAGCATAAATGGAGGTATTGCTATAATGGCTCTGATATTTTTGACATTTATGAGCTCTATAACAAGGAGAGGATTGAGTGATGGCGCGGTGGCTGGCTGAGAGGCCGAATGGGGAGTTTGTGTGTATGGGGTCTGCACAAAGCTGTGTCAAACCACAACGCATACCATCACCAACGGGAGAATGAAAAATCCATTTGGATTGTTGACATTGAACTTTATGAACCAGACAAGGCAATATTTCAGATTTTTCGCCTTCTGGCTGTCTCCATCTCACTCCTATGTTACTCCTACTTCACTCTGAAGTAACTGGAACTCATAATCAGCCATTTCAAAGGAAAAGCTAAGTTAATGTCTGTAGGCGATCGCCGCTTGTGAATATCAATGTCTTTTTAAAGCAGACAGGATCTTAAAATATTGCTTGAGAATTACTAATGTTATTATGATGACAAAGAGTGTCTATATGCAGCAGTATTGTAAAGAGACATGGAAATACACATTCTGAACTTTTATTTTAAAAAACAAATTTAAAATGCAATTTTGCGTTTTTAAAGAGTTAATTGAACCTATCCAAATAAACGAATTCAGCGATTATCTAATAGAGTGAAGGGGGTAAGATTTCAATGCAAAAGTATTATTTAACATTGAATCAACCTACATACTGTACATTAAGTTACACAAACAAATACAGATTAACTGTTGCAGATAACCACTTTTTACATTCGTAAGACAGAAGTACGGGTCTTGCGCTGACAATGTCATCATTTTCAGCAAAAAGCTGGTTTCATCGATCTGTTTACTCCATCATCCAGGCGAGTTCAGCATTCATTTTCCCATCAGTCTGTCGGGGGGTACCACAGCCCCTCCACTTGTCTTATCACTCAGAGCAGAGACAATAGGGGCAGATTTACTCTGATTAGCGCTATTAGTTCTATCCCTGTCTCCTCATCACAGATGCTTGACATGTTTCTCATAACGGCCCAGCACAGTGGCGCTGAGCGGGGAGGAGGAGGACTGACGGCTGCTACCAGACACTGGAGGTCTGTGGAAGTGGCGGTGACCAGTACAGATAATGGATGCTTTTTTAAGTGGAACGTCATTGACAGTTTATACTGTGGCCTAGGCTGTTTAACAGCATAACTGTGTATATGAAACACTGTCAATGACTAAGGGGAGACGGGGCAGTATGAGAAGAGCCACGTTCCAACAGGCACATTGCGTCTGGATGCCTGACTCAAATCTGTATGCGCAATTGTCTCTAATTGTGACATTGATTCAGGGAGATCTGCATTCTTCAGCCTCTTACGGTTTTCCAGTGTGGGTCTCCGAGTCTGGGGAACCATTAACACGATACCAATCTAAACCAATGGCTCCAGTTCGGGCCTCCCACGGTCTCCGAAGGGCAACCTGTCCGACCCGAAAGTACCAAAATACCTCCTTCCCCCTTGGTTTTTGTGGACAGAAGGGCATTAACGTGAGCAGTGTGTCATTGACAGATGCATGTCAGAGCCGGGGCAATTATGAGGACGCTCTCAAAGACAGCCTGTGTCATCACGTCTCACAGTCGCCATTCTGAAGTGAACATACCCAGCCGCTGTGCGTTTGTGGGGTAATTAACCTAATGATGCGGCTATGTGATTTATAATGTATCTTCCTGAGTCTTTCCTCGGGGCGTTACTTTGCAGTTTTGGAGTTGGAGAGATTATGAAAATGGAGAAGAATGCCAGCTGGAATTGTGGTTGTTAAAGGATTAGTTCATTTCAAAATTAAAATTTCCTGATATTTTACCCCCATCTCATCCAAGATGTTCATGTCTTTTTTCTTTCTTCAGTCAAAAAGAGATTGCGTTTTTTGAGGAAAACATTCCAGGATTTTTCTCCCCATCAGACGTTTGTATTAGTCTTCGCATGTGCGCTTCGCATGGGCGTCGGAAGCAAAAAAAAAAGTGGGTGGGTCCTCAGAAATCTGTTGCTGGAGTAGATGCCAATTACATTAAGTACAAATATACTGCTTTGCTTGCTAAACGTCTAGTTCGGAAAGACAAAATTACGGAAATCGCCATATCATTTATTGCAGTAGTGTAGGGGTAAGACGCACGGCATAAAATTGACACAAATTGACCCGCGGTTCGAGTCCGCCTTTCGCCGAACTCAATCTTCTCCCTTTTCCCATCACATATCAGATCAAAAAGGCATTTATTTTCAATAAAAATGAAGAAAAATTTTGAAAAGTGGAAATAAAGCGTCTAACATGTGTTTAATAATAAGTGTTTATCGATTAGGGGTAGGTAAACATACGTGCTGAATGTTAGAGATGATAAAAGTGAGTGGGTCCAATATCATTGATCGTAAAAAGTGGGTGGGTCTTGTCCCACCCACATACAATGGTTCCGACGCCCATGGTGCTTCGTAAACACGGGGGCGATTCTTCTGCGTACGTCTACCGTGACTTTTACAATGTGATTGCGCAATCCTTGGCACGTGCAAGAGGAGCAATTTAGGTTAAATAGTATATTCATTCTTTTTTTTTATCATTTCACTTGACAAGACCCTATTCCTCTTCTGGGATCGTGCAGAGACTATGAAGCGTTTTGAAACTGCATCGATTTGGACCTTCATCATTTTGGTTGCAATGTTCAAACCAGTGTTTGGTTTGAGCAATTTAGGTTAAATAGTATATTCATTATTGTTTTCATCATTTCACTTGACAAGACCCTATTCCTCTTCAAATCAAATCAAATCAAATCACTTTATTGTCACACAGCTATATACACAAGTGCAACAGCAGGTGAAATTCTTGGTGCAGTTCCGAGCAACATAGCAGTCACGACATGACATGTACAACATTTAAAGCAGCATCAGATTACACATCTGATGCGCCCACAATTACTCACAGCACAGTATACACTACAATAAACAATAAATAATTTACACATTGTGAGTGTAGTTCTCACAGCTTTAACCAATATACACATACTTACAATATACATATACTTTAAACAATATACACTAAACATACATTAAACAGTATAAGCTATAATAATAATAATAATAATAATATACAATGTACAGTATACATTATTATTCACAGTAGAGATCCAATTATGTACAATAGGTGCTATATGATAAATGATAAATAAATGATACATAAATGTGTATATAATGTGTGTGTATCTACAGTGGGTTGTGCTGAGTGATATTCTGTCCAGTGTGTGTTATGATCCTGATGGATCAGGAGTTAAGTAGTCTAATTGCTTGTGGGAAGAAGCTGTTCTGGAGTCGGCTGGGATCTTCTGGGATCGTGCAGAGACTATGAAAGCGTTTTGAAACTGCATTGATTTGGACCTTCATCATTTTGGTTGCCATGGAAGGCTATGATGGGGAGAAAAATCCTGGAATGTTTTCCTCAAAAAGCATATTTTCTTTTCAACTGAAGAAAGAAAGACATGAACATCTTGGATGAGATGGGGTTGAGTAAATTATCAGGAAATTTTCATTTTGAAGTGAACTAATCCTTTAACTATGATGACTATATAAATATAAGTTCACTTCAGTTCACTTCAACCATTATCACTGCTGCTTATATTCCACCGGATGCTGATGCTAAGCTTGCTATGAAAGAACTTCACGCAGCCATCAGTAAACAACAGACCGATCACCCGGAAGCTGCGTTAATTGTTGCAGGTGACTTTAATCACTCAAACTTAAAATCAGTGCTACCCAAGTTTCACCAGCATGTTTCCTGCCACACCAGAGGAAACAAAACCTTAGACCATGTTTACACAAACATGGCTGGAGCTTACGTTGCAACACCCCTCCCCCACCTGGGACAGTCAGACCACATCTCTTTGTTCCTCACACCAAAATATGCACCCCTCATCAACCGTGTGAAGCCATCAGTGAAGACCATCAAGGTGTGGCCTGCGGGGGCAGACTCCACACTCCAGGAAAGGTTTCTAAACACAGACTGGAGTATGTTTGCTTCTCAAGCCACCAGTGGCGCTCACACGGACATTGACTCCTACACCTCCTCAGTATTGGATCATATCAATACCACCATTGACAGTGTTACAACCCAGAAACAGATCACCACATACCCAAATCAGAAGCCTTGGATGAACAGGGAAGTACGACTCCTGCTGAAGTCACGCAATACTGCCTTCAGATCAGGAGATGCACAAGCCTACAGCACATCCAGAGCAAACCTGAAGAGGGGCATCAAAAAGGCCAAGCACTGCTACAAGCTAAAGATAGAGGGACACTTTTCCAACTCTGACCCTCGACGCATATGGCAGGGCATTCAGGCCATCAGTGATTATAAACCCACCCACTCCACCCCCGCAGCCACTGATGTCAACTTCCTGAACGAGCTAAATTACTTTTATGCTCGTTTTGAAAGAGACAACAGAGAAACTGCCACCAAGCTCAAACCCTCAGCTGACCACCCACCAATCACACTCTCCTCCACAGATGTCTGCAAGGCACTGAGCCGGATCAGCGCGCACAAGGCTGCTGGACCAGACAACATCCCTGGTCGTGTTCTCAGGGCATGTGCGGAGCAGCTCGCTGGGGTTTTTACAGACATTTTCAACCTGTCTCTTGCCCAAGCAGCTGTACCATCATGCTTTAAACGCACTTCCATTGTGCCAGTGCCGAAACACTCCAGCCCGAGGTGCCCTAATGACTACCGCCCTGTAGCACTGACACCCATCGTTATGAAGTGCTTTGAGCGGCTGGTCCTGGAACACCTAAAAGACTCTATACCATCCACATTGGACTCACAGCACTTTGCCTATCGCAGCAATAGGAGCACAGAGGATGCAGTTTCCATGGCACTGGACTCTGTGCTCACCCATCTGGACAGTAAAAACACTTATGCACGCATGCTGTTTGTTGACTTCAGCTCAGCATTCAACACTGTCATCCCATCCAAGTTAATTGGCAAACTTGGAGACCTGGGCATCAACACTTCAATGTGTAACTGGATTTTGGACTTCCTAACTGACAGACCCCAGAATGTTCCAGGATCAGGATCCACAGGATCCACCTGCTCCACATCCATCACACTCAACACTGGTGTACCACAGGGCTGTGTGCTAAGTCCGTTTCTCTACTCCCTCTTCACCTCCGACTGCAAGCCTGTGTATGGAACTAATTCCATCGTCAAGTTTGCGGACGACACTACGGTGATTGGTCTCATCAGCAACAACGATGAGACTGCCTACAGGGAGGAGATCCAGCACCTGGCCACATGGTGCACTGATAATAACCTGCTCCTCAACACCACCAAAACGAAGGAGCTCATCGTGGACTTCAGGAAGGAGTCAAGAGGCACACACGACACCATCCACATCAATGGAATGGCTGTTGAGCGTGTCTCCAGTTTCAAGTTCCTAGGGATCCACATCTCGGCAGACTTAAGAACAGTTTTTTCCCCAGAGCTGTCTCTTTACTGAACTCAAACCACCGTTGATCCACTTCCCTCATAAACAGCTAACTCTCCTACCTCACATCTGCCTTCACTTTGTTATTTGCACTACCGACTGTTTATTACAGTAACAACTGTTTACCTATGCATTTTGCACCACCATATCTTAACTGGAATATGCTCATTTGCACTGCCGACTGTATTTACAGTACCAATGTTTACATTTGCATTTTGCACCGTACTTCTAACTGTAATATGCAACCACTTTCCACTGCACTTTTACACTTTCTTTCGGATAGCTCTGTCCATAATTTATTGCACTAACTTAATCCACTGCTATATTCCTCATCTTGCCTGACATATTATTGTATACCTCTATCTGTAAAATTCTGTTCAAAGTAATAGCCATCTGTATATTATATTCATAGTACATATTCACCTGTAAATTCTGTTTATAGTAATAGCCATCTGTATATTTATTCACTGTATATATTCATCTGTAAATTCAGTTCTGTTTATAGTAATAACCATCTCTCTACTTATACATATTTATATATATTCAGTACATTTTTATGCCCTGCACTTACGCAACCATTGTATATATCCTGCACTTGCTGCTATTGCACTTCTGGTTAGACCTAAACTGCATTTCGTTGCCTTGTACCTGTACTTGTGTAATGACAATAAAGTTGAATCTTATCTAATCTAATCTAATCTAATAAATAACCAAGGATGATTTGTATTCGCTCAAGTAAAATCACAATTTCAAAGTCAATATTTCTGGTATTAGCAATAGCAGAGCAGCATTGGTTGAATATCAAATAATCGCAAAGCTTATTGTTAAAGGCTCCGAAATCTCGCTGAAAACAAAGGGAGATCGAGCCTTCTCGGTGGCGGCACCGAGGCTATGGAATGGTCTCCCGGTTTACATCAAGTCCTGTGACTCCATCGATGGTTTTAAGTCTATGTTAAAGACACATTTATTTTCCGTTGCTTTCAACTGTCCTTAGTTTTATGTGGTTGAATGATTTGTGTCTATGGATGTCTGTTTTTACTACTGTACTGTGGAATCTGTAAAGCACTTTGGTCAACTTGTGTTGTTTTAAATGTGCTGTATAAATAAATTTTTTGATTGATTGATTGAAGTCATGACATGTTAAAGCTAAACCTATTAAAGTTAAATCTATTATGCAAAATTCACTTTTATAAGGTAAACTACTGGTAATGGAAAGTCAAATGTCACTACTGGAATGTCAATTTGCACTACCAACTTTTATTACAGTAACAACTGTTTACTTACGCATCTTGCACTACCATACCTCAACTGAATTATGCTCATTTGCACTGCCGTTACCAACTGTTTACTTATGCATTTTGCACCGTATTACATATTACTTCTAACTGTAATATGCAATCACTTTCCACTGCACTTTTACACTTTTTTCGGATAGCTTCTGTCCATACTTTATTGCACTACCATAACCCACTGCTATTCCTCATCTTAGCCTAACATATCATTGTATACCTCTATCTGTAAAATTCTGTTTAAAGTAATAGCCATCGGTATATTATATTATATTCATTGTACATATTCATCTGTAAATTCTGTTTATAGTAACAACCATCTCTCTCTCTCTCTCTCTCTCTCTCTCTCTCTCTCTCTCTCTCTCTCTCTCTCTCTCTCTCTCTCTCTCTCTCTCTCTCTCTCTCTCTCTCTCTCACACACACACACACACACACACACACACAATATATATATATACATATATATATATATATACATATATATATATATATATACACACATATATATATATATATATATATACACACATATATATATATATATATATATATATATATATATATATATATATATATATATATATATATATATATATATATATATATATATATATATCCAGAAATCACAATATATGATTGTTTTAACTATTTATTTGTTTGATACAGCTGCAAATAAGTATTTGAACACCTGTCTATCAGCTAGAATTCTGACCCTCAAAGACATGAGCAGCACTGCAACAGCTCAAAGTAATCAAAGTATGCGGGGTTTACGTTCTCTTTTGCACACTGCACAGTCTTCACACACAGACGAGCACGTCAATCTATCGCTTAATGCCGTTGCTGAGAGAGACTCTATTCTTTCCGGTGAAATCACAAAACAAAATGCAAACGTGTCCATGGTATTGATATACAATCATTGATGAACATCTTTGATTTTAATGAAGAAAAACTACATCTTAGGATCTATGTATTTATTCACTCACTCATGCAAAGAATATCGGGACTAATAATATATTTGACGCAAATTAATGCAAATATTGTTTACAAATAGTCCCAAAAAGATTATTTCCCAACTAGAATTAGACCTAGAATTTTGCTCACTGTTCTGTTTGACCTGGTTACGGCCTTGCTGTGAATTAGTCTATTATTTAAAATAAAATTAAAATCATTCATTATTTCATATTACATGATTTAATTTCTATAGGCTATATTTAGTTCAAATTCAGAGGAACAGTTCATGTTCAGAAGAAACATTCATGTTGAAGAACTGTTAATAATAAAGACTGAGAAGATTGGATCAGTTATGCTACTTTTTATGTGGAATACTTGATGCGGCCCAGCCTGACCCAGAGTCTACCTCCAGCGGCCCCCAGGTAAAATGAGTTTGAGACCCCTGCTCTATGTAGATACCAGAGAACAATTTAAAATGTTGTTTCAAATCATTCTAGGGCACCTTTAAAGAAGTCAGAATTGTGACTTGCAAGATTTAAACTCTCAATTGTGAGATAAAAAGTCACAATTATTTTTTCAATTGTTTTATTCTGTGGCGAAAACAAGCTTCCATAGTTTTGAGATAGATATTGATGGAAAATCAAATAAAGTACAAAAATCAAATTGTTCTTAACTAATGTGAAGATGTTAATACATACTTACCATCTCCTTTTAATAATTCTGAAAATAAGTTGAACACAGCCCATAATTGTAGCCGGCACATCTTTCTATTGTAAGGACCACCCGTCGGCCCTACAACAGAAGCCAATGGCGTGGGCGAAGTGTTCTGTCTTAGCAGGAAAACCAGTCTTACACTATCCTCTCTCCCTCACTCTCTTTGCATGCAGAATGAGACAGAGGAATAGACAGAGACAGGAGCATCGTTCTCATTCCTGGCAAGGCCTTCTGTGTCTTACCGGAGCCTCCTTGTCTGAGCAATAGCTCCCGCTCACAATTTATAGGAAAATCAATCGTTGCTCACTGTCTGTGTACTTTGCTCATTCCAAAGCTTTACAGTGCTGCACATTGTAACATAAGCTTGGAGAGACTTGTCAGGCTCATTTATAATCCAGAACACCACAAATACAAGTGGGGTTAAAAAAAGAGAGTGGGATAAAAGAACAGAAAAGAAAACTAGTTGCCAGGTGGGGACCTAGAGACAGGTGGACAAATAATAATGCTAATAACGATAATAAACAAAAAGAGCACTTTTCAGACAAATAGTACTACGTGCTACTTAAAATATCCCACGAATGAAAGGTCTGAGACAGTTTTAGACATTTTACTTTGAGCTCATCCAATCTTTCACCCAATAGACAGAAACGAGACAGGATTGAGCTGCTTCCATAGAAACCGTTGTGTTTGGTGGCGACTGGTATCAGTGGGGCTGGGGCTGCGCAGAGCTGTTTAGAGTAACTCGGGTTGCCATGAAAAAATCTGAAGCATGCACAAAACATAATATACAGGGACTCAGCGTCGCCCAGGGAGAGAGTCTCTCTGTCTGCTCTGCTCTCTACAGGTGGCCTTGTTTGGAAATGCTGACAAATAGGAAATTTGGAGCAATAGTCGAGAACTATGGCTCATTCCAAACGTCCACTGCGATGGACTTGTGCAATGTCCAGGTCTCATAAAGAACCACTTTTTGTGTCTTACTTCAGGGTTCAGTCATACGGTCTCACATGTATGGAAATGTATATAGTGTATGTATGCTGTACGGTAGGACACATATCAGATAGTTGTCACTTGGGCTCATGGGCGTCGGAACCATTGTTTGTGGGTGGGACAAGACCCACCCACTTTTTACGATCAATGATATTGGACCCACTCACTTTTATCGTCTATAACATTCAGTCTGTTTACCTACCCCTAATCGATAAACACTTATTATTAAACACATGTTAGACGCTTTATTTCCACTTTTCGAATATTTTTGTCATTTTTATTGAAAATAAATGCCTTTCCGATCTGATATGTGATGGGAAAAGGGAGATGATTAAACTCGACGAAAGGCGGATTCGAACCGCGGGTCGACTTGTGTCAAAACTAAATGCCGTGCGTCTTACCCCTACACTACTGCTGCTCTCAATGATATGGCGATTCCCGTAGTTTTGTCTTGCCTATTTGCTTAGCAAGCAAAGTGGTATATTTGTACTTATTGGCCTCTACTCCAGTAAAAAAAAAAAAAAATTTTGCTTCCGACGCCCATGCTTGGGCTACAGCATATCTTATACTGTATAAGGTTTGGAGTCAGCCCATGCATAAATGCTTGTTTTCTCTAGGGAGTTGGTTTCACAACTAAATGTGTTTTGTTTGTGTGTGTGTGTGTGTGTGTGTGTGTGTGTGTGTGTGTGTGTGTGTGTGTGTGTGTGTGTGTGTGTGTGTGTGTGTGTGTGTGTGTGTGTGTGTGCGTGTGCGTGTGTGTGTGTGTGTGTGTGTGAATTCAATCCTCCAAACAACAAAAAATTTATTTGTAATAGCTGTTGGGAATAGACATGAATAATAAAACCACACTGGTACATGGTGGTTCAGCTAGCTTTTTTTTTTTTTTACAGAAAATTGTTCTTAGAACATGGGTATTTTTCACAATTTTCATAAGTTGGCACATGTGTTTTATATGCAGTAATTATAAACAATTATTTTTTTACATTATCGGGTCAGTAAAAAAGGAAGCTCTGCATTGTTTTGGTTGTGTTTCGGCTCTGCGTGACTGTGCGGATGAATATGTTTCGCCGATCAAATAGTACCGATCTGAGGCAAATAAATTTTGCTTGGAGTGGAAGTAAATTGCTGTTGTTGTTTTTTTTTTCATAACTACAAAAAGTACAGAGATTATCCTGCTAATAAAACATTCACAGTGGCTGAAAGGATATAACCATTTCAGAAAGGATCTCAAGCTGACTAGCTGAAGTGAAGACGTTAGCTATAATAGGCCTACCCAACACAGTAAGTTACATCCTTTAAAAGAAATCCCAGCACAGCGCTACAACAACCCAATGAAATGACGCTACACAATAGATGATGCTTTACAATGAACTCTGGTAGAGGGCTACATATGGCAATGTATCTGATCTATAAAATACCTTACTTGCCTGTAAAGTAATAAAAACGTCATCTCCGCGGCGCTTTTACATTTCAAATCCCAGTTCTCGCCATCCGAAAAGCCAAGCCAATGTTGATTCTCATTTCATTACGGGCACTGTCGAGTTTTCTTTTTGCCAGTAGGCTAACCGTTAACCTCTTCTGTTCGGCGCTTTCTTTAAACGGAACGGGTGATTTCCCGAAAATGCTCCATGTCAACCTTTTTCATTCGTTGTGACAACTAACCATTGCACGCCCACACCGGAGCAATTTTTTCTAAATTTCCCGCTAAAACCATCCCGACAGGTCTAAAATTTAAGGTTTAAAATTTGAATCAGGATTGATGTAGCCTACTGACTCATTTAAAATGTGTTGATTTTAAACAAAAATGTTACATAGTAGGGTTTTTTATATATATTTATTTTCCAATGTTTGCTATTTCATAAGTCATGTGGAAGATGGCTATATGCTTAATATCTCATATTAATGAAACTTATGTCAGTGTAATAAAGAGCGGTCATGTGTGTTTTATTTTTAAGAAATAAATAATTATTCTGCAAGAATTCATTAAATTGATCAAAAGTGACTGTAAAGGCTTTGATGCTACACAATTATTCTATTTCAAAGTAATGCTGATAGTTTGGCAGTTCTATTAATCAAGGAATCACAATTTCCACAAAAAAATATTAGGCCTACATATTTCATTTACATAGCCTACATATTTTAACTATTACTTTTAATAAAATATATTAAAATAGAAAAGTTTTTTTATTGTAATAATGTTTAACACTATTGCTGTTTTTACTGCATCAAATAAATGCAGCAATGGTGAGCATAAGAGACTTTAAATCTTACCAACCCCAAAAATTTGAACCTATATTGTGAGTATATTATTAAAGTCAGAACTTTAATATATTTTAAAAATCAGATTATTTTTGAAAGGCTATCTGTGACATTTTCTGAATGGATTTGAAAAACATGCTGTTATTATCTTATCAAGGAACTTAAAAAAAAAAAAAAAATTACAGTACAACAATGAAGGCATAGATTTGTAAAGAGGAAGCCTGTTAAGCATCTAACAGTGCCTCATTTTATCTCTGGAGTCAATCCCTGCTAGTCTGTGCTGTTATCTCCCTACCTGTCCTCTTGTTAAGGATGAGGAATCTATTAATTAAAACCTATAGGCTACAGCCATGTGCTGTGATTGTTTATACAGTGCTCAGCGAACAAGGAAACTTCACATTCACAATGGAACCATTCATAAACGTTCACTCTCCTCTCTGAAAAAAAAAAAGAGTTGCTCTTAGCATTTGGGCAAGAGGTAATTGGGATCACTCAGCTTGTCTGATGCTGATAATGGGGCAATGGGAAATTCCTGTCAGAGAGTTTGTGGTGCTAGGTGGTTTCGCAACTGCCTTGGCAGGCTCTGAGCGCTCCACACTATACAGTGTATGAGTTGAAGCATGCTCGCATAGCTGTCATTAAACATATTTAAAACAACAACATAACAGCAAAAAGACAAAGCACTTTGCAGTGATTTCCATCCTGCTATTTGAGAATTATTAATAGCAATATGCCCCACTGTGTGTGAAAGGCCACTTTTTAAAAATAATTTAAATATTGAGTGATTTTAAAAGAAGAAGAAGAAGAAGCTAAGGACCGCTGCCATATTACACATTAATACAATACCATTGAATGCAAAGATTTAAACAAAAGAACATTTAATCAAGGCTACTATTTCATAATAAAATTCCATAATTTGGTTAACCACAGTGGACATGCATGCCTCACATAATATATATATATATTTTTATATTATTATAGTTATTTTCTATCAACATTTCCATCACATCTCAATTGATATGTGCTTGACAATATTCTGGTATGAAAATATGAAAATTTTTGGAATAGAATGGCCCTCTCCTTTGTCTTACTGTTTTCATAGCTAGTATTTTATGTCCTATAGTGTGTCCTCAATTAATATTAGCATATTAACAGTTTACAGCTTGATTGGAAACGATGAACAATAAACAGTATTATTTAAGTGATATTTACCTTGAATTTTTGGTATTCACAAAGTTCATATCACACTTATCAGTGAAAATTGTCTTGGAAATTTTTGAAAAACTTTATTAGGGGTGAATTTGTTCAGTGTAGCTATACTAGTGATACTGTATACTGACAGAAATTTGTTTTGTTTTTGTGTAATATTTCAATGATTATTGTCTTAAACATGTAGAAATATGTCATTTTGAATTTTCATAGTTTAAGATTGGCAGTCTGGGTAAAAAAAAAATAATTATATATATATATATATATATATATATATATATATATATATATATATATATATATATATATATATATATATATATATATATATATATATATATATATATATATATATAAGAAACATTTGAAAAGTATAGTGAAAAAATTATGTGAACAGTTTCTAAGGAAACTCCTAACAAAAGGAAAGATGCTGAAATATGATTGATTATAAAAATCAAAAATTGAACCATAGAAATACTCGTCTATTCAGTTTTAGTGTGCACTTGCATTCCCACACTAAATTCTCAGTTTTATCTCAGTCGATAACAGCTTATAAAAGAGTTAAAAGAGTTGATTACTTCTCTTTAAATGTGTGAGGCAACATTAGTGTCCTTAACCACATGTTTCAGTGCTCCAATTAATGTTATTCTAAGAAAATGGCCACATAGCCCTTCAGCCAAGTGTTTTTATGCCAGGCAAAGCATAGTTAGTTTTTAAAAGCACATGTTCCAATAACCGCAGTATAAATCTACAACTAAATTGCGAAGGAGTCTTTTTCAAAAGATTTGACTGAAAAAGTAATGTCTAGAAAACATAACTCACACATATTAAAATACAAAAGTTTTCACCAACATAAAGGACTTTTGTAGCATCGGTATTTATAGATATGTACTGTAATATTTACATGCACATAATACAGCCTCATTAAAATACACCAAACAGATCTCTACAGCCTTTACACCCATCACTGGTATTTTTATAATATGTGGACCACCCAAACAGCAACATAACTTATTAGACACTTTTCCAAACATCAACTGATCTGATTCATATTTAGCTCGTTGTATCGAGCCCATTGCGAAATTATGATAATCAATATATTATAAGGGCAGGGGAAGTCCTTGAAATATATATTATGGAAACATTAGAATCATATCGTTTTATTCACCCTCCAAATCGTGATTAATAAACTTAATCTTGCAAAAGAGTCTGTTTCTGTTTAGTAACTGTGTTGAAGTCAATGAGGGAAGGTTCAGATGTGCCGCAGCTACTGTGTTGATACATGCTGATAATGATAACAGCTGAAAGAGATTACCTGCAGACACTGTGTTACTAGCACTCAGGTTTCAATTATTATCCCTAAGTGCAAAGAAAAGTGGTGCAAAATTGTCACAAGTGTTGGGAGTCTTTTATGTGTAAATTTTTCACATAAGGGCTTAATTTAGTCAAGCTGTTGCAAAACTGTTACAGACCTGGACACAAAAAATAGACTGAATCATCATCACTTATTTTTTTTTGGGGGGAGGGGGGGGTTCTGTTGGCCAAGCATCATGGAAAATCTGTTGTTTATCAATTAGCAAAATAATAAAAGCAATGTAGTAGAACACAAAATACAGTCGTGCACAAAAGGAGAGGTGCATTGTGGGTTACATGTTGATGAACTGTTAGATTGGCTGTTGTATTGTGGGCTACTTCTCACCATATAGAAAACTATAGTCATGAAATCGTTACATCAGACATTAAAAATAAATAAATCAATAAAATATAAACAAATAAAGTATAAAATTAAATAAAATAAAATATATTAAATAAAAATGATAAATTACATAAATTTGTTTTTGAAAATTGCTTTGGCATGCCTGAAATAAAAATAAATGAAAACTGTAGAAATATATAAAAAAAAAAAAAAATTTAAAAATGGCAAAAGCACATTAATTAAAGTATAATATATATATATATATATATATATATATATATATATATATATATATATATATATATATATATATATATATATATATAAACCGCTAATTAACAGTATAAATTAAATCTATGATAATATATAAATAATACTACAGCAGAATGATGATGTAACCACAATGTTTTGTATTGCAAGGCTGTGGTTTGGTTTACAATGAAAGATCTGGACATCCACCAGAGCATTAAAAGGGTTTGAATTAAAAGCTTTGGTTTGAAACTTCACTAATGAACATATTTGTTTTTCAAAAGCTCTCTATAAGCATACAAGAAAAACAAAAAGGCATATTGACTAAAGAGGATGCTTGAAGGCGCTATGGCTTCTACGAAACCACAGATCTTGTAGAAGAAACCATGTGTATGTGCAACTGTGAGTGTCATATTTTTTTTTCGTGTGAAGTTCTAAATGACATCTAATGACAATGTTAAATGACACTTAAAATTATTGGATTTCAGAGATCACTCTTTAGTGTGCCCAGGTGCCATGCCACCATCGGTCTGTCAGACTTGCACTTGTTTGCCAAGGTATTTGAGGTATCCTGGATTATTTACAATGCAAATGATGCAAAGAAGCATTTTCCACACTACCGCACCAAAGAATATTTTCCATGAGCTTCATCATGCAGCATCGGGAGTACGTGCTGCCTGCTTTATCGAGCAGAGAATTACGAACGTTAGCAAGATTTCAAAGCTCATAAAATTCATTTTGAGTCAACCGCAAGCATGCCCAGGTGAATAGATATATTTTACATTTATTGAATATACTTTCATTTCCATTACACCACAATACAAGCAAATACTGTATGTTTAAACAGGTCTGCTTACATTATTTTCACTTGTATTGAGATCTACTGGAAGGCTAGACGCCAATTAAAAAAATAAATCTATTTTAATTGGCAGATACATTTAAACATAAATAATTTGTATGGCAAATATGCTAATATACGTATATGTGCATCTTAATTTCTGTATTTTCGGAAGTTAATTAAAAACAAAAGACATTTGTGGGAAAAAAGGAAGAAGAGCAACACATCTCAAAGAATATAGTTCCATGGAAACATGAAAAACATTCGGATGACGTATTTGGCATTGCAGTAAACAAAATGAAAACTCAGCAGGACTCTAACATGTAATCGATCATAGCAGTAGTTTTCCAAACACTCACACACATACACACGCTTGGATAAACGCTATTGTTTGGGACTGTTAGCGATTGAACGTAAAAATAGACTGAGTCATCCATCTTGTTTCTTTTCTTGTATTTGGCTGTTTCCTTCTTTTGGCAGAGTATAATGGAAAATCTGTTCTTTTATCAATAATAAAGTCACTACAACATGCTTTTTGGAGCTCCATAGTAAATAAAAACTGTCTAGCTTGTTATATTAAAAAAATACAGGCATGTATGCATAAAAGTAGGTTTGTATTTTGGGTAACAACTCCAAAAGATCATAAAATCCTTAACATAAATCCAAAATATAAATCCTTAGATTAGCTCTTGTATTGTAGGAAACCTCCCATCGTAGAAAACAAATTGTGTATATAAACACTGTATATAAACACTATTAATTAAGAAGGGCATAACACAATGTCAAAGTACAAAAATCTCTTTGTATACATCTATAAATCACAAAATAAGAGTAAAAACAGTGAGAAATGATCTTTCTGAAGAGGTAAACCTCACTGTAGACACATGAGAAAGGCAGATGTAGATCCACTGTCCTCGGTAAAGTCTTTCAGTTTTGCATCCAACTGTCTCTGCTTTGTGGGTATTAATATGTCCATGTGTCTTCCATGAATGAACCAAGAGCTTTGTGGCAGTCAAATATTGTCTCATGAGGATATCTGGTGCTAGTCCGAAGAGGAGCAATGCAGTCATATGTGGCCTGCCAGATATCGTCTGGCTGTATAACAAGGCTATACCCCCAACAACATGCCCATGAAATCTGAACCGTTCTGTACTGTGATCGATGCTCCAGCTGCATTGTCCACAAATATGGAGGTGTACTGCCCGGCCTGTTAGAAAGAAAACAAAACGTGAATTGCCATCTGCAACATATTTATATATTTCTATCATTTCATCAATCTGGGTGGGGGGGTTATTCAGCAAGAGATTTTGCAGGGTTTTTTGTTGTTGTTTTTACCATGCAAGAACTGATTAGGTCAAGGCTCAAGGGTGTCCATTCCTGCTCCTGAGTTCAGCTCCAACCCCTATTAAACACACCTGAACCCACTGAAGGTCTAAGGCATACTAGAAACTTCCAGGCAGGTGTGTTGAGGGAAGATGGAGCAAAGTTCTGCAGGACAGTGGCCATTAAGGACCGAGTTCGGACACCCTTGAACGGCAGAGGCACTTTCAACACTTTTTCCATAAATTGAATACGGAAGGCGATCGGCCGAGACTTTACGTTATAAAGTTTTAAATATGGATATTTTTCTTACACAAACGCATCGATTCGCTTCAGAAGGCCTTTATTAACACCCCAGAGCCGTGTGGAGCACATTATTCGACGGACAGATGCATTTTTTATGGACTTCTAAAACAGAGCAACTATTACTGCTATTCTAAAGCTTGGATTAGCCTGGACTTTTTTTATATATCTCTGATTGTGTTCGTCTGACAGAAGAATGTCATATACACCTAGAATGACTTGAGGGTGAGTAAATCATGGGCTAATTTTCATTTTTGGGTGAACTATCCCTTTAACATCATCCAATACTTTGCATGTACTAAGTGAGCCATTTTTTCTTTGGAATAACTTTGGAGTTTCTTAATGCTCGTTTTTGGTCTTATTGTAAGTGATTCATTTCAACTCTTACCTGAAGTTCCAGCAGTCCATGAACAGATACTGTAAAGATCTTGCTGTTACTCTCAAGGCCAACAATCATTTCCAAGGATCTGCAAAACGGTATAGAAATAATTATGAGTGACACATGATTAATTTGTAGACTTCACGAATCAATAAACGTGTTACTTGCCATTTCTTTGTAATTGTTTTTGATATTTACTACTAGCAATTTCTGAGTGAATTCTGAAGTGACATCAGTTAAATCATTCTGATCACTAAACTAACTCATTTTAAATCTTCCACTTAAATGCAAGTTATGTGACAGTTCACAGATTCTCATGTCCAAAATCGGGAAGCACTGCATTGGTTAGGCAGGTTATTGTATTGTAGTGTTTTGTTTTGTATTTCATCTTATTTTATTATTATTATATTTTTATTATTATTTTAATTTAATGTGCAAAAGATACAGTAGCATAATTGGGAAATAATTCCATTATAAATAATTTGTACTTACATTTTTACTGATATTTTGTGTAAGTCATGGCACAGCGTTAAGGTTATTCAAAGAAATGTCAATTTATGTTTTGTTAAACATAAAAACATATCGATAAAAATGTCTAATTCCTAAAAATGCATAGTTTCCTTTTGAAGTTCTCTATCAAAGATCTATCCAGCAATACATTTTTGAATGATCCTTCAGTACTGTTGCTAAAACCAATAGGGACGCAACAAGTCAAAGGTGGCGGGAAAAGGTTACTAAGGTGACAAGGACCAAACTGAAGGTGAGAGGACATTTTTTAAAGGCCTGCTCAACTTTAACACAGGAAATGCCTTGCTGGTTTCCACAGAAGTTTGAACAGACAACATGCTTTACAGCCCATGCGTTACTCACAAAGCGCAAAAGAGCGCTAACGACCAGCAAACACTGGAAGAGAGTTTATCCAGATCTGCCACCCCCATTCCCTCCTTCCCCATCTCATGTACCCCTAGTAGTTTTTTTTCTCTCCTTTCTTTCAAGTAAATTCATTTTTGTTTGATTTGTGAAAGAGGATTTTTATGACATGCACTCACACGCTTAAGTCACTGAAATAAAAACCACATGCTCTGAATGCAAAAAGGAGCTCAAGAAAAATACTAATTTTCATCATAAGCTATGTATTCCTTTGAGTCATGAGTCATGAATTTATATTGATGTGGATGTGGTCTGTGGACAACGGGTACAAAATCGAATGTTAATAAATAGACTACTTGAGGGTAAATTAGACATAATGTAATCATAATAACTTTCCTAGCAAAATTGCTGGTGTCAGATTTTCTCCTAACAGAACTTACACCGAGTCTGACAGAAAGACCTGAAATCACAGAAACTTTGTGTGGCCGGTCAGAACACACTAAAATTCTAGCACATTAACTCTTTCCCCGCCAGCGTTTTTTTTTTTCATTTTTTTTTTTCAGCCACCACCAGCATTTTTGATCATTTTTACAACATATTTTTATGGCCCTCAGTTTGCTATATGAATATCTAAACATGTAATATATCAAAAGAAAGAACAGAGCCCCTGCTTTTAAACAAAAAAACATTTTGAAAGAAAAGATGAGAAAATCGAATTTTTGTCAAAGACTACAACATGTACATAAGCAATGGGCCTATTATTTCTGAGATTCTGTACTCTTTCAGAAGATGCGTAATACCGTATAAATTTGAAAACATTGATTGCAAGACAATTCCGTCAATGACGTGGAAGCGTTGTGTCATAAATAATGAAAAATTCTCTCAATGGTGGGGAAATAATGAATTACTGTATATACAGTTTGAATGATTAATTAATTCATCCAACATGGCTACTTCTCTCAAGAGCCAGGCCAGATATCAAGAAAAAAAAATCTAAATTTTAGTTTGTTTGTCAACAAATATACACTATATTGCCAAAAGTTTTGGGACGCCTGCCTACATGCACATTAACTTTAATGACATCCCATTCTTAATCCATAGGGTTTGGCCCACCCTTTGCAGCTATAACAGCTTCAACTCTTCTGGGAACGCTTTCCACAAGGTGTGGAAGTGTGGAGTGTGTTTATGGGAATTTTTGACCATTCTTCTAGAAGCGCATTTGTGAGGTCAGGCGCTGATGTTGGACGAGAAGGCCTGGCTCGCAGTCTCCACTCTAATTCATCCCAAAGGTGTTCTATCGGGTTGAGGTCTGGAGGTGCAGGCCAGTCAAGTTCTGCCATACCAAACTCGCTCATCCATATCTTTATGGACCTTGTTTTGTGCACTGGTGCGCAGTCATGTTGGAACAGGAAGGGGCCATCCCCAAACTGTTCCCACAAAGTTGTCCAAAATGTCTTGGTTTGCTGAAGCATTAGGAGTTCCTTTCACTGTAACTAAGGAGCCAAGCCCCACCCCTAAAAAACAACCCCACACCATAATCCCCCTTCACCAAACTTCACACTTGGCACAATGCAGTCAGGCAAGTACCGTTCTCCTGGCAACCACCAAACCCAGATGAATTGCCAGACAGAGAAGCGTAATTCGTCACTACAAAGAACACGTTTCCACTGCTCTAGAGTCCAGTGACGCCGTGCTTTACACCACTACATCCAATGCTTTGCACTGCACTTGGAGATGTAAGGCTTGGATGCAGCTGCTCGGCCATGGAAGCCCATTCCATGAAGCTCTCTACGCACTGTTCTGAAGGTCTGTAGCTATTGACTGCAAAAAGTTGGTGACTTCTGCACACTGTGTGCCTCAACATGTGCTGACCCCACTCTGTGATTTTACATGGGTTGCTGTTGTTCCCAAATGCTTACACTTTATAATAGCACTAACCGTTGACCGTAGAATAATTAGCAGTGAGGACATTTCACGAATGGACTTATTGCACAGGTGGCAACCTATTACGTTACCACGTTCGAATTCACTGAGCTCCTGAGAGCGACCCATTCTTTCACAAATGTTTGTAGAAGCAGTCTGCATGCCTAGGTGCTTGATGTTATACACCTTTGGCCATGGAAGTGATCGGAACACCTGAATTCAATGATTTAGAGGGGTGTCCCAATACTTTCGGCAATATAGTGTATCTTCACAAGACTTGTAATACAGTGCACAAGTTGTATGGACCATTTTATACTTTTATAGTGGTATCATTTTTAAGCTTAAAAGCTAAGTCTCTATTCATTGTAACTGCATGAAAAAGACCAACTAGTATATTCTTCAAAGATTTTCCTTTTGTATTCCACAGAAGAATGGTATGAGGGTGAGTAAATGATGACAGAATTAATTTTTTTAGGTGAACTATTCTTTTAATGTGAGACCAAGCAAACTTACGTATATCTGTGGCAGAGGGATTCAATGCAGATCAAAACTCTGACATTGTCTCTGGCTCTCAGCTGGTTCTTACTTCTCTTCACCTCAGTGTGGTCTGCAAGAAAGTACACAAAGTACAAAAAAATTATATATTTCCTGACAATACTTTTCAGACATTCACTACAAACTGTTGCATGAAGAGTAAAGGCTGTTGAAATGTTGTTTGACAGAGCTTTGTATCTGGAGCACATGATGCCACAGCCAGTCATGTTTGACCTCCAGCCGCGTCTAAATATTGGTCTCTTCTATAAGTCTGCAGTGGATTTGTGAATTTGTTTGGGGATGTTGATTTTCTGCCACAGTCTACTGCAGAGAGCCAATTCCTTTTCCCGGAGCTGCATGGCGGCGCCACAGCTTAGAAGAGTTTTGCATTCAGAGTCCCTGGGGCTTATTTCAGTGTAACTCAACATAAGCATTGCCTCTGAAACGATGGATGAAGTCAACAGGATCACTGGACCCCTTTTTAGAGCATCAACCAACAAAAACAACATATGCTTGTATGCTTTCAGGCACGGCACCAATTTTTTTTAGCTTTTTAAACATGCAAGATTGTGCAAGACACCCTAAATCTCAGCAAACAAATGCAGCATGGTTGGAATGTACGTTACAGGGGAATGCAATCCATCTGTTGAGAATGTGCCAAGTCTAAAACACATCCATTACATGATGGCACCTTCTGATAGAGATGACATTGAAATATTAATTTGTACTCAATGGGATTTGTGTTTATTGCAGAGAAACAGTATTTTCCATTAATCTTTCTTCTGTATTTATCAGACAAAGCCTCTATACAAAGCAATTTTAATGTATATATTGTTTCCATATCCATCATACTGTTCACAAGGTTTGGTTAAGGTATGGTAAGCTTTTTTTTAAAGGGATAATAATTCACCCAAAAATGAAATATTTGTCATCACTTACTCACCCTCAAGTTGTTCCAAACCTGTATGAATTTCTTTCTTCTGCTGAACTCAAAAGAAGATATTTTGAAGAATGTCGGTAACCAAATATTTGATGGGCCTCATTGATTTTTCATAGTATGGGGGGAAAAATATGTCAATGGGGTCTTGTTACCGACATTCTTCAAAATATCTTTTTTTGTTTTTTTTGTTCAGCAGAAGAAAGAAACTCATTCCACAAAACTGATAGCAATAAGAAATGTTTCACACTGAATATAAATTAAATATTAGAATCATTTTTGAAGGATCATGTGATCCTGAAGACCAGAGAAATGGCTGCGGAAAATTCAGCTTTGCCGTCAAAGGAATAAATTACATTTTGAAATACATTAAAATAGAAAACAGCCGGAGTGAGCACTTATTTTTTTAAATAAATAAATAAATACATTTAACTGAATGGTAATGCTGTATATATAATTACAAAATATATCTTAATAATATTATGAATAATATATTTTTATTATTTATTTTAATGTTTACTTGGTACATCCATATATTTGGTGTATCATCCAAACGAAATATAGCTTAAAATTTTACTGATAATCGCACCCATGTTCTTCTGTTTGAGCTTTAAGAACAAATGATGCATGATTATTATCATACCCCCAAACTTTCGTATCTCACAGTGAAAAAGACGAAAAACAGAATATTTACTGAGTGAGGAGAACCTTTCAACCTTTCCTTACCAATATGAACATTGGCAGAGAACTGATAAATTCCAGTTACAGGAGCTGTAAATCGGCCAGTGGACTGATCCATCCCCGTCCCTCTGAGGAAGGCACCTTTGGCAGGAGGCTGAAGGTATGAAACAGGTGAGAATTATAGAGGGCTTACCATGAATACACCTAATAACCATTACTCAAACATCAACACCGTTCACTCTCTATCTCAAAAATCACATACGTAGCTGACTAGCCTTCCAAGCATCTCAAGAATATGTTTTTCAGCAGAATTCTTGCCCTCCACACTAATAAACTCACATACAAATCGAAGCATCCCACATACAGCATTAGAAAATATACCAGTTTTAGGGCTCAGTTTGGAGCACATAACCATTAAATGGCTAGAAATATGTAGACATCTGCCAAGAATCCTCCGATTCTGTTTTTGATCATAACTGCACACTGCAGCCATGCCAGACCACATTATTCTACATTACGCCTCCAGAACCCACCAAGAGTTCCAGACTCAGACGCTTTTATAATGAGTCCTCCGATTAGTGTGCTAAACACTGTTCAGTTCTGCAGTTTTTTTGTGCTGTCAGCTTTGAACACGTACAATGAATGCCTTTCATATGCATGTCCGATCCAAACAGATATGTGAGGAGAATGTTATTTAATTTGACATGTATTTCTACATTGGATGAATAAAACTTTGCATTGACGTTTACAACTGTTATTTCATCCATTTGACAGCTTTGAAAGACTATATGATCATAATTTCTCTTATACGGAAAGTAAGAATCATACATACTCAGATGATCAGCAGATTTAAATGCTCATTGGAGCATTTGTGAGTGAATGTTACATTACATTCACTACATTAATCAATGGCATTTTTTCCTATAACTGCTGTAAAGAACGCTTAACAAATAACATGGATTTTCGTGGGTGTCTTTGGCTCATCAAAATGCCACAGGGTATAGCTCTTTTTTTTAAAAGCACGCTGTTTTAAATGGTGGTGTCTATTTTTATACACACCACTCACTGGTCCAAAACATCATACAGAGTACCTTTTGTACACCACCAAGAAAGCAATTTAGCACATTTGAAAAGGGATATTTTTTTAGGAGGAGAGTGGCTGAGGTTCTGCTTGATTGGCTGAGTAAACGTTCGGCCAATCCAGTGTGTCGTCACCAATGTGACAAGAGCCAATCATGAGTTTACTATAAAAAGTGGCCTTAATTCATCTGTGTAATTAAAGCTGATTGGGTGGGGCTATCTGTTTGATTGACCAATGGCAGACAGCGTCACCAAACTGAATTTTTGCCATTCACTTTGATGCAGGATGCAGAAATTACACACTTCAGTTCGAACACAGACATGTTGGAAGCATTTAGAATTGGTGTTTAGTATTCTGTAAAACTGTCACAGTGAAGAAGCCAAATGGAACGATGACAAAATAAGCCAATTTGAAATTATTTGCAACAGACTGGAATTTCTTACGTTCTGGCGAAAGCTGAACCCGCTGCCACAAAGAGACGATCACATGTGCACTTTGGAAGTTGTATCATTTACTGTAAATTACATGTTTTTCTAAATCACTGGAATGCTCATTCAAAGTGGCATTAGTGTGAATTTGCTGCTCCACAGTTTTATAACACCTTGTTTCCTTCTTTTGTTTGGGCTGTCAACACTAATATGGTCGATATACAGCACAAGTCTATATTATATTATGTTTATATTAAATATTGTGCCTTTAAATCAGCATAGTTACTGACAGGTTGTTCATATGACATATGCTGTTAAATGTATGCATGGTAATTTTTTACCACATTTTTGTTTGTTTAGTAATGTTGTTTAAAATAAAATTTGGGCAATTATTGAATTGCATTCATGCCATCTCTAAAAAAAACATTTAAAAAGTAAATTTATAATTCCCATTCCTATGCAAAGTGTCTTGATCCTGTATTAAATATTTTTGGCCAATAAATATACTTGATTAACCCACAATTGGCTGATGTAGCTAAATGTTTTGGACCCTGCAGGCACTTACTGTCTGAAAGTTCTGCAACTCTGCCAGAGTCTTTTTGTCCACGACGACAGGGCCTTTGAGTTTGCAGTGAAAGGCTTCCTCAATTCTCCTGTAGGAGGTCATACCCTCCAGGGTAATCAGAGCTGTGGGCAGCTGACTAGGTTCGTTAGGCCTGTCCACTGCTGCTCGTCTCTCTGTGGCCTCTGTTCAAGCACATCACAAGGAGAAACATCACTAAATGCAGTCAAAATGTCCAGATAGCCCCTCGATTATGAATATGAAACATGATGGACATTTTGTGAAAATGTCCATCATAAAACCTTCACTGGGATTTACACGTGTTGTGTATTGTGGGTCCTCACCTTTGATCATTTCTTTGAACTCTTGCAGCAGGACCTCTTGAGTGACCTCTGCCCCAGGGGATCCTGGGGGTCCCTGAGGCCCTGGAGGACCAGGAGGGCCCGGGGGACCAGGCTGATAGTCAAAGAAAATAATTGTTATATCATTTATAACAATGAACTCAACCTCATCAAGGCTCACAGTTCTCAAAAGAGCATCTCACTTTATGTAATGACGTGTTACAACTTGAAATGTATTAAGGAATCTATTATGCAACACATAAATTATACATTACAATTTAATTCTCACTTTCTAAAAAAAAAAAGGGATATCTGCACTGAATGGCTCCATTAATGGTTCTCGCACATGCATGTGGACGGAATACTATACTAAAATACTCTGACAGCACTATTTTCACTGAATCAAAAGCTGTCGAAAATAATGGCTCAGCCAATGGCTCTATTCATTTAATGAATAGCTCAGAACGACAAGATACTCAACATTTCTGAAGTGTGATATGTCTATGATTGTGCTTGTTAGTTCATATCAGCACCTAACGATTAATTGGCACTATATACTATAAATATATGCAATGTCTTACACAGTAAGTCATGTTGGTAAGGAAGTGTTGAAACAAAAAATGACTAAAGTACAAAAAAGCATGCACATCCCCTAAAACGTCACTGTGCTTGGGCAAAATGACAATGGGCCCTATTATACACCGAGTGCAATGCGACGGCAGGCGTGACGCAAGTGTTTTTGGCTTGTTTCAGCCTGACGCAGTTATTATTTTCACATCCAGCGCCACGTTGTTTAAATAGCATATGCATATCTGTTCGCCCATGTTCGCTGGTCTGAAAACGAGGTGTGTTCAAGTGCATTGTTGGAGTGTTGCTATTTTTTGAGGCAACTGAAAACGCCATTAACCAACAAAAAACCTGGTCTAAAATCAATAGCGCAGTATTTTTAGTGTTATTCAAACGGCGTGTTATATCCACCTATAGGTGGGTGCACAACGTGCGTACACTCTGCTTATTATACACACAGGGATGCACAGCAGCACACAAACATTTTTAAATATTAAAAATAAAAGGATTCCTCTCTGGAGAAGCCTTTAGTCTTTCCGCTCACAAATTCCGCCATGTAAATAAGCAAATCCGCCATGGTGGCTTTTAAAGGGAATGGGAGATGAGACTCTGATTGGTTTATTGCTGTAATGCCTAGTGTGTTGGTTATGTTTCATGTTCATGGTCTTATCTTGTTTTCTCACTGTCATGTTTCCTGGTTTTGTCATGTGTTCCTGTTTATCATGTGATCCTGCCTTGTGCTCCATTGTCATGTGTTTCCCTAGTCTCTTGTCATGTTAGGTGTGTTCGACATCGGCTGCGGCTGGATGCAACTGATCGGCGAGAGTAGCCGCGTGCAGGCGGGGAGGAGCAGCAAATGGAGATGTGAAGTCAGACACTTTCTGCTTCCCGCAGTGACGCTCGCGCTGTGTTTGCATACTTTATCACAGCTGAAGTGAAATAAATGCAATATTTGTCAATACACAGATGTTTCAGAGACATTGTCAAGTAATACTTTATGCACTGCTTAATACAGCGTGTCTGTACAAGTATAAAGTTCAACATATAAGCCTACACTATCAATGAAGTGGCATCTACTTTTTTTATCAGTTTTATTTTGATAAACATGACAATATAACATTGCGACTACATGAAAGGAGGTTTTACTGTTATAAAAAAACGATTTGTGAGCATTTAGGTTTTAGAATAAACACGAAACACGTGATCGCTGTCATGCGGTGAATCTGGCCAATCATGGAACAGCTGTGTCGTGATCAGAGTCTGTGCAGTCTGGTGCAGCCGCACTAGAGAAACTGCACCGACTGAATTAGCCGATTGCTCTTGAATCACTCTCGCGGTACTTGGATGCTATACGTCACTGTCACGTGGCGTCGGCGCTGTCTCAAGTCGGCCAAAATTTGTAACTGGCATGCACTGCTTCAAGTCAGCAGCCGATCGGTCTGCGCATCGCTGTATCAAGTCGAACAAGCCTGTTGTTATTGGTTGGTTTAGTCATGTGGGTTCTCAGTTCAGTTTTGTCATTGGTTCATTGTTTTTATTGTTCACAGGTTTGTCTTGTTAGTCATTAGTCTTTGTGTATTTAAGCCCTCATGTTTGCCTTGTAGGGAACAAGGCAAACATGAGGGCTTAAATACACAAAGACAAATCTCGAGTATTGAGTATTGTTTCCTGTAAATCACTGTTGGTGAGTTGGTCTTGGTCATGGTCATGTTAGTTTCTAGTCAAGTCTGTTCATAGTCAAGTCATCGTTTGTGTTGTATCTGTTCACGTCTGTAAATAAAACTGCACTTGGGTTCATCACTTCAATTTGCCTCCAGTGGACTATCCGTTACAATTGCATGTTATGCCCAAAACACACCCTTGACTCATTAAGAGACTAGGTACATGTGCCTGTTGTGCCGACCGTTTTTTCCGGCATTTAAACAAGCAAAAGTGGATTGTGCACCATTAAAATAGGGCCCTCTATGTTAAAAAAAAGTTGTTCCACTACGACTGCAAACACATTTTCACTTAACTTTACATTAACTTTACAAACACTTAACATTCTTGCATTCCACACATTTTTATTGATTTACAAGAATTGTACCGTACAGTCTGGGTGAATGAAAATTCCTCTCCTTTCCACAATTTCAGCTTTGTCTCAAATTCTGTTGATTATGTCTTTGATGATTTATAATATGTGATTGTAAAGACTTACTCACCAGTGGTCTTTTTCGCTTTCGACATTTTCCGGGAAAGTTGCCCACAGGTCTCTTCACAAAATCCATCCATGACCCAAGAGGGTCCACTCTCTGGTTCTCACTGACCTGCTAAATAAGTAAGTATGAGAAGAAATTTTTTAAATGACATGCATGTTGTTGTTTTTTCTGTATAACTCTTAAGTATTTAAATTATATGGATATGATGCACAAATGACAAATGTTCATGTTTGGTTAGTGTACACATCAGAACCTATGCATTTGCATGGCTACTCCCAGTTTCATATTTGATGAGTCATTGGGAGAAGTACTAACTGTGATTTATCAGATACTTATGCCAGAGATCATTCTCCATTTGCCAGTGAGTGCAGAGCATCATAACTACATAACAAGATCCAATGAGTCATAATTTCTGCTTACAAACCCTCACAGGAAAATTGTGCCTAAAGATGCTATTAAATGGTGCCAGACATCAAGGCAGGTTGCACCAGTGCAGTAAAGGAATAGGTCTTTTGTGTGGCATGCAGCACTACCTCATGCCAAACACACTCACTCAAATTTTCTCTTGAGGACTTTACCCTTTGCTTAATTACTCCTTCTCAGTAGTTCTCCAGGTGCTACGTCAATTTTGCCCAGTAGGGTCTGTGAAAAATAAACAGCCTTTCTAAATTGATCTCTCTCAACAAGTTTCCATGAGCACAACATTACTGTTCACCTAAAAATGAGAGGCCTGAGACATGTTGCATTATACTGTGGGTTCCTTTTTGCAACTGTTTAAAAACACATACAGTGGCTTTCAGTGGAAACATTGCTGGCTTCTTCTTTTTAGTAAGCTTTTGGAGTCTGAAGTTCATTTCTCAGAGGTAGCTAGCTCCAACTTAAAGAGAGGTTATCAAATATGCAATCTCTGATATAACTCATTTGGCAACAGTTTGAACCCTCTAAATCCCACACTGGAATGACTTCAGCAATCATCAGCCAAGCCAATGACATCTCCCCCATTTTGGAAGATTCTACAATTTGAGCTACTTTCTCAATAGCAGCATTCAGAAGTGAATATAAAAATTGACTATGATAGCTCTCTGGTAGAAAGAACCCACTGTTTGAATGGGTGTGATGTACATGAGTAATTTTACATCACATCCCTGAAGTAGTAAGGAAGTACTATTTTGGAGAATGTATACAAAAACAACAACAACAAACGGGGACTAAATAGATGTACTTTTACTCAGCTATATTTAGTACATATATTATAAGGTATATATATTTATAAGGTAAAAATCCTGCAATGATCTTTAACATTTGATTTATAACATCAAAGTGTCACAACACAGAAGGAAACCGACAGGCAGGTAAGTGTAAACAGAGTTTATTTAAGCAGAGTGATGGTGGAACAGTGAGAACCAGGCGATGGGAAGCAGATGGTGACTTGCTGAATGAAGATGGTAACTTAGCTGGTGAAGTGGAATATCTGTGCAGGTGATGATTGAACACGAAGACAGGAGATTGGGGACCAGGAAGACAGACTGAAGACAGAAGATGAGACGAGACGATCACAGGTAGGTTGAGAGGTAAGGATGTTGAGCAGTTTTGAATACAACCAGACCAGACAAAGAGTGGATGGTGAAAGGATGAATATAAAGGTGAGTAGATGATGAGGTGCAGGTGAAGCGAGTCAGTACTCTGGTGATTGTGAACTCGGTACACTAGTTCCTCATCAGCAACATCTGGAAGATGTACTTCATCCGTTGTGGGTTCTGTGGGAGAAGAGGACAGTGGTTCAGTGAAGGGTTTCAGAAGGGAGACATGAAATGAAGGTGAGATTCGATAGTGAGTCAGTAGGTGACTTTGTTGACCTGCCTCTGCACAGTGAAGGGACGTATAGTGGGGACTCTATATGGAAGGGCAGGCAGAGACGGATGTTGCGGGTGGAGAGCCAAACCCTTTGTCCCGGCTGGTACTGTGTGGCTTCAGCTCTTCGGACATCCGCTTGGAGATGCACGTGTGCTGAGTCCCATACCCTCTCGCTCTCCTTGAACCAGTGATTGACGGCTGGAACCTCAGACGGTTCTCCGGACCAGGGGAAAAGAGGAGGTTTGTAGCCGAGAATACACTGGAACGGAGTAAGCCCAGTGGTGGTCTGCCGTAGGGAATTCTGGGCATACTCCGCCCAGGGGAGGTAACGGCTCCAGCTGTCTTGGTGCTGGTGGCAGTATGACCGCAGGTCTCTCCCGATCTCCTGGATCTTGCACTCAGTCTGGCCGTTGGTTTCCGGATGGTAACCGGAATATAGACTTACTGAGGCCAATATGAGTATATTTGACCATCCCAGGAGCTGGAAGAAGGCCTTCTACACTCGGGAGATGAACTGGGAACCTCTGTCTGAGATGATGTTTTCTGGTAAGCCATAATGAGTTCTGCAGAGTTCTGCAGCTTCGAATGCGGTGGGCCTTGATAGGGATCAGTTTACAGGGCTTGGAGAATGGGTCAACGATGACGAATATACATGTGTGATGGCTTGATGGAGGAAGGTTGGTCATGAAATCCACTCCCAGATGAGACCAGGGGCATCGGGGTATTGACAGAAGTACCAATTTTCCTTCTGGCAGCTTCCATGGAGTTTTGGAGATGGCACAGACTGAGCACCCCTTGACATACCGGGAGATATCCTGGGTCATGTTGGGCCACCAGTAGCGATCTTGTAGGAGTGAGAGGGTTCGCTGGCTGCCTGGGTGTCCAGAGCCCGGAGTGTTGGTGTCCATTCTTACAAGGCTAGTTTGATTGCGAGAAACTCATGATTTCCGATGTCGTAGTCCTGCTCCGCCGGGGACAGCTTCTTGGAGTAGAAGGTGCATGGATGGAGTTGAGGAGGCTCACCCTGCTGCTGGGATAGCACCGCTCCAAACCTGGTAGTAGATGCGTCGACTTCGACCACGGATGGGAGTTCAGGATTGGGGTGGACCAGGATTGGAGCAGTCGCAAAGGCATCTTTGAGGTGTTGGAAGGCTTCAGTGGCCACAGGGTTCCAGGACAGATGAGTCTACCTGTATGGGTTCAGGTGCTGGAAGGGCGACAGATGCAGCAGTGGGTGGAGGATGCGGAGCGGCGGATCCAGAACAAAGGGTGAGAGATGTTGAGATATGCGTATGGATTTCTGGATGAAACTCTCCAGACCGACAGTGTCGTCATAAATGACCATCTGGTGGCACACTTCAGGATTCAAACCCTGGCGAAAGGAGGTTAGCAGAGCATTCTCGTTCCAGCCACTAGAAGCCGCTAAGGTGCGGAACTGTAGGAAATAAACACTGATTGAAGAGTTACCTTGGCGAAGGTTGAAAAGTTGATCATGGACGGATAATACTGAGGTTGTTTGGCCGAAGACTTCCTTGAAGTGACTGGTAAAGGTGGCCAATGAGCTTGTGACCGGCTTGTCGGATTGCCAGATGGATTGTGCCCATTGAAGGGCTCGTCCTGACAGTAGGGAAATCATGAAGGCGACACGCCCGTTCGGTGGAGAAAAGCTGTGGTTGCATCTCAAAATAGAGCAAAGACGAAAGACGAGGCAGACAGGAGACGAGATGATCACAGGTAGGTTGAGAGGTAAGAACTGACGTAGAGCAGTGTTGACTGCGACGAGACCAGACAAAGAGTGGATGGTGAACGGTGAATATAAAGGTGAGTTGATGATGAGGTGCAGGTCAGTACGCATTTAACGCACTTGTCTCGCCCCAGACCAACGTAGGTAATCTAAAATTTCATACAGTTAATTGATGAAGAATATGATGCAGGGCAACAACTCGCTGTGTAATGAAGCCTACAGAATGCAGTTAGAATGTTCCTAAAATTCAAGACATGGTGCAAAAATGCCCGGTTTACCCTCAGAACGTTTTTACACTGTTTGTTGTGGTCCACGTCAGAGCGCGATTGTTCACGCCAGTGCTATGCGCGAATACACTTGCAGGCTTACTCTCGCTCTTATCCAAGGTAAATCATCAACACTATCATCCCTTACATGTGTTTTATTGAACTAAATACATCGTCATCTGAAATAACTTTTCATGCGCACCCGAGTCTGCATTGCTTTCTCATTCACCAGAATTGCGGCACAGTTTTTGCCAACCAAACTCAGACCACTTCCTTCAGGCATTCTCGAATTCAGTACCCCTGAGCTCAGCTGAGCTCGCATGACAGCTTTCACATTACCAATTTATCATGTAAACCGTGCCCCGTGTCGAAATAAACTGCTAGTGTGAAAACGCCCTCACATTTACATCATGATATACAGTACAAGCAATATCACACGAGTAACAAGTGCACTATCACACAAGTTCTGATTTTTCTGTA
This sequence comes from Romanogobio albipinnatus, assembly GCA_023566225.1. NCBI lineage: Eukaryota > Metazoa > Chordata > Actinopteri > Cypriniformes > Gobionidae > Romanogobio > Romanogobio albipinnatus. The sequence goes on along the minus strand of CM042248.1, from coordinate 31,566,437 downwards.
CAGAATAGCACGAGTGCAAAAGTGATACTGATCTCATACAACAGTTTAATAAAATAAATAAGTTAATATTGTGTTGTTTTGGACACAATATTGTCTGTTTTGCTCAGTTTTGCCAACAAAATTATAAAAGACAAAGCAGAACTGTTCATCTCCTACTCAGAGCAATACACAGTGGCGTTTCATTTCTGAGTCCGCATTTTGAATGAATCAGATGACCCAATGATTCAATGGACCATAAAGAGAACCATTTACATTTATCATTTTCATAAAGAGAACCATTTACTTCACTCCTCCTGAATCAATCAACCGTTTGGACGAATCGAATGAATGACTCAATGACTTAATCAATTAGACATTCACCGCCACCTACTGACATTAAAAATAATTTAATATTTCCATATAAAAACAAAAAACAAATATTAAAGGTGTAGTTCACCCAAAAATATTTATTTCTGGAGCTACTTTTTGAAATGTCTATTTGATTTTTTACACAATAATGAAATGATCTTTTGGGAGTAATTTCTCAGCCAAGTAGCTTTGGCTACTGCCAATAAAAAATTCACTGCTGGTTTAAGAGATAAAACCAGTAGAGATGGATCTCAATCTTACTAGCTAAAGACATTACTGTAGCTATACCCATTAATAGATTTTTTTTTTATTATATGCTTTAGACACGAAGAACAACTTCTCATTTGTGTATCAATGGGCCCTAGTTTAATGATATGAGCGCATGGTCTGAAGCACATGGTGCAGGTGCACTTAGGGCGAATCCACTTTTGCTAGTTTAACTACAGAATTTTTTTTTGATAAAAGAAACAAACAAACAGTAAAGGTATAGTTCACCCAAAAATATTTATTTCTGGAGCTACTTTTTGTAATGTCTATTTGATTTTTTTACACAATAATGAAATGATCTTTTGGGAGTAATTTCTCAGCCACATTTTATGTGCGATTAATTTGCGATTAATTTGATTAATTAATCGCCACATTGTGTAATTAATTAGATTCAAAATTGTAATCACTTGACAGCCCTAGTAATTAATATAATATAATATAATATAATATAATATAATTAATATAATATAATATAATATAATATAATATAATATAATATAATATAATATAATATAATATAATATAATATAATATAATATAATATAATATAATATAATAGAGAGTCAATTCCAAAGGTTGGAATCGATTCCATCAAGGTGAATCGACTCCTCTAAGAGTTTTTGATTTAACAGAGCTAATTATTAATTTTGGCTCTCGCTTGCTAATAATGATCAGAAGTCCAATCAATGCATTTCGGCAAACAGGTTCTTTGGACGGTTCAGCTCTTTTACAAGATCACATAATGTGAATTATGTGAACGTGTATTGCTGATTATTAACTTTCATTCGTTTAAGTTAATGGTGTTTTTGTCACCGTGTCATTCTGTGATCCTGCATGTTGAATAGCATATGACTGACAAATATTGATATCTTGGATACGTTTCCTACATTGAAATTTTGTATCCAATGCACACAATACAGACATTGGGCTCTATCATATACCTAGTGCAATGCGACGCCAGGCAAGTTGTTATCATTTTCACATCCAGCAGCACGTTGTTTAAGTAGCAAATGCACTTGTGCCCATCTGTTCGCCCATGGGCATGCTGGTCTGAAAATTAGGTGTGTTCATGCGCATTGTTGGCAAAATTGCTATTTTAAGGCAACTGAAAACAACTGCGCCATTGACCAACAAAAACCTGGACTAAAGTCAATAGCACAGTATTTTTTGTGTTATTTAAAGAGCGCGTTAGTAATATGTGCCTATAGGCGGGTGCACAACGCATGTACACTGCTTATTACACACACAGGGATGCGCAGCAGCACAAAAACATTTTTAAATATTAACAATAAAAGGATTCCTCTCTGGAGAAGCGTTCAGTCTTTCCACTCACAAATTCGGCCATATAAATAGCGAATCCACCATGGTGCAAGCGCAAATGGCTTTTAAAGGGAATGGGAGATGAGACTCTGATTGGTTTATTGCACATTAAGCCCAAAACATACCCATGACTCATTAAGAGACTAGGTACAACCCTTTTGGACCATGCGCCTTGCACGCCAACCATTTTTTCTGTAGTTAAACTAGCAAAAGTGGATTCGGACACGCCCTAAGTGAACCTGCACCATGTGCTTCAGACCATGCGCTCATATCATTCAAATAGGGCCCATTGAAGTTGTTCTTTGTGTCTAAAGCATTTAAAAAATAATAAAATAAATATATTCATGGGTATAGCAACAGTAACGTCTTTAGCTAGTAAGATTGAGATCCATCTCTACTGGTTTTATCTCTTAAACCAGTAGTGAATTTTTTATGGGCATTAAGCACAACCAAAAAATAATAATTTCTTCCGCAAAATGCATGCAGTTTTGTTTTTTAAACGTTGGTTAGTGTACCTTTAACTGTAATATCTGATGTATCCTAAAGACCTTCAAGAAAGTTAAAACACTAAACATTTTTGCATTGTTTGTTCATGACATTGTATCTATAGATTTCAAAAGCTAAGAAAAAGTTTACTTTTCACTTTGAAATGTGAAACTTTTGCTCAAGTATGTTTTTGTCTACATACTTTGACTTTTAATTGAATAACATTTTAATACAGTATCCCATAATTTAACTTACACTTCACCAGAATACCAAACTAAATCTTAAATAACTATATAAATATGAAATATAAATATTTATATACACATAATTGTTACTTTATGACCAACTAACCACCGACAATGCTGAAGAGCTGACAATGTTTTTGCTTAGATGAAACGTGAGGCTTTATAAATCCCACTAACCACAAATATGAATTGAATCTCCTTGAGCCCTTCCCTAAACTTCAAATGACTGTGGTTGAGATAGAGACAAGTTGTAGAGGTGAGCTGTCTGAAATGGAATTTGTTTAGGTTTGGCACCAAGACCTGGATCACTTATCTGTTAAACTAACAAGCTGCATCTCTTCACAGAAAGACTTGCCTCACGTTAAGCTGTAACAAAGTAACCCCTTGTTTTTCTTATACATACTGGAATGAGAGGAGCTCATATTTTTGCTTGGGCGTAGTTTTTTTTTTCTCTCCCTCATTTTTCATGACAGGAGACAAAATAAACAACTTAACTAGCACACAAGCCTCTCACATGTTGGATGTCTGAGTGTTATTGTTGTGAATTAGGAGCCTGAAGACAGCCAAAAGACAGACAGATTCGTACAGATACTGTTACAGCAAAAGGCAATCCCTCAGATCTTCCCCAAACACAGGGAGAAGACGTGATTTGCTTCTTTTCCATTGTCTTTTATGGAATGCTTTATGAATACAGACTGTATCATTACTGTATGTCAAAGCAGCACAGAGCTGGCTAGCCGTGCCAAAAAAGGATCCGCAGGATTCTAATACCAAAAAGAATAAACGCTCAGATCATGAAGTCCCCTAAATACTGTTGATTCAACACGATTCTATTAAGAATCAATATCAACTTTGGCGGGTCCATTGAGTTGTTTCATTTCCTGTGCCAAATAGCACAGGATAAACCACAGATGCTAGAACAGAAGCTAACTTAAAACTTGAGGGGAATCCACTGCCTCACCAAGAGAATTACAACCAGTTTCCACAAGATTTGCAAGGTGGACGAGTTAACACCTTCACTTCAAACTATACGAGGAACTTCCATTAACACTTCGAATGATCAGAGTTGGATCAGATGGAGCATGGGAGGATCCATAATTCTGTCAAGACAAGGATTAACTTGCCTGAAGTTGCTGCTTGGAAATGTCGTAGAAGTTTGTGGAGACTCATCTATATCCGCGCAATCTAATTTTATCATGTTCCCTCATGTTCTCTAGTCAAAAAAGTATAAACTATTCTCTGACTGTCAGAAAACAATGATTCCGTCACTGTAGACATACAAGACAAGCACTGCTAAAAGTCTCCGAAAAAGTTTTTGTTTTTGGATCCAAGGGAACATTTTCACAGAGACTTTAGGCTGATATGGAATGTGCAGTGGTTTGCTCAGTGCGATAAACTTTCCAATATTTCAGGACGCTGTGTACATAGTCGATTCGGTTGACAGCGGTAGCATGGCTTGTATGAAAAGCCCTATATGCTGAAGTATTTCAGATCATGACAGATCATGGCAAGCTGTTATTATCTCAGCATACCACTGAGGAGGATTTTTCTCTGATGAGTTTGTTAAAACAGCAGAGCTTTGTGGAGCAAAGCTGCCAAATGCTCCATTAGAAAAAAAAAAAAAAAAAGTCAATAAAAGGGTTTTGATGATTCTGAAAGAAAGCTGAGAAAATAATGTCCTATGAGTATAACCACGGACCCACTTTATATTAGGTGGCCTTAACTACTATGTACTAACATTTTAATTAATAATTTGATACAATGCACTTATTGTGTACATACATGTTTTTACATTGTACTTACATTTAAAAAATACCTGCATGTAATTACATCAGTAATTAATTTCTCTAATTACATTTGTAATTACACAGTTGACACTTCCCTTACACCTAACCCTACCCTTAAACTTACCCACACCAACACACCTGTCCCAAACCCTACCCGTATCCCACCTCAATATCAGCAAAGGTGTTTTGCAATACAATTTGAACACAGTAAGTATATTGTACTTATTTTTTGATGTAAGTACATAGTAGTTAAGGGCACCTAATATAAAGTGGGGCCAAAACGGACTAAATAAACTAAAAGCTACTAATTTTCATATGAATAAATGAACAGTATACCACTACATAAAAAGTTTATTAATTTGTTAAAAAGTCCACCCAAAAATGAAAATTATGTAATTTACTTACCCTCATGTCGTTCCAAACTTTCCTTTCTTCTGTTGAAAAAACAAAATAATTAATTTTGAAGAATGTTTCTGCTTTTGTCCATACCATGAAATTCAATGGAGTCTGAAACAAGTCATTGTTTTCTGACTTTCATTATATGGAAAAGAAAAAATAAAACACTGAGAAAACTTTTAAATATTGTTTTGTGTTCTGCACAAGTAAGTCATACAGGTTTGGACTGACATGAGTGTGAGTAAATGACAGATTTTGTATTTTTGGTGAACTATCCCTTTTAAGGTGAAAATCAGTATTCACTAACCAGCCACAAATTTCTAAGCATCTTAAAGGTATCTGCTAACTCTTCTACAAGTGCAAGCAGGAACCTGTAATTACAAAGTAATTTCTTTATGTGGCGTGTCAAACTTCTGTTTAATTGCAAATGGTTGTTTGCCAACCTGCAATTTCAATTTTTTTGGTTTACCAGAACAAAGCGCCTTAGTGTTTAGAGTTGTTTCTGAATAATGATGAAAAAAGCATTTCAGTAAACTTTAAACCTTATTTAGGCAGTAAAGGAATTTCAAAATATCAAACTTCAAACCCTAGTGAAAAATTAATATACCAAAATGTATTTGAAATACATTTATTTTATGCTAATATTATTATCTTATATCTAAATACCCTGCAATGGTATACTGAATTTGTATACTTAAAGGGTTAGTTCACCCAAAGATGAAAATAATGTAATTTATTACCCTTATGCCGTTCCACACCCGTAAGAATCTTCGGAACGCAAATCAAGATATTTTTGTTGAAATCTGAAGGCTCCGTGTGGCCTCCATAGGGAGCAAAGCAATTTACACTCTCAAGATCCATTAATGTACTAAAAACATATTTAAATCAGTCCATGTGAGTACAGTGGTTTAATATTAATATTATAAAGCAACGATAATATTTTTGGTGCGCCAAAAAAACCCTAAATAACGACTTATATAGTGATAACCGATTTCAAAACACTGCTTCATGAAGCTTCGGGGTGTATCGAATCAGCGAGTCGAATCATGATTCGGATCGCGTGTCAAACAGCCAAACTGCTGAAATCACGTGACTTTGGCGCTCCGAACCACTGAATCGAGGCCTCAGGCCGGTTTCACACTGCACGCGTTAGCAGGGCGTAAGCAGCTTGTGTTTTTTCCGGCGCCCATGTTAACAGATTAGAGCATTCACACCACATGCAGAGGCGGCGCGACAGCACGTTGTAGGAGCAGAGCAGAAGCAGCAGTGCCGCGATCGTTTCGGCGCCGAGTCTATTTTTGCCGCATTGCTCACGCTGAATTAAAGTTTCCTACTGTCAGTTTCCTGATTAACATGTAAAATAACAAATTTCTCCATGAAATCATGTAGTGAAGTGTCCCGTGTGTTTCACAATCGCCATATGACATCCAGCGCTGTGAAAAAAAAAAAAAAAAAAACCTTCAAAAGCCTGTTTAAATTATTAAAACTGGAAGCATATATTCACTTTAATGTTACATTTATCATGTGAACTACTTATATGCAACAAGTTATATGCATGTGTGTATGAGACAGAGGGGAACACGGTGGCATTTGCAGCAGATATATGCTGCCCATCATAAATCAAAGCATGAGACAGACGGGGTTAGGAGGAGAAGACCGGAAAATGTGACATAATGGACAATATTCGTCTGTACGGTTCAGCTGTGCGAGACAAACGCTGCCAGTGTGAATGCACAACGGGGGGCGTGCGGCTCCCGCTCTCCATACGCACCGCTCCTGCCCTGCCAACGCACTGCTTGCGCGTGTGGTGTGAAACCGGCGTCACTGAGCCTTCACATTTCAACAAAAATATCTTAATTTGTGTTCCGAAGATGAACGGAGGTCTTAAGGGTGTGGAACGGCATAAGGGTGAGTAATAAATTACATTATTTTCATTTTAGGGTGAACTAACCCTTTAAAGTTAAATTATATTATATTATATTATATTATATTATATTATATTATATTATATATATATATATATATATATATATATATATATATATATATATATATATATATATATATATATATATATATATAACATATTAGATATAAAATATTAAGCATATTTTGTACTTAATGCACTTTAGTTATCCAGAAATAGTGCTGATGTCCAACTAAAGATATACTTAAGTATATTTACTTTGTTTGTGCTAAAATGGAACTGTTACTATATACTTTAGGTACATTTTAAATATCTTGCATTTAAAGACTGATATTATACAGAGATCATACTATCCTTAATAATAGTGATATTAAAACACATTTTAGGCTTAATATTAAGTGCAAAAAAGAAGTACTCCAAATAAAGTTGAATTATATACCGTATTTATATCAGAAAGGCTCAAGTGTTATGTCAGTAAATATGTTAATGCATTTCTAGTATACTTAAATAAATGTATTTAAAAAAAGAAAATTGGTATAGATTTTTTCACTAGGGAAAAGCTACCTAATAAGCCTACTTATTTTTAGATTTAAATTGTTTTCAAAAAATGTACTTGATTAACAATGCACCATTTCGCCACAAGTCTTAGTGCTCACTATTTATTTAACATTAAGAGAAAGAAAATACAGTGAGGAAAATAAGTATTTGAACACCCTGCTTTTTTGCAAGTTCTCCCACTTGGAAATCATGGAGGGGTCTGAAATTGTCATCGTAGGTGCATGTCCACTGTGAGAGACATAATCTAAATAAAAAAAAATCCAGAAATCACAATATATGATTTTTTAACTATTTATTTGTATGATACAGCTGCAAATAAGTATTTGAACACCTGTCTATCAGCTAGAATTCTGACCCTCAAAGACCTGTTAGTCTGCCTTTAAAATGTCCACCTCCACTCCATTTATTATCCTAAATGAGATGCACCTGTTTGAGGTCGTTAGCTGCATAAAGACACCTGTCCACCCCATACAATCAGTAAGAATACAACTACTAACATGGCCAAGACCAAAGAGCTGTCCAAAGACACTAGAGACAAAATTGTACACCTCCACAAGGCTGGAAAGGGCTACGGGGAAATTGCCAAGCAGCTTGGTGAAAAAAGGTCCACTGTTGGAGCAATCCATAGAAAATGGAAGAAGCTAAACATGACTGTCAATCTCCCTCGGACTGGGGCTCCATGCAAGATCTCACCTCGTGGGGTCTCAATGATCCTAAGAAAGGTGAGAAATCAGCCCAGAACTACACAGGAGGAGCTGGTCAATGACCTGAAAAGAGCTGGGACCACCGTTTCCAAGGTTACTGTTGGTAATACACTAAGACGTCATGGTTTGAAATCATGCATGGCACGGAAGGTTCCCCTGCTTAAACCAGCACATGTCAAGGCCCGTCTTAAGTTTGCCAATGACCATTTGGATGATCTAGAGGAGTCATGGGAGAAAGTCATGTGGTCAGATGAGACCAAAATAGAACTTTTTGGTCATAATTCCACTAAACGTGTTTGGAGGAAGAAGAATGATGAGTACCATCCCAAGAACACCATCCCTACTGTGAAGCATGGGGGTGGTAGCATCATGCTTTGGGGGTGTTTTTCTGCACATGGGACAGGGCGACTGCACTGTATTAAGGAGAGGATGACCGGGGCCATGTATTGCGAGATTTTAACTTCCCTCAGTTAGAGCATTGAAGATGGGTCGAGGCTGGGTCTTCCAACATGACAATGACCCGAAGCACACAGCCAGGATAACCAAGGAGTGGCTCTGTAAGAAGCATATCAAGGTTCTGGCGTGGCCTAGCCAGTCTCCAGACCTAAACCCAATAGAGAATCTTTGGAGGGAGCTCAAACTCCGTGTTTCTCAGCGACAGGCCAGAAACCTGACTGATCTAGAGAAGATCTGTGTGGAGGAGTGGGAACTTGCAAAATAGCAGGGTGTTCAAATACTTATTTTCCTCACTGTAAGAAAACGTCAGAGAATATTTTTATGGCAGCGTGCCACAGCAAACATAAACACGGCCATAAAAATCTGCCTTGAGGCCACAATCAACAATTATGCAGCAGTGTTTAATTGTGAACAACCTTGTAACCTCATCTAGGCTGTATTTCCATTTCATTACACAGTTTGAAGGTATGAAAAGACACAAAAATGTTTTTACTTGACATTAACTCTGTGACAACTATATAGTCCAGACATTAAAAACTAGGTCTCTTTTAGCATGAGGTTTAGTGACATTTTATGGAAGAAAAAAAAACTCTGTTGATCTTTGCACCACAGGTCCAGTTTTTACCAGACATTACAGTAACACACAGACAAGTATGCAGTTAAATAACCATACCATTGGGTCCATTTCTGTCTCAATGTAACATTTTGTAAAGGTCATCACCCTCAAATGTAAATGTTGTAAAATGTAAAATGCAGTATTTTACAACTAAAAGAACGTACATTAACAAAAGTCATATGCTCTTCGAGACTGAAACTATTGTCAACACTGCAAAGATGCAATAGCCGTTCCCTTTAAAATCACACTTGTTGACATAGCAAAATAAATTCAGCATGCAATACAAACGCATCAGAAATAGTTGGCAAAAACAGCATACAGGAGCTTTACAGTGAGAAACAGTGACTGAGGGCTTTCCCAAAGTCCTTGTTGTTTCTAGAAGGGTGTATCATCATGTTCTGTACGTTCATCCATGCATGGTTCGATGATTTTACCCATCCCATGCCTTTGGGGAAGGATCCCCCTTACCGTATTGAAAGATCTGCATGCATTCACATCTCACGCACACCCATTATTTCCCAATTCACACACCATTTCTCGTATATACCCTTACTGACAAAAGAGAGCCCTAAAAGACACCAAATATCACTGTCTAAGAATATTACTTTTCAATAGTCACTCCTCATGAACATGGTATGTGTGTGAGAGAACAAAATGCGATGATGGCATGTTCCAAAACACAGCTTTATGGGTCGTACACAGATTTATGGGTTTGATTATATGGACGTATTCACACCACACCTCAGATTCTTACCTGCAATTACAGTTTCTTTTGGTACCAAGTCATTACTGCTTTGGAACTCAGAACATAGTGATACAAGAGAGAAATTATTATTTGGCTGGATATCAAGCAGCAGAAAGCTTCAAAGGCCATCATTTAACAGGTAACAGACCCGGCACCACTGTATATTTCATTACCGAGGCCTCATTATTCTGTAATTCCTTCCCTGTGGACAAGGTCTAATAACTAATACACTCCAAATGCTCAACAGATAGAGTTTTTCTTTCGCATGTATGTTGAATATTTGTTTGGCAGTTACCATAAACCTTCTTTCATCACATTCTTACGTGAGCAGTGAAACAGGCAGTTAACCGCTTTGTTATTACTCAGGGGGGAACGCTGGAAATGTGCCCATTATAGACCCACAGGTCATTAAACAGTGACATCAAAGACGTCTGATTCCAATTTACTCTCTATCTTCACTCGTACCAAGCACAACAACATGTATTTGTCAGAATACACTCGTAACTTCACAAAACTAACACGTAAGCAAAGTAATGAGGCTCTGTGTTGTTTTAATGATTCTCGCTGTTCCATGCCATCGTAGCGGGGTAAACATTGTTTAGATATTTATATGTATATCAAGTGAGCATTCCTGGCTAGTGAAGACATGTGAGGGGAGAGAGAGCCACAAGACTTATTATGAGATCTACTGAGGAATTATCCTGCCCTCCTCTCGCCATAAAAAAGTCAAAGAGTTGAAGAGAGTCTGATTGCAGCCTCACACCTGCTTTGTGTACAAATTATAACATTGAGCTAGTTTGCGCTAGTGCTCGTTTCCCTTATTATCTGTGGTAGGTCAAATGGACAGCTGATAAATGCTTCAGATAAACACCTACATTAATGCTGCAGGCTCCAGAATGGCAAAGAACTCTTGTGGTTTTGCGACTGTGAAAGATCATTGTAAGATTACATCTCACGTATATAGCTATTTGATACATAATATTTCAATATTAGCTGACATAAAACTGTTTGAGATGTTCATACGAAGTGTTACTAACAAAGTTGCGTCTATAAGTTTTGTACCCCATGTGTTCCTCGGTTCCCTGGACTCAATGTCTTAATGTCAATGTCCCATTGGCCTCAAAAGCCCAGTGTTCAAGTAAATATCAGACCTTTATTACAATTTTTCTATTCTCTGCCATTATTCACAAAGTTATTTTCAATATTAAAGAACTTCTTATTTACAAAACCAAAACAGAGGCAACTCACTCTCAACCCTTCACACAGTTCACTCTTTTGTAGGGCTGGGTATCGATTCCCGATTGGATCTGATTCAGATTCACAAGCTTGCAATTAGATTAATGAATATGTAAATGAGAAACGGTGCAGGAAACACCCTAAAAATTAACAACATGGCCAAAACAATGCAGTGAAGTGAGTAATTCAATAGAATGCAGTGATCTACAGGATGCGAAGTGCTATACAAATACATTTTCATAAAGCAGATCAATACTGGGATTATTAAATGAATTGTAATTAATAAAAAACAAACAAAAACAATATTTCTATACATGTAGACCTACTCTTTTGGTGAAATTACCAGCAAGGCCTATGGCATATATTGGTAGTAGTAACCACATGAATAATCCCACCTATACCTGTAAAGATGATCTCCATCTCAATAAATGTCACCCTGCATTGGACCCCAGCCCGACTGACGCTTTCTGGCAGTGACAAATCTGGCAAAATACTGGGTTTTAGAGTGATTATGTCATTACTCTCTGATTATATGGGACAAGATGAAAAGAATGTAAGCAAGGGGAGGGAGAGTGACTAATCCTTTTCGAGGTGTCCTCTTTCAGGACCCTTTCTGTGAGTCTTTGTGAGGGGCTTATGCCTGCCTGCTGCCCCAGTTTTTTCAGGGGGCCGCACCGCCCCTATCGGATGTCCCAGACACAGCGGAGTCAGCCTGGCCTGTGAATGACAGAATCAATGGGCTGGGAAAGAGCTCTGCCAAGGGTCTTTAAATATCTCTCCACCTAACCTTCACAGGAATTACATCATGGCAGCCTGCCTGTGCTGGGCCACGAAGAGGAGGAAGAAGAAGATAAGGAGGAGGAGGTAGCGAAGGAGACACGCTGAAGGTACAGCATCATGAGGTTGACTCAAGGTCAACAGGCCTCATTTACTGGGGACTTCACTTCAAATAATTATTTATGTAATGCACTTCAAATAATCATTTGAAATGGAATTCTTTTGTAACATTATAAATGTCTTTGAATGTCTTGAAAAAAAAAGTCTTGAACAGTACACCTACATACACATTTTTGACGGTCTCTTTTTGGAAATTCCTTAATATTAATGTCAAAATAAACATACAGTAGTATGGGTATGAAACGCAACCAGAATGTCACAACATACTTCAACGATGTGTAAAAACTCAATAAGACAATAACCCTTGTCAACAAGATCACTGAAGCACAGTAGTTATGGTGAGCGGTTGGCACAGGGGTAGCGTAGAGTTATTTGAGAATGCCAACTCTATGGGTGGGCTGAGACAGGAGCTAATTTTCCAATGGAAACCCTGATATCTAAACAATACCAGAGCAATAAACAAATACAGGGTTGGAATAGCAATACGTTGGCCTTAGTGGAGCCAGAAAATGTCAACGAACTTATGCACGATAATTCAGCTACAGACAGCACGATATGATATTTTACAAGGTTTACGCACATGGAAATGAATGGTAATGAGTCCCTGCCTACCGTTATCATCATCCGTAACCTACTGACACAACAAGTCTCAAATAACAAACAAGCCCTCCTTCACGTTCTGGTGGCGGGCTCTGGTGGAGAACCCCTACCAAGAGGACTAATCGATGCTCTCATCAGACCTTCTGAATGTGCATTCTTGACATAACTCAAGCCTCAATCATCCATTTCACACATTAGAGCCAGTTCTTAGACTCCTAAATGGCACACCTGCAATACTGCTCTATGTTTCACACTGAATCACACTCTATTGAGCTGCTCTAGAGAATTAGAGGTGTCAAGGACTCTAGCTCTCTAGAAACATACATGTTTGAGTCTGTGCCAAGCTAACCAGAAATGGTTGTAGCATCTCCATCAAGGGCTTTGGATGAGCTCGCTGTAAGCTTGTTCAAATAGTTTGCAAAGCAGTCAACTCAGGCGCATATACAAAGTATGATGAGAGACAACTGTGACTGCCAAATGCATCGGCTTTGCTTTCTGATGAGTGTGCTGACATATTTAACAGAGCATATTAATACACATCATTCTGAGGTATTTTCTCTGCCTAGCTGTTACAGGGTGATTTTGACACATTGTGAGGAATGATTGGTTGCTAAAATGCATAACATTTACACATTTGGCAGAAGTTTTTACCCAAATAACTTAAAGTGCATTTAAGGTATATATTTTATCACATTGTGCACTCCTTGGGACTCGTGTTGAGCTTAAGGAAAACTTGGCGTGCATTAGCCTACCAACTATTAATAAATAATATATAATGCATAATTACATATATACACACTTCTGTTCAACAGTTTGGGGATGGTAAGATTTTCTCTTATACCCACCAAGGCTGTATCTGATCTAAAATACTGTAAAAACAGTAATATTGTGGAATATAAAATAACTGTTTTCTATTTTAATATATTTTAAAATGTATTTATTTATTTACTTGATGTCCAAGCTGAATTTTTAGCATCATTACTCCAGTCTTCAGTGTCACATGATCCTTCAGAAATCCTTATAATATGTTGATTTCTTATTATTATCAATAATGAAAAGAGTTGTAATGTTTAATGTTTTTTGGAAACTGTGATAATTTTTTGATGAATAGAAAGTTCAAAAGAACAGCGTTTATTCGAAATAAAAATATTTTGTGACATTATAAATGTCTTTACTGTTACTTTTGATCAATTTAATGAAAAGAAATCTCAATGACCCCAAACGTTTGAATGGCAGTGTATATACACGATATATTCAAATTTGCACAGTCTCTTTTTGGAAATTCATATATTGATGCCAAAGTAAATGCCTTCTATATTTTTTCATGTGACTTTACTCAATGTACAGCAACCATTAAGGGTAAGGTTTCTAAATAAAATAGAGCCCCAAGACATTTAAATCTCTAGTAACAGTGGAGTCAACTGTCTGTGTGTTTTCACAGCCTTCAAACTGACTGATTGCTGAAATATCAGATGTTTGTTAGTAAAAAATTAAGACACATCGAACACACACTATTATTAAAAACAAAGAATTGCCATATGACACCCTGTCAGAAATAATGTTTTTAAAAATTGTACCTTTGTCTTGTTCATATAAGTGCACTGTTGACTACATATTAGTATTTTAACATACTAATATATAGCCTTAAGGTAATAATAAGCACCTTTTAGGGGTAGATAAGACACACGTGCAATTTTGAGGATGCTGCCTCAGTAATAACCTCAAGGGGCCTAAAGGAAAATTTTTGACAATCATTTGTTTCTGACAGTGACCTCACATTAAACAACAATAATATGTATATGGAGTAACAGGAATGTCCATGTGCAGAGCTGGAAAATGTACAGAGCTTAAATATATAAGGAAATTAAAGAAAGTATCATACGATATCTACCTTCGTGCTGCCATCCAGCTCCTCGCTGTTGGAAAGAGTGGTGTTGAATGCTTCGGTGTGCTGCGGAGCAAGCTCCTTCAGCTTCTTACGCACCTTCCTGCCCTCGGCCCACCCTAGAAGGATGCACTGGCTCCAGAGCACTGCCGTCACCACAGCTAGCAGCCAGCAACGCATCTTCAGCCCACCAGCCAGGAGACCGTGGTTGGAAGCAGATTCTCTCACAGTGTCTCTCTTTGCGGGAAGTTCTCAACTTCGAGAAATATAAGAACGGCAGCAAGATGTCCCACACACTTGACCTCACTGGAAGAAAAATACTGTAAAAGACAGGCAAAGTGATTAAGGGACTTGTCCAGTCCACCTAATACCTCAGCCTAGTCTTGATCTTCTCAACAGCCAGCAGTATGAGGCAGGGGCTCAAGCTCCTTTGGCAAAAAGAAAGCGAAGCTTACTCGACTATGAAATGTATCAAGTGTGGAGTGGTCCTGGGAAATGACAGGTCGTCGCTGAGCTGACAGCAAATAAACCCATTAGTGAGATTTTTCACGCTTCCTGTCCCGTGGGGGGTACCAGAGGGCAACTGAAAAAGGTCCCAAGGTAGGGAGGGGGGAGTGGATGGAGATTACTTAGATTCCCTCTCACTTTCTCTTTGGTTCTTTACCTCCGTCTCACTCCTACTGTGATGTGGAGTCTCTGCAGTGATGCAGCGGAGCCGATTCTCTGGTAAGCAATGTTGAGCTCTAGCCCCATCAGGCTTCACATGTGGTTCCTTCTTGAAGCTTAGGTGGGAAAAAAAAGACCTGAGGGAATTGGAAGATGGAAATGCTCCAGTTTTCGTAGCCTTTGGCCTTCTATTGGTTTTTTTTCTTGCAGGGAAAAATCTGTCCCCCTCTGAGGAACTTCAAAGAAGTGAAGCACTTGATGGGACAATCGCACCCAAATGCATCAGTCCAGTTCTGCAGGGTGACAAAAACACATGCACGCTCACCTTAAAGTGCAAGATCTGCGTGGACTTTGTGGTAGGTCTTGCTCACAGTTGTATTTTCACCCTCTCCAGATCTTATGCTGTTGCTCCTGCTCTCTCTCACTCTGCTTACAGGAGGGCTCACTGCAGAGTTTATCACAACCCCCTCTCTGCCTCTCGCTCTTTCTCTCTTCTCTCTCTCTCTCTCTCTCTCTCTCTCTCTCTCTCTCTCTCTCTCTCTCTCTCTTCTGATTCCCTTGCTTCTCTTTTCCTCATCAGTGAAACTGGCAACCTCAGTGGACTCAGCCCTGTTTTATCTCACTAATGAAATACTCAAGTCTTGAGGGAGAGCTCTTTGGCAGGAAGACTCTAGGGAATGCGTGTTCATGTGTGTAGGTGTAAATCTGTGTGTGTGTGTGTGTGTGTGTGTGTGTGTGTGTGTGTGTGTGTGTGTGTGTGTGTGTGTGTGTGTGTGTGTGTGGTGTAGTGTCCTACTTTGCAGTAGCTCTGTACATGCGACATTTTTCAAACAAGGAAAGAACTGCTTTAAGGCACTAGAAAGTAGTTTGACCAGCTGACTAGTTATTTATGTGTTTTAAAGAAGCTGAACATATGAATTTACACAGAGTCACATAATAGCTTGAAATATGTCCATCTGCATGGACACTCATTGAGATGAAAGTGTCAGAAGCATGTTCAACAGTACAAACAATTTTTCCCATTATATGCAGAAAAGAAACTTGCAAAAAATGGTGTTAAAGGTGAGTGTAATTTTAGTGATCATCGTAGTATTTATAACCACAATCTGCTCATGTCATTCATCCATCCATTATTTTACTTACTGTTTCACATTAGCACAAAATATATAGGCTAATCATATTATAATATATCACACTTAAAATGCTTAAATTATGTACAATTTTAAATTTGTGGTTAAATATACAGTAATTTCAGCACTGCAACCATACTGGGAGATATCCTTTAACTCTTGGCGCTCTTCCCCCCTCTGGTGGTTGGAAATAAGAACAGAACTAACTCACAATTTTAGTGTAGTTATCTGTATTTTACTCAAATCCACCAAAAAAATCAATATGCAAATTGCACTTTATTTTATTAAATGTATTGTGTTCCTACTTGTTTATTTTTTTTTAATTAAAATTCACTACTCTGTTCTTACAAATAGGCTTACCATAAGTAACATAATAAAAACAAAGAACCATTGGTATTGGTGTGTGTGTGTGTGTGTATGTGTGTGTGTGTGTGTGTGTGTGTGTGTGTGTGTGTGTGTGTGTGTGTGTGTGTGTGTGTGTGTGTGTGTGTGTGTGTGTGTGTGTGTGTGTGTGTGTGTGTGTGTGTGTGTGTGTGTGTGTGTGTGTGTGTGTGTGTGTGTGTGTGTGTGTGTGTGTGTGTGTGTGTGTGTTAGCATATCTTAATTCCTGAGTTTTCCTGATGCAAAACTATTAGCTCTAGTCCAGATTACAGTATGTAACAACATCCAAAACTGTATGAGTTGATATGTAGTGGGAATTAGACGTTACCTACCGTTCATCTTCTAGATGTGAGAGACCCTCTCAATTTCCTTGTCTTACAGATGGGCATAACAGCCTGAAAAGGTAAAAAGACTGTGTTACAATCAAAAGACTCTTCTCTTAATCTTCCTGAAGGGGAATCAGCAATGAAGAAAATATCTATTGTCACTTAACACTAAATACCTTTGTGCTCTGGTCAAATGTAGCACACTGGTGCACAAGTGCTTCTCCATCATCACAATAAAATAGCAAAACACAGAACTCAAGTTGATCTTTGGCACAATATGGAGGTCTATATGCCTGCCAACATTTGATCTGTCTACCAGGTCTAGGATTGTCAGTACGTGATTTAGCATGGCCCTTAATACACAGAAAGACCAAGAAATTGCATATTAATTCTCAATATCCTAATGCCTGTAAGGTTTTGGCCCTCCCTGCTGAAAAAAAGTTCTAATGGTTTCCACAAAATAAAAATAAAACATTACAAACCATCAAGGGTTAACCATTAAAACCATCACCTAATGGTTTCAGTATACTGGTTGATTTCCTGCGGAATTGAGCTACTTGTTGTAACCTGCTGCTATCCCCCATATTGTAGTAGATTATGTATTTTGAGAGAAAGGGTTTTTTTAGCTCCCTTATGAAAACAGATTATGATTTACTACTAGTTATGATTACTACTAGTGATTTTCAATAATTGTTTATAAGGCAAAATAATGCATAACAGTGACTGTAAAATATGTATTTTGGTACAGGAGTAACATATGTTGAGCTTTAATATTATATGTTCACTGGGCTATTTTAAATTGGCCTTTGTGCTGGTTTTGTTACACAGACCTGGCAACCCTTCTCCTGTTGTGTGTTTCGGGCCATATTCCATTAGGATATAATGGTTTTAACATGCCACCAATAGAAGGCAACAAATTACCAGTAGAGACCTACAGGGACCATTACAGTTTCCATTAAAACCAATACAATTCCCATTGTAACCATTAAAACATTACAAATTATGTGAGGTTTTCTATTGGTTTTTTTTCCCCCTTCTAACTCTATATACCAGTAGTCCTTCAGGTAAAGCTGCCAGATTAAGTAGGGTAAACGTACATATTAAACTCAAGTACCCATTAAGCACACTACTATCTTTGAGCTCAGATTATAAAAAGAAGAAAAATAATTTATCTTGATGTCTTAACCAATTGATGTGTTTGTTACTTTATACCTCCTGTAATTTCAAGATAATCAGACCATTGCACACTGAGATATGGATATCTGTGTGTTCACACTGTCTGGTGGCCATTTTAAAGGCTGTCTGAAAACTTTCATCAAAAGAGTAGCCCCTTAAATTAAATTAGCTTTTTCTTTCTTTCTTTTAGATGTTTAAGCCTTAATTTTCGATAAGTATAACTTCTTACTGCAAAATTAAGAGATTAATGTTTAGACTTTTGCATATTATAACCTGGAACCTGGATGTGGGACATAATTAAAAAGATACAGATGCTACAGAACATTGTTAGCTACCTAGCTGTATAAGATTGTGTGCTACACTAATAGATTACTTCACAGGCACTACTGGCTTGTACTTTTAAATCAATTATATTATACATTTACAGTTTATTGATGTTCTGTGGTTTTACACTGCTGTAGTTTTAAAGACTTCATATTATTGTAAGGTGATCTTAAAGGTGCACTACCATGAAAATCACAGCTTCAGTGTGACATCAATAAGAAAAAGTATAATTTCATAGATATTTTCAATAATAGCTGTTCATATTAAAATATGTATGAACTTAATACATGACCTAAATTATTTATTTAGCTAAATTTGATTTAACACTATTTATTAATAATAATAAAAAAAGGTTTGCCGTTCCAATAAAGCTCAGTGTGCTCCCTTTAAACTCATCCACATTGAACGTCTATGTAAATACTTCATAAACAGACTTTAAATATTAACTGTTGGTTGTCACTTCAAGTTAATCTTTATACAATTATTCTTTAAAAATGTTGTTTAAAATAAACAAGAAATTTCCACACAAAAACCAAAAACAACAACAGTGGTGTGCTTAAAGGGTACAAGCATGTCACATCAAGCACAGTCAGACTTTTTGCATTTAATGATGTACATCTTAATTTAAAAGCTTTTGTCATTCAAAAAAAATAAAATAAAAAAATATTGTGAGAGATTAATATTTAATTTTAACATAACTTATTGTACCAATACCCTGAGCACTAAAATGTCTCATTGTAGACTTAATAGGGTACGTTTACCCTAAGTCTTGCTTGATAAGAAGCGTTGTGAGGACATCAGCACACCTGTATCTGACCAGTTGTGACAGCTAAAAACCTGACTTTTCACGTTTATAATAAAAGTTTCCATAGCTTATTTGCTGTGACTGTTCAACAGGGCCCAAATGGAGAACGGCCGCAAGCTAATGTGAGTTTGACATAACATTCCTCAAAAACTAAACCAGTAAGGCTTTCATCACCGATTGATTGTGTGAGAGAGAAAAAAAATATATGAAAGATAAACATTCGTATCGCTGTCAATTTCATACGCATTCATCAGCTGGTACAGTAGATGGCGATGTATGCGTTTCCCCTCTCACCTAATGTTACACAAGAAGAAGATGCGCGATTGCTGACAACGTAGCAATGTTTCTTTCCTGAACGCCTGTCTGCTGTCAGTCTGTGTGAATTCTTGCGGTTGTCGGTTTGTCCTGTGTCGGTTTGTGTGCGTTATCTGACTCCAGAGAGGGAGGACGTCACTTTCAGGTGCCACAACCCGCTCCAGTGACCAGCCTTTGGTTTTCAGTGGCGACGTGTACAGGAACTGCGCGATGAGCTGGACATAAACAGTCCGCTCACGGTGCTTCAAATACATTAGGCCATTGCCTTCTACTCATTTATCTGACATCTGATTTTTGGAAAAGACCTTTCAAACAGGCGAGTAGGTAAGTTGTTATGAATTTCTATTCACAAGTGGCATCTTTATTCATTCAGCAGGTGTTGTCAAACGTATGTGCTGATTCATATTCAAATCTAACTGATAAAACGCTAACTTAGCCGATATAACTGGTTCACTGGCTAAATAATTCATTATTTTGTACAATTCTGCCAATTTATCACGACCTAGTTTAGAAAAGTCTTTATATATAAATATAAACAGCTGAGTTTACTGGTTTTAGCTGGTCTAAACTGGTTTTCCAGTCTGTCCATAATCCCTCTAAACCCAAAAAACAGCTTAGTCTGATTTTAGATTTAATTTTCACCGGTAAACTGCACTTTCATAGGACATTATGTTGAATAAGTCTTCTTATGCTTGTTTTAATGTAATTTTTCTTTTCTTAGTTTCAACATCTGTTTATGGCATTTATCAGTAACACCATGTTCAACCGGAGAAGATCTCATCTTAGCCGCCTGTGCGTCTCAACTTTGGCAGTATTTGTGATGCTGGCTCTGAATGTTCAGGCCAGGCCTGCAAATATATCAGCACTAAAAGACAAACACCCCAGCAACAGTAAGGAGGACAACGAGATCCTTCCACCTGACCATCTTAACGGTGTGAAGTTGGAGATGGACGGTCACCTCAATAAAGACTTTCATCAGGAGGTGTTTCTGGGGAAGGAGATGGAGGAGTTTGAGGAGGACTCAGAGCCCAGGAGGAACAGGAAGAAACTCATTGAAATCTTCACCAAGTAGGTGTACAGCTGTGGAAACCATGAGATCTTCCCATGATGTGCTTGGGTGTCATTTTAAAGGCATAGCTGAACTTAATGAACAGTGAGCAATTATTGTATGTCATCCCGAACAATAAAGTTAAAGATTTGCTTTATTGTGTTTATGATATACATCCGAGTGAAATGGAAAGTGAACATTATCGAAAAAGAGGAAGGTGGGGTTTTGGTTCTGTCTGTCATATGTTAATGATTGGATGGGAAAAGTCTGTCATTTTCATCAGAAGATTGAGTTATGATAGTATAATTAAATTTAAAAAATGTTTTTTAAATTAAACATGCATGGGTGAATCATTCGCAATAAGATCAACAAAATGCTTTTAGAAAGTTTGTGCTGACTTTAACAGTCACACTTAGCCATTAAGTAAATGTTTGATTACATTAAAGATGACATTTTAATTATCCAATTGCTACATCATCAAACCTTTACTCTCTGTTTCTAGGGTGGATATTAATAAAGACAGGAGTGTCAGTGCTAAAGAAATGCAGCGATGGATCATGGAGAAGACAGAAGAACATTTTCAGGAAGCTGTTAGAGAAAACAAGCTGAGTTTTCGTGCCGTGGACCCTGATCAGGATGGTAGGTATATATTGTTATTTAGACCCGTGCCATATTAAAATACTTTTTTGATTTCCCTTCCAGCATGATAACGCGTATTGGTGATGTGAAAGAGAAGTTTTACCTGAAACTGCTCAATTTGTGCTCTCTC
Organism: Romanogobio albipinnatus; assembly: GCA_023566225.1. Taxonomy (NCBI): domain Eukaryota; kingdom Metazoa; phylum Chordata; class Actinopteri; order Cypriniformes; family Gobionidae; genus Romanogobio; species Romanogobio albipinnatus. The sequence continues at coordinate 31,545,024 of CM042248.1, read as the reverse complement.
AGGACATGTAACTTGGGATGAGTACCGTGTGAAGTTTTTAGCCAGCAAAGGTTTCAATGAGAAAGAAGTGGCTGAGAAGATAAAAAAAAATGAAGAACTGAAAGTGGATGAAGAAAGTAAGTTGTAATGTAGAAGATGTATTTGTCTGGTATGGTACTCTTAATGAAGCCATTTCTAATGATATAAATAAAACATGGCCTCACCACAGCTCAGGAGGTTTTGGAGAGCTTGAAGGATCGCTGGTTCCAGGCAGATAACCCTCCAGCTGACCAGCTGCTGAATGAAGAGGAGTTCCTCTCGTTCCTGCACCCAGAACACAGCAAAGGCATGCTCAGATACATGGTCAAGGAGATCGTCCGAGATCTTGGTAAGCAAATACATAATGCAAGTATTTGTTGTTTTTCCCATGTATTGACTGTATTGACTCCTGTCCCATTGTTGAGAGAAATCGGAAGTAAGGTGTATGGGGCACTGTGTGTGCTGTGTAAGCATGATGGCTAATGTAGAAAGCATTTACTCATCTCACTTGTACAAAAGCAGATTCACTATTCCTCAAAATCAATAAAAACAGTGAAATGCAAGTTGTTAAGAGAACCTGCAATAATTAAAATGTTAAATGGATAGTTCACCCAAAAATGAAAATTAGCCCATGATTTACTCACCCTCAAGTCATCCTAGGTGTATATGACATTCTTCTTTCAGACGAATAAAATCTGAGTAATATAAAAAAAGTCCAGGCTAATCCAAGCTTTAGAATAGCAGTAATAGTTGCTCTGTTTTTGAAGTCCATAAAAAAATGCATCTGTCCGTCGAATAATGTGCTCCACACAGCTCTGGGGTGTTAATAAAGGCCTTCTGAAGCGAATCGATCCGTTTGTGTAAGAAAAATATCCATATTTAAAACTTTATAAAGTAAAGTCTCGGCCGATCGCCTTCCGTATTCAATTTATTGAAAAAGTGTTGCAAGTGCCTCTGCCGATCGAAAAACAAACGCAACCAGTGCTGCGTTCCAATTCATTTTTATTATGCCCTTCACTCGTTAACTTCCCTCCGTCTCGTTCACTCGGATGTGCGTCATTGCTTACGTTGCATGAGTGCCCACTACTGGAAGAACATTTGCAATGGAATGAACTGGAACGTCCTAAGCCCTTGATCACTTCGAATCCACTATGGAGTTGATTTATTGTTTATTTTTTTCCTTTACGAAATGGTTTAATGCACCATTCTGTATGTATATAGGTGTGTTTGGGTTGTTTTAAATGTTTTTAAAAATAATTAAAATATCAGAGTTGTTTGTGGCGGAGTATATTAAACGCAAAATGCTGTGACGTCACAATCGTGTTGCATTGTGGTATAGGAAGCTACCTGAAGTGTACATATGAAGTAGACTCGCTCCCTCTGTCAAAATCAAGGGAGCGAGGGTCTGTCCATATAAACTTCCCTCGTCCACTTCAAAATGGCGTTGGGGAAGTGCTTAGGGAAGTTTGCAAGTGCGTGTCTAAAACTGGAGTGGAACGCAGCACAGGTACGCTCGTCATGACGTCGCGTACGCATCTTGAATTGCAAGATGGCACTTTCAACACTTTCCGACGGAAGGATATCGGCTGGAACTTTACTTGACTCAAATATTACTGCTATAATAATGCTTGGATTAGCCTGGAATTTTTAAATATTGCTCAGATTGTATTCGTCTGAAAGAAGAATGTCATATTGTTGGGGTAACAGCTTAGGACCCAGGACCAGTAGTGAAAAATGAAGACCAAGAGTCAGGAGTTAGATTAATTAAAGAAAAATTTACTGAAGAATAGTTTGCAGTTTCATCAGCAGAAGCCAGCTTCAAGTCTCGCAAGGAGTTCGTAGGCCGCACTCCCTCTAATAGTCTCCCCGTCTCCGCCTAACGTACATACAATTTCTGAACAGTTATACTGTTTTCAAGGTCCAACCACGTCATTATTGTCATGTGGAATGATTCTGATTGGCTCTAACAACATGCACGTAAGCAACTTTCCACACGTAAACAGATAGGAGCACATATCACTAAAAATGCGTAGACTCGTTGTCGCCCAGTCCTAGATTTAGATTACAATGACCTCGGAGGTCACAGAAAGACGTCTCTAGGTCTGACATCGTCTGCAGAAAAGTCCATCTCCAACACTGGATCTGCAAAGATCATACAACGCACATACACACAAAAGCTCCAAAGAGTAACAGTTTGCTCAAGGTTGAGAACATCTTAACTAACTATCAACAAGTCACTTCTCCAAACATGCTGATACTGCATCTTAGTACAGAAGTGATTTTATTATTTTAGTAAGAAAGGCACATAAAAGAGGTACATTTCTCTGAGTCCCCAAAAAGTCACGTAGACCTGTAACCTATGTGGACTTAAGGTCACTTTAGGATGACATATAGCTCAACGCATGTAGAGAGGCCTCTTTGCTCTCAGAGTGTTTTACACCCCAAGGACAGTTGCCTGTCAGCACGCCTTGACACAGACATCAGAGAAGTAACTGTAGAATGTGGATACAAAAGCACACAGCAAATATAATACTAAAATCACTCATTAAATATAGAGAGGTTAATATTGATCATAAAACCATTCTTGAAGGATATGTGTATAAAAGACACCGGTATCTGACCTTCCACATTAGTCCCCCATTTTAGACCAACGGCGGTCCCATACCGCACGTCTGGTCTACCAGTGAGGTCACTACGGAAGGTGAAGTGGTGACGCGTGCTCCCCTGACGGGTCACACTTGTCTCTTCGCCTCATCACGGACATGCTGGTCACTAAAAAGACCAGTCCCCGTTTTGAGGTTCTTACACCTTCCACTCACAATGTTGATGTTTTTCTTTTCTCAAAACTCCTGATCAACATACTGATAACGTGCTTTCTCTCATTGAGAGAGGAACAGACAATATAGTACAATAGTATTCATACAATTCTTTAGGGTTTCAGTAAAAGGAAATAAAAAAATAAAATTAAAGACAGATCCATATTTAATCTCTGGAAGCCGGGCTAAATGAGCAATCTCTGTTACTGCATTCCCATCTAGTTAGAGGTGTGTGATGCCGCCAAAATCTGAACACATGACTGAAATCCGCAAGTTTAAGGATGACCAGAATGGTCTCAGCCGGCTCCTGAATGCCAATCTCATCATTGCTCAGGGTGTTTCCTGGCTCTCAATTTATGCGGTATTTGGGGAGCGGTATAGAGGGGCCAATATTAGGGCTGGGGCTGCTGCGTCTAGTCTTGACATTGGCCCTTACGAAACACAGCTTCCCCACCCAACAGAGATGCTGCTGGCCTCACAGACATCTGCCTCACCTCTCATACACACCTCCCATAAAAACACTCCACTTCTTGGAGGTGCCCCAATGGCGGTCACCCCCATTGCCTTAGGTTGCCCTGCGCTGGCCACAAGAAGGTCTTACCCGTCATCGGGAAATCACCTCATTCTCATTGGTCATCGCTTGAGCTCTTTGACCCTCAACAGGATCCGATATTTTTCTGGAGCCTTTTGGAAAGTGCATTCAAGAGTCACCAGAGCCACCTGGTCTGCTTTCAAATTAGTAAAAACATGGAGACAGGTTAATTATAGTTCCTGATCACACAGTTTTCCTGATACAAGTGTTCTCGTGAGACATCACACCCGTCTAGGACGGACCCTCAGTCACCACTCAGAGACCAAATACAAACTTAGGAAAATATAAAGGAAGAAACAAAATCATACCTGGACAGGCTCATTAAATTCGTGATAATAATATAGAAAGATAAATATTGATTAAGTCTTTGATTATAAATTTAATTTTAGAACCCACCCTTCAAGTTTCTACCAATTTAGGCTTCTTCCTAATTTACAATGTCCCACCAACAAGCACATATTCATCCTTACATACTAACTTAACCCCCATTTTCATCATTAGCCAAGATATATCATCCAAAGATAGGGTTTGTAATTAAAAGGGTTTTTTTTCTTTCTTTTTTTTCTTCAAAACAGATCTTTTTCAGGTACAAAACTCAATAGTGGCCTGAAATAAAAAATAAAAAGTAAATAAATAAAAATAAACAATGGAATAATCCATCCAATTCATTCAGTCTCATATAGCATGTACCACCTTAATTGCATATACATTTCTTTCTTAAAAAATAGAAAATAAAAGAATACATTCATATCATACATAACATGACTTCCACTTTTTTTTTTTTTTTACTCAAGAACCCTTTTGTTAAATGTACTATTTCCAACAGACCCATTTTCACCTATCATAGCCCACATAACCGTTGATGAACGTATCCATAAAAATACAAATAAAAAAGTTAATGTTAAAACCTTTTCATCAAAATGACTTAATTATCCATTCTTATTACATTCAATCAGCTTGTTCACTCATTTATCTTGTGAAATTATACTTAATCATCCTCAATACCCAATTATTAATCAAATTCACCATGTTATTAGTAAAACATTCAAAATCATTCATCAGGGTTTTCTTTAAAGTACCCTTTTTAAAATGTTCTTTTATTTCTTTTCTCAATGTCTTGTCCATTAAAACTCTTCAGGTGTAAGCTCCAAATGACCAAAATCTTAAACCTCTTAATTCATGTCACTTGGCAGTGATACTTCATCAAATCCTCACTAGCCTTATCTTGCCACTTACACCCGAAAATGCCATAACTTTACCAAGAACACATTTTCATAATCTCCCATATTACTTTAAATTTGGACTATAAGTCATCATCAGTTTCTTTAAAGCCGTTTCAAAATAATTTGTTCATCCATATCTATATTAACTCCATTTAACTTTACTATTTCTCACAACATTAATCTTGGGGCTATTTCTCATTATTCCTCTATCAATCTGCAGATGCCACACAATATGATCATTAATGTTTCTTATCTCTACTGCTCTGCAGAAACCAAAATATTATATTCCTCTTATCTCAATCAGTCACACAGAGAGACTTGAAGTCACTTGCTTGTTTAACATTAATTGTGGTTCTGTATAAATCAAAATATCATGAAAAATGAAAATAAAGTAAAAATAAAACTTTTCTTTTTAGAAGTTATCTCTTTGGTCGCCCTCCGGCCTTTCAGAATTTTGAGGGAGTCTCTGGATAATTTAGATAGTGACTTCAGCCAATTTGTCACTTTGTCTCTGCCGTCAAGTCTATAACATTTACGTCTACCATTTTTAATCAATTGACATGATTTAAATTTAGGCCCTCAGTTGAATTTAGACAAGGATTTTAACCCATGATGGACGGCAATCTTTAACTTTACAATTCCACTTTAACTAATCCAGAGAGTATTTCAAATCCACATCATAAATGACAAAACTTGTCGTAACAGACAGAGCTGGATAAGAATCCATTTAAAGCTCGTCCTGTGTTCTGGATCATCTTTTCACCAGATTTCTTCAAAATTATCAGTTTCTCTAAAGGTTGTCTTTTACTTTAACCAATCTGTAATGGTCAAACTCTCATTCCAGAGGTTAATGACACCCAATCAGGAACGAACCGTTCTAGCAACAAACACATACAAAACATAAAGTGCAGTCACACCCACACATACATTAAACATGAATTGCAAATTTTGCTTTTAGTGTTTACTCAAATTATTATTTAAACTCAGCTTTTACGTCTGCTCATTATTAATTTGTCTCTACAAAAGTCAGCTGGATTAGTTTAGTTCTGATATACTTTCTTTGTTTTGTTCCAGCTTTAGCAGGGCGATAACAAATTGTACCATCCCTGCTTCCACAAGCAGTCTCTCTCTGTCTCTCTCTCTCTGATAACTTTTTCAACAGTCTTCTAAGACTTTAACTTTAATGTTAAATTCATTCTCATTTTAAGTCTCTGTGTAAAAACATCTTATACGTTTTTACACACCATGTTTTCCTACAACATGTCTTATTATTTTCAAGTGATGCCCTGCGCTTTTATTCAGCAATATCTTCGATCATCTGTGGCACAGGCTCAAACATCAGCCTTGAGCTGGTTTCCAACATAGAGAGAGACTCTGAGGCATTCAGGACTGGTACTGCATTTTCATAAACTTTTAACTTGTCACTCTAGAACAGCATAAGACTTGGCTAGAGATTACATTTGTTTTCCAATAAACGTCAGACATGATCCTTTTAACTCTATCCTTTGCCAGAAATTACGTTTTCAAATGATCATAATTTTATTTTTGTCTTTTGCCCAAAATACATTTAAACTTCAAACATCCAAACTGAGTCTGAGTTACTCTTTAAATTTTAGCCACAGCACACCAGAAATTACATAGTGGCCAGATTCAGATAAGCGAATTGTTTTATTACAGCTCAGCATGAGCTTATCTTTTGAAACCAAAACATCAGCTTCTAGGGTTTTTAACATTTTAACACCAATTATTGTCTCACGAGCAGGGGTTTTACCAACATCCAGTCAGATAAACTTATCAGAACTTTTCACGTGTCAGAGGAACAGGAAAATGTATTATACATTTTTGTCATTTAAACCCACTATGTCTCTAAATATATATCTTTTCTGCTCACTTTGTATCATCATTGTCTTTAATTTTGCCTCATAATTTAGATTAAAATTATCATTGATCTTTCCTTTTAAAAGGAATTCCTTACGACTTAAATGTATTGAACTTATTACTTATTTCATTATTTTCAATCTGTGCCCCTCTGTTTAAAATCCCTCCGTGTCCGTGACTATATCTGCAGCTGCTCTGAGAAGAGAGTGCCGGAGGGGAGGGGGCAGATAAGACTCGCTGCGCACACATCTCTTGGCCTTTTTGTTTTGTTTTTCCTGTTTTGTTTAAAAAACAACTTCAAGTCCTTTACTCAGACTACACAGACCAAATCCTACATCATTTCCAGTGATTCCTGCCAACTTCTCACAAACAGTTTAGAAATTAAAATTTTTCCAGTCTTTTAGCTTTTCGCCAGTCAAGTTTCTGATTAACTTTTTCCACTTAGAATTAAAACATTTGCCCATTTCCTTAATAATTCCTTCAAATTTCTTTGATGTCAGGGCTTCAGAGCAGAGCTGCTTACAGCGTTTGCTCTCTTTTGTCTCAAAATCTTTATCTGGACTGATCATGTCACAAATTGTTAGCCATCATTTTAGTCAAAGTTCATACTTACCTGAAATTATACCAGCGGAGATGGAGGCGGCGATCTTTAACCAACACAGCTGTGGCTTCTGCGCGATGAAACTGCAAAGTACACTTATACGAAAAAGTCACTCATACTGGTCCATGCCAATTTGGGTCATACTTTACATTTTCCTTGGGATCGTTCCTGATGCATCCCTGGCAAACAACCTTGTTATTGCTAATTTTAGTCCCTCACTGTCTATTTTTCCTAAATTCGGGGGCCCCCTGTCTGATTTGGAAGAGACGGAGAAGGTTTGCGGTGATCACTGTTTCACTCAGTGCCGTCTTGCCTCTAGGAGTGGTGTGGTCACCATAGCTCCCCTTGAGCTCTCTCCTCTGCCTGGGCAAGACTCAACCTTTTTATACCCACTTATGTTTCTCAAAGCTTTACCTCTTAACTCAAGATGTCTCAGCCGAAACACAACCAATGGTATCCTTATTCCCGTCGAAATAAAGCTCTCCCGTTCCCCTTACCCAGTCTCTTCCAGTCAGACAAGTCTAATAATAAAAATATACTACCTTATCTACTTGTTTGCCAGAGGTGTACCAAGGAACAATTTCCAGCGCATCCTCCACCAAAACTGTTGGGGTAACAGCTTAGGACCCAGGACCAGTAGTGAAAAATGAAGACCAAGAGTCAGGAGTTAGATTAATTAAAGAAAAATTTACTGAAGAATAGTTTGCAGTTTCATCAGCAGAAGCCAGCTTCAAGTCTCACAAGGAGTTCGTAGGCCGCACTCCCTCTAACAGTCTCCCCGTCTCCGCCTAACGTACATACAATTTCTGAACAGTTATACTGTTTTCAAGGTCCAACCACGTCATTATTGTCATGTGGAATGATTCTGATTGGCTCTAACAACATGCACGTAAGCAACTTTCCACACGTAAACAAATAAACAAGTCCAGCCCAGTCAAGAGAAAATTATGCAAAAGTAATGTAATGCATTACTTTCCATAAAAAGTAACTAGGTAACGCAATTAGCTACACAATATTTGTAACAAATTACTTTTAAAAGTAACTTTCCCCAACACTAATCGAGACTGAACTGATTCAACATTGAACTAACATAAGCTGACACTATGGCTTTCTGTAGAGCTGCTTATAGCTGAATTGAATTTGTTTCATAATTGAAGAACTTTATTGAACTGAGCTGAATAATGACACAATTGTCTTTTTAGAGCTGCTTTAAATTCTCTCATATTTGCATATTTCTCAAGTTTGCATAATTTGATTGTTATTTTATTACTGTGAATCTTCGTTGAAACGATCTGTATAGTATAAAGCACTATATAAATAAAGGGACTTGACTTAAGGGAACTATGTTTTAAATTCCTAAACAGATCAAGATGGAGATGGGAAGTTGACTCTTGCCGAATTTATCTCCCTTCCCATGGGAACTGTGGAGAATCAGCAGGCCCAAGACATTGATGACGACTGGGTTCGTGAAAGGAAGAAGGAGTTTGAAGACGTCATTGACGCTAACCATGATACGATTGTAACCATGGAAGAGTTGGAGGTTGGTCCTCTTTTTTCACTGTTGTTAATGGACAAGAGCACTTTATTTACATGACTTATTTACATGTATATCTGTCTCTTGCTGATATTCTCTCTGTCCCACAGGAGTACATGGACCCTATGAATGAGTACAATGCTCTGAATGAAGCCAAGCAGATGATTGCTGTGGCGGATGAGAACCAAAACCACAACCTGGAACTTGAGGAGATCCTTAAATATAGCGAGTACTTCACTGGCAGCAAACTCATGGACTATGCCCGTAACGTACATGAGGAGTTTTAAGAGTCTTAATCAAGTCTTGATAAGAATAGCATGTATATATCCCTAGAGTGTCGCAAGGATGATGTTGGTCCTTGCTTGCTTCCCAAATTGGGATCAACAAGTGCTTTTGGACATGTGTTTGTAACTGTACGGACCGGCAAACCACAAAAACTTCTCTAATGTTGCAATGTGCGAGTATGACATATTACGAGACTCTGCCTTCATAATGTCATATATGTGAGCCCCATAAAATCCTATATAATTAATGTTAGACACTTTCATGAAGTTTTTGAGTGTTGATAATTAAGTGAAATGTCTGTATATGAGGAATGGTGAGGGGAAAGAGTGTTTTCCATTGATTAAAAAAATAGATTAATGTAAATACTGTAGTTAATTGGAGTGCCATAATATATAAATTAATTAACTTTGGGGTGGGTTGCTTTTGACAGGGGTTGAGCTTTCCAGAGCTACGTGTTATATCCAAAGATGGCGAGCCAGCAAAATTATTTGGGTGGTAATTTTGTAAAAACTGTAATAGCACTTCTATTTGAAATCATTAAATGCCACGCAGTCAAAAAGTCTAGTAAAGAAATGATATTGAAGGGATGGTTCACTCTGTTCTCAGTTCTGTCATCATTTACTCACCCTCAAGTTGTTCCAAACCTGAATTAATTTCTTTCTTCCTTTGAACACAAAAGTAGATATTTTGAAGAATGTTGGTAACCAGACGACACCCATTGACTTCCATAGTAGAAAAAGTGATACTTGTGAAGTCATTGGGGCCCATCAACTTTTTGGTTACTGACATTCTTCAAAATATCTTCTTTTATATTCAACAGAAGAAAGAAACTCATACAGGTATGGAACAACTTGAGAGTGACTAAGTAATGACAATTTTCATTTTTAGGGGAACTATCCCTTCAATTAAGAGTGCATCAGATAATGATTCTGTCAATATATGAACCATTTGCATTTTTAAGAACCCTGCTATTCAGAGGTTTGTCATAATTGTATATAGCCTGATTATTATTTTATTACTTTAATTTACCCTGTTACCATAGCAATGTCTTTCAGCTAAATATAGTCAGCAGCTTATTCTCTGTTGACCTTGATTTGTCTCCATTGCACCTGTCTGAGAGTTTGTTAAAAGTAATTCAAAGTGTTTTAAATTTAGCATAAAAGAAATGCTTTGAGGGGAATTTTCTATTGCAATTATGGAAAATGGAAGAACCATTATATGTATTTTCTGGATTTGAGAATAAAGTTTTATTAAAATACACATTTGCCTTAAAAAGAATTAGGCTAATGTGTCCTACTGACTATCTGTGTATACATTTGAGCTCTAGTTTTGGTAATGGTTTAAGACTCCAAATTAATTTTTTGCTATATGAATTAGTAGCTGAGTATTTTTGGATTAATTTTTGTTATCAATTCCTATTAAGTGTTTTTCTGGATGTTAAAATATAGCTGCTCATGTGTTGATCATCTTTGTACTGGACATTTACTGATTATATTTTACATTCATCGTGTGGAAGTTCAATTGACTTGCCTAATTTAAAGTTGTGGCTGAGTGCTGAATGTTATGAAGCTTTGAAATGCATTGTTTTGCATTATTTTCAAATAATATATTTTCATATTGTTGTTCTGTATTTATGCTACAGTATTCATAATCAATGCATGAAATTACATTACCTTTCAAATTAGCTAAAGGTTATGCTGTGAACTGTGAACATTGGTAACACTTGAAACATTTGTTCCAGATTAGAGAGGTAGCAGTCCCCTTTTTATTTTTAAAAAAGCAAGGTGCGAAGTACAGTAAGTAATTGTAGTTCACTGTATAGAATTATTATTTTAGACATATTAAATTTTAATTGGCTACCTTGTATCTTTATTCTTGTGTCTTTACTCAATTTCTAGAAAAAAAATATACGTTTTACACCTTAACATTATTTAGACATTCCAATTACATATTGATACCTATTTTGATTTTAATGTAATTGCAAATGTCAAATCACACTCCTGGGAATTCCTCTCGATTTACAGTCAGTGAAATTAATTTCATTATGAAATTTTAATTGGCCACAAAAAGACGATTTCATCAGTAAATTATAATTAATTGTTACTTTTAAATTTGTAAATACAATAAATGTAAAAACATTTACTTTCACTCAAATGTGTTTTTGGTAGATACTAGTTTTAATTGAATAAAATCCAGTGTTGTCACTGCTAATTTTCTGGACTAGTTTTGCAAAACAGATTAGTTCATATCACTCATATGTTCTCACTGACTCATTAATTTGACAATGACTATTTTCTTAGTTTGTTGTATGATTCTTGTTGACATTTTTGTCTAGTTCAGTTCCTGTTTGGGAAGAAGCAAAGCAGATCATATCCAGTTCAAACCGACATGGTCAACATTTTTAGAGTTTTAACTGTCAGTTAAAAAATGAAATATACTTATGAATGTTCTATACTTTTTGAATTTCACTTCTGCACTTCTCTAACTTACACTTTGACACTGAATACCACTGACTCTTGATAAATTTAATTTAAAACTATGTTCCTCATTTGCTAGATGAATAAAAGCAAATTGATAAAATGGTTTAATTGACTATATAAATGTTGAAAAGAATCTTCACAACAAGCAGTCTATTATTTTTCACTTCCTGAAGTTTCTAGTGTAACCACAGGGAGGCAGAAAAGTGTCACAATTCATGACTGTTGGTATGAGCATCATATGTGCCTTAGAACTCTACGACCCTAAAAAAATATTATTACATGTTCTTCACACTTATCTATTGCAAAATTCGATTTACCTCCAGCTATTATTTATTGTCATCTTAAAATCCATGCATAGCAGCAAGGATTTTTGGCAACATTACACATGCATGTCATTTCCACGCTCAATGCATCTAATGAGAATCCAGCTGGAAAAAATCTTAAAAGGGGTCTATTTTTTTTTGGTCCAGTGAATAAAACAGTCCCAAATAATGAAGTTTTAGCAGAGCCCTACTATAGGGTGTGGCATTGTGTAAAGAGCAGACAGACGGGTTTCAAGTACGGTGGTGGTAGAGAGAGGCTTTTTTCACTGCTAGAGACTGTTATGTAAGGAGGGAGAGTCTTCCCACCTCCCCTCTCTGTTTTTGTTTTTCTCAATGAGCCAGGCTCTCCCTGAGGCAGGCCCCTGCGCCTGTCCACTAGGCCCCTTTCCTGGAAACAGAGCCTGGCAGGGGCCACTCAGGGGCAGGTTTGGGGAGTGGGGGAGAGAGTGATTGTGGGAGGGGGTCCCCTTCCCCTTCCTGCAAATCACATGGCTTCAGACTTGAGTCTGAGCCTTACAGAAACCTCAGATTTGGTCAATCTGGGCACAGCTCTCGTTGAGCATATGCGTTCAGGTCAGTGAGTGCACGGACTGTAAGTCACTGAGGGTGGGGGGCTCTAGGCAGGATTAAGTAGCTTATATCCTGTTCACTGATTATTGATGTGTACAAAGAGCCTGAAGACTGCGTGAATCCTGATGATATCTCACCATTTTTAACACATGGACACGCTATGTTGTGATACAACTGACTGTTTTCCACATATCTTTTATTTACAATTGCTATATTTCTATATTTACTGAAAGACAAGTGGTATTAATATTACGGTTAATGTTATACTATTAAAATAAATAAATATAACATTGCTTCAATATTCTATCATTATATTTGTTTTATATTCATTATGTATTATGTATTATATGTGTGTGTGTGTGTGTGGGGGGGGGTATGTTGTGTATGTTTTCTTTCTATGCTGAATCTTATCGTACTTTTTTCACAATTTTTTTATTGAATAAATGAAACTTTGGTCAGCATAAGAGACTTTCAAAAACATCTAAAAAAAAATCTAACTTTTGAACAGTGTATTTTGAATAATAAACTGAATGTATCTGATCAGTATGTTAAACAGCTTGTCAGTTTTCTTGTTTGCTTGTCTTGATATGTACACCACAGATGCTCGAGTCTCAGGGAACAGGTTCTAATTTCGCCCCATCCTTGTTCAAGGCACCAATCCAGAATTGTAACCTTATAAAAACACAACAATTAGGTTGCCCTTTTTGGTTTGGGGCAAGTTCTAGGATTACCATTTGAGTTTAATGAACCTTTTTGCAGGCAGGTATAACTCCATGATGTTACTCTACAGATCCACAAAGTTTTGCACTTTCCGTATATTGTTGTAAATGTAAATTATGAGAAATGGAGCGAGTTATGGAAATATCATGTTTATGCCTTTCTCCTGCGAAAACGAATTACACAAAAGAACAATAATTACTTTAATCATTAGAATTTGCCTGTGAAAGGCCTCCGTCAATGCTTTCTATGATTACTTCCACCATATGAGTGACTGTAATCATTTTTTCAACCAGCTTTTTTGCTGACTTTATTTAAATATTAAGTCGTTTCAAAGAGTCCCAGCATCTCGACTCGTATTAAATCAATATAGAGCTTCATTAACTGTCTTTCTATCTCTCAGCTTTGACCTCTGTGGAATGCTTAGTCGACAGGACAAACAAGGGGCACTGTTTACAGCAAGGAAGTGCGTTAAAGTTTCTGTAATACATAAAAGCTAATTATGTTGCTATTAATGATGCCGAATTGAAAAAGCTTCTTTTACCATAAAAGCAAATTTTAGTGTCTTCTTTATTTCCTTCTGTAAAAGTTTGAAATGGTTTGATATTGTGATGCAATGTAAACCCAAGGGCTGGTGATCCCATGCCTGCCATTGCAGAGTTGCAAAAACAGCCTTTCAAAAGCAGAACATGTTTTGGAACTCTCTGGCTTACTCTTATTTTAGTCACATATCTGACATCTGCACAACTTCCACATTTCTGCAAACCGTTCTTGTTTATGTCTTGGTTTTGTGGTATAGAATTGGTCCCGTTTGGGAATAGAATAGATTTCCAACATAGGAGTTCTGGGCAGCACTCAGGCTGGTAAAAAGTCTGTGGCTCTTTTATCACTTACCATTCTCTACCTCTGTTCCCTTGATTGAAAGGGAATCGTTTGAAAACATGCACTGCAATAATGGCGCATTTGTGTAACGATAAACAATTGTGTAACGTTCATGGAAATTATTTATTGCAGTAAATGCAGCTGCACGTTTTTGTTGTTGTTGTTTTGGATATAATTAGTAGCGTCATTAAATTAGCACCTAAATGGGTTGTGCTAGGCATTATACAGGGCAATTAGGGTGGGTCAAAAGTAATTCAACTTTCATAGTTTAGAAATGTATCTTTTTTTCACACAGCAGTCAATGGCAGATTTACCACGATGCCCTGGCCAACTACGTTTCAAATCATGACATGAAATACTGTTGTCAAAGCATCAAGTTGTTATCTAATCTAAATGTTTAATGACCTGATTAATGAAAAGCTTTTAGTATTGTTTTACTTCATGACCTGCTGGAATCAAAAGTACACTTGCATTCATTTGAGTACTTAAAAACAGCATTCAGCACTCAATTTATTTGTATTATTCAAAGCAACTTTGATTTGATTTAATTAATGATTTGATTTTGCTCTAGCTTATTTATTTATTAATACACTAAAATGACACTTGTTAATGCTTATTATCGTTATTAAATTATTGAATAATACATTTTAGCAGAATGCCCAGGTTGCTCAAGTTGTGAACTAATAACACTAGCAAATATTTTGATTTGATCCATTTATAGCCATAATTAATTATCTTCATCATCATCATCATCATCATTGCAGTGATGAGGAGGAGGAGGATCAGGAAAATGATTAGGTGGATTAGGTGTGATGCGTTTTGAAAACATGAGCATTTTTTCAGATACTACTAATTCAGTCGCATCACATATTTCCTTTGCAATTTCCTCATTATTAAATTAGCATTCCAGCACTGTAATTTAGATTTAATAGGACTACAGCTTCTGAATACTGATGATTTGCGACAAAACCAGCACTGGAATGTTTTCGGTGTGGAGTGTGCAGAACAGAAGAATGCTTCAGCTACTCCCACTTCCTGGTGATCCAATCCGAGAAGACCAGCTGTTTCAAGGCGCCCCTCCGAGTCCGTCCAAAGCAAAACAATACACGGAAAAACATAAAAATCATCAATTAACGGCTATTTTCGCTTCTTGTCTTCTTAAATTATACATCGGAGCGAATTGGTCGTGTCTTTTTTTAAAATGCTATTTTGGATCTACCCCAGTTACGGGGTTGTTTATCTGTAGTAAGGGGGGCTTGAAACCGCCCTTGCCCCATGTCCTCGGTTGTTTTTCTTCTTTCGCCTAGATTCTCCATGTTGTTGGAGAAAAAGTGAGGGCTTTACCTAGACTAGAGGGGGCTATGGATAAATATACGAGCGATAAAGTAAACCGAGACGCGAAGCCTAGAAAATAGCAGATAAGATAAAACAAAAACAAAGTGCCATGCCCCTCCCATGTGGAAGAGAATAGAAGGCGGGAATAAATAAATATCAACATAATTTGTCGCCGTAGGTTTGAGATATTTTGGTGCGGACGGAAATTATTCATTTCAAGCCTCGATAGCTTTTAATGCCACTAAATGCGGGCCGACTGTTCGTCGCTGGAAAAGGTTGGTTGGACGTTGGTTGGCTGTGCGTTTGTTAGATGGAAAGTTCTATCATCACTCAAGTGCAGAGAGAGGATTCTCGGTTGTCTTCGAAAACAGGTAGGCAACGCACTGTCACATGCTAACGTTATATGGAGATGTTTCAGCGCTGCTGTCAACTCCAACTATCACTATTACCGCGCGACTGATCGGTGTGCGATTCGAACATGTTCGATGCTCGAGCTGTGACAGTTATTTGTCATATTAAGCTGATTGACATGTCACAGTCGCGAGCGGAATTCGTTAAGTTCCGACCGTTGAAACTTAACGAATTCCGCTCCGAACAGCGAAATGTAAATAAGCTCAATGTCACATTTTAGGATATATAACGTTAAGCGCTTTGTTTTTGCAAGTAACGTTAGTATACTGAAGATAAATCTCAGTGTAACTTAATTTTATTATTTACATGCTTTGCTGTTGCAGTCAGGCATTGCTGAATGTTTACGTAACATGATTTTTTTAAAGGATTTTAGGCGACCTGTTTTTCTCTCTGTATATTTTTATCATTATTTTATTTGGGTACCTTAATGTATTTTAATAAATCATTGTTTTCTATTTTTTTATTATTTGCTTATTGAAATATTAATTTATTGATGGTTTCGTTACACAATAGATGTAATTCTGGTCATTTTTAAAACGTGTAACCAATGTTAATTCGCGTTTCGTGTTGTTTCCTCTTTTGTGGACGTCGTTTCATCGCTTGGTTAATGGATCATTTGAGTGACATGTTGTTTTAACGTTGTGCAGATTATGTTTCAAAAACATTTTCCGTTTAACCGACTTACCTACACACGCGCATCTCACACTCGTACTGAAGTAAAACTGTACAAAATATCGAGTTGAAATGTGAAAAACATCGGCCTAATGGAGAGCGCAAGGTGCCGCGCTGGAATGCACAACACACCCCTCAGCACACGCCCTCCATCTGCTGCGCGACGCTACCATTACACACGTTTAAACCGTAACGGTTAATGAAGGCCTTATCTAGATGTTTAACGAGTAAAGGCCACAGAGTTGTGCGGAAAACAACCATTATGCGGAAAGAACCCATTTTGTAACCCCGTACTTACTACCCTGAGTCTATCTCCTCTCGGTGTTTTGACCAGTGTTTATCTTGTGTCTCGTCAATAATGCGCAGAGCTGTGCGCTTATTTTAGATCTGACGCAAATACGATATAAACATAACTCGTTCTAGTATGACCATACTTAACTGGTGTCAATTTGGCTGTTATTACAGATGTTTACGATCCTTGTAATAGTGAATTGCGAGCAGCCATAATGTTGGGAAAATAGCCAAGCCAAGTCTGCACAAAATCATTGGAAGACCCATTGAACTCAGTTTGTACTCACTGGCATCAAGTGTCCAGTGTGACCCTTTTTTCCCTTGGTTTTTTTTGTCTGTGTGTGTGTGTGTGTGTGTGTGTGTGTGTGTGTGTGTGTGTGTGTGTGTGTGTGTGTGTGTGTGGCCATAATAGCAAAGGCTCTCAGGAATTATGGTGCTCAGGATGTGGACCGATGCATTAGTGCAAATGTAAGCCAAATTAATATTAAACGGTTAAACAAATGTACAAATATAATTTAAAACGTATGTGCCAGTTCGTTTCTAAGACATAATCTTTGTATTCGTGGTAATTTCATTTCTTTATTTAAAATAATAATAATAATTTTATAACATTTTGTGCAAATATTTTGATTCAATGTCAAGTGGTTTACCAAGTTAAAAACACTACATGTTTTCTTTTCACCTTTTGCATACACATGAGTGTATGCGTCTTAAAAAACATTTTCAAAGATTTTTTTTTGCAAGGTAAAAAATAGAAAACATTTGAGTCATGAATATCAAAAAGGTGCTTAAAAATCATCTAAAGTATGTTCACTTTCAATTCACAGCCATCAGGCTCTAAAGGGGTCCTCTGTTTTATGACATGACAACAAAATGGCTTCCTGCTCGTTGTTATGCCACACTGACTTTAATTTGTCTGTTAGAAGTTTTTCAAATATTAATTATAATCATTTTATGAGAAATAATAATACATATGTATGCTTAATTTTAAGATTTTTTTTTTTAATGAAACTGGGTTCTGTTTTACAATCTCCAGTTACACTACCCAGACATTTTTACCTTAACCCCCACGATAAACATTTTGATTCAGAAAACATGAAAATGTCATAAAAGCCATGTATTCAAGCTATTTCTGTATTAATTGCATTTCTTAAAGCATTTTTGAATAACAATAGATCTGTACAATAACATGAGTGTCATCGTTGACCCGTTAAACAGATGCCAAATGCAAAGAATGTTTGTGATGTTTATGTAAAGTTTTGTATATACATTTGCTCTAGTACCTTGAGGAATTTGATAAAATGACTTTGTTGAATATATTGCATTAATAGTATTCAAACCAAGCAAGGACTCAGGTTTAGAAATGTATAATGTAGTAGACTATGTCTTAACTTGTCATTAGCTGAGTATCCAGCTATGGTGTTGATGGTAGTTGATGTACATCATAATTGAGTGAAAAATGCAATGAAAAACAATACTTAGTTGAAATACAATGGTCAGCCAATATGGATGTTTTTCAACAACCATTACTGAGGCTGATATCTAGAGATCAGGGGGACTGACAGGTGATGTGATGCCAATTTAGGCGTAATATAATTTAACAGAAAATTTGCACCATCCAAAGGCAGATCATCTCAAAATGACCACATATTTTATTAACTTGATTGTAATTGCGGTCTGTCACTATTAAGTCACTATATACTCTAGAGTATGTGCTCTAAGAGCTCAGTGAATTCTTATTCCGTGCGTTCTTCTTTTAAATTAGGAACACTAGTTTGATATACTTAAACGGTAACTTCAGTTATTTAGCATTAAGCTTTGTATTTAAACTGGGTCATTTATGCAGTAGAAATGTGAAATTATTTTTGAATTTGGTGCCTTCTAGACTGAGAAAAGACAGAAAATTTATTTTTGTCTCATGTGGATGAAAGACAACAACTCCCAGAATGCACTTGCTTCGCTGCCCTACGAGGCCACTCCGTACACCATCGTTTTGATCTTCATAGTTATACAATAATTTCGTTCAGTTAGAGAATAAACACTACAATTAAAAACTGAACGTTTCTTTTCACTAAAGTGTGAGTGAGCCGAACGAAAGTCATGGCACAGACGCAGCAGTGTCAGATTTCATTCATCGCGAAGAGCTGAGCAGAGCTGAGGTAACGTTAAGCGCCAGTCTGGCATGGTTTCAGATCACATATGGAAGCTAAACTATCACAGGAATTCATTGAAAAGTTGAAACACTCACTTTACTCTGCACCGCGCTCCGTTATTATGATTGTCCGTGCGGCCGTCTGTGTCTTACATTCTGTGCGCGAGATCTCTCCCCTGTGGGCGGGTTGATAACATGCGGAACAGCTCCATCTATTGGCTGTAGTCTTTGCCTTTGGCCAAAAAAAAAATCCTCCGATGACGCAAAATGACGATATTTGCGTCATCGGAGGAATTTTTCCAGAAATAAAATGCATAATTCTCTCGTCTCAGGGGGATATGAGGAGGGAAAAGTACCATTATTTGAATATACTACCAGGTTTCTACTGATACAAAGCCTAATGCTAAATCACTGAAGTTACCCTTTAAGTGCATTAGAAATGTGTTCAGCTTAGGTCAGTGCTCAGGCAGCAATGTGAATGCCTGAAAAATCGCTTCCATATGTATTGGTAATTCGTTATGTCTAAAATCGGTTTGTTGTAGACCAAATCTAAGACATTTTGTCTAAGAAAACACTGCTGCTGTTATGCCAGTGTTAGATACATGCAACACAACACAGCAAAAATAATTCTAAGTTAGCTGGTCTAATTATAAATATCAAGAACACGCTATTGTTTTCTTAACAGATTCCTTGGACTCCAGTTACACACAATCCACTGAAACTCAAATCCATGCTTGCCATTTAATTCGCCTTGGAGATCTTTATTATCTAGGACAAATAGATGACAAATCACAAAGGATGAAATTAGCAACTTCTAGATTTTTAGCAGTTTTCTTTTGTTCATCTGCCTTTGGGGAAGTCAATAAAAAACACACTCTCGTTTGTTTAGATACGAGCAGAAATGCAATAGCTAGAAACACTGACCCTTTAAAAGCTTCTAGCAGAACCTTTGACCGTCCTTAACAAAACACTCCTTCCACTCCACTCACAAAGCTTTACAATATGGCTCAATCTGCATGTGACAAATGTTTTCAAGAAAGTGCATTTGAATTCATGGATACATTTTCCTTGTACTCCATTTCCTGAGTCCTTTTGTTAAGCAGGGCGTTATCAGAGAGTGTACAGATGGGCACATACAGCACAGAGTAAATGATGACGAAGGAGGCCATTTTCTCTCATCCTCCCTCTGCTGTACATGCTGCTCGTATGTTACATAAGATGATTCCTATGGCTACATAAGTCCCATAGGAAGAGGTGCCTGGGATCACATTATGGTCAATTCCTTCTGCTGAGAAAAAAAAAAAAAAGATTACTAGGACTGAAGTTACATCACCATAGGAATAAAAAAACAGATTCTAATCACTGCATGGCATACTTTCATGTTGCAAGAGCTTTTATGCCCATTTTTTCGTTTTTGCTTCTTGGGGAATCTCACTAGGCATGTCTGAACAATATCATGTTCCTCTTACATGCAAGTATTTTCCAGCAAAACTATGCAGAAGCCCACTAAATATGCAAGGAGCCCCTTTGTAATGCACCACAAAGCTCGCTACAGATGTTGTTACAAAACGTAGCTCTTATTTCTGTGGATGGGAGTTGCGTCTGTGGCGTTTGCACTTCGAGGGCTTGTTATAGCCAGACTCTGCTGTGATGAAATGGCAGGAGTGGTGTGTGTGTGTGTGTGTGTGTGTGTGTGTGTGTATGGTTTGCTCTGAAGGTACAGCTGAAATGTGTGGGCTTTCCCGCCCTCTGAAATTATATAACATATACCAGCCGTGGCCAGCAGTCTCATTTAAAACAGATTTTCTGTTTCTGTGCAACGTGTGCCATCTCTGGAGAGGGGCGGCTGAGCATTTGGTCATTTTGATGTTGATAGGCGCCGCATTTACTGACGAAAACATACAATTCATGCCAGTGCTCTGAATTATTTAAAAGATCCATCAAGCCTCAGTGGCGTATTCGATGCAAATGTATCTAGCTGATGGGTGAATGTGAATTTAAGTTTTGTTTGTCATATATTGAAGACTAAAGTGGTTAATTGAAAATATTAATATTTACTAATGCACCCTGGGTGTGGTTTGACAGCACTTAATGGAATTCAAGTGGGGTTGTTTATAAACCACACAACATGAGCCTTTTTATGATATGTTTATAAATACAAGCTAATATATGCAAATTATGCATTTAAAAAATGGTTTTATTGTTTTCAAACAGATCAGGTGAATAAAAACTCGCCTCAGAAACCTGGAAGTCGGAATATCTTCAAAAAGCTCATCTGTTGCTTTCGAGCTCAAGATGCCCAACTGCCAACGTCACCTACCCATGATGCCTTGCTAGCACCAGAGGACAATGGGACCATTGCCAAAGTAAGAACCTATTATTTGTATATGTAAATTATTAAATGAATACCAATTAATATTCAATACAAATAATATTGCACCACATATATTTGGGTAGATTAATACAAAATATGAAGTATAAAAACGAATTATAATCTGGATGTGTAAAATTAAATGTACTGCACTTTTTGTGTGTGCGTGTGTGAATAAAATATACATTTTTCTTGGTGTTGTTGACCCTCTGTGTTCTGGTCTCACAGATACCAGGAGAGTGTCTGCTGCCAGAAGTGACCTCTCAGGACCAAGGGAAGATCTGTGTGGTCATAGATCTGGACGAAACACTGGTGCATAGCTCTTTTAAGGTACACCCAGTAGCACTGATTGATATTGTAAATGTAACATTTTAAGGAAATACTATGTAACTGAACATTTCAGAATAGATGCATACATTAAATGCAATATGTTCGATAAAAATATACCATTTGCATGTAAAAAAAAACATGGTTAATAACTGTTTCCATATCCACATTGTTTTTGTAGCCAATAAGCAATGCAGATTTCATTGTGCCTGTGGAGATTGAGGGGACCACACACCAGGTGAGA
Source organism: Romanogobio albipinnatus (assembly GCA_023566225.1). Lineage (NCBI taxonomy): Eukaryota > Metazoa > Chordata > Actinopteri > Cypriniformes > Gobionidae > Romanogobio > Romanogobio albipinnatus. The sequence goes on along the minus strand of CM042248.1, from coordinate 31,523,302 downwards.
TCTGATAAATGTTTGTGTATGTGAGAAACACCAGTAATCCCCTGCCAGTGCGCATTGACTTAAAGCGTGCAGGGCATCTGCTCAAGGAAACAGTGGAGATGTTGTTCTATATTCAAAAGTGAATGATGAGCACCATCTGCTGGACTGATGTAAGAACAACACTTCAGCAGTGGAGGAGGATTGTGACGTCATGTTGTGTACAACCACAAGAGACAATATTTGCCCATTGATTTTTTTGTTTTACTCCCAAAATAGTGATAAAAAGCAACCAGAATACTTCTGTTTTTAAAATGTGTAGATTGAACAAGATTCCCTAAACCTTTGTTGTTCTTGCCCACTTTTCACAGAAAATCTGCATTTGGCCTCTGCCTGGTTCAAGTAATCCAGGATAGGTTAGTTCCCACTAGTACAGCCTATTCTTGGTTACTTGTTTCAGGAGGAGGTTACGAGCAACAGCACTAGAAGAGCCTTAGTGCACAACACAACATTTTGTGATTTACAGAATTATTTTTTTTTTTTTTTACTGAAGTATTTTAAGACTCTGGTTTCACAGACAGGGCTTGGATTAAGCCAGGATTCGGCTTTAGTTCAGTTAAATGGTAAATGGACTGCATTTATATAGCACTTTTAACAGACCAATGGCCTTCCAAAGCGCTTTACACATAGCCTCACATTCACCCATTCACATACCGACGGCGGTGTCAGCCATGCAAGGTGCCATCCAGCTCGTCGGGAGCAGCTGGGGTTAAGTGTCTTGCTCATGGACACCTCGACACTTGGTCAGGTGGAACCGGGGATTGAACCACCAACCTTCCGTTTGTAGACAGCCTACATGAACCACTGAGCCACTGCCGCAATTAGGACATTTAAGTATAGATTTTTAAAATGTGCCTTAGAAAAAAACATTACTGGTGTGCATCTTGAGACAAAACAATTGCATTGACATATTTTAAGTTGCTTTCAGTTAAAACAGCTCAAACATGGATTTTAGTCTGGGACTTTCTTAAGCCTTGTCTGTGAAACTGGGGGTTAATTTAAATTATGCATTAAAATACATTAGTCTCATATACAACAAACTCATCTGTGTTTTAGGTGTATGTGTTGAAGAGGCCATACGTGGATGAGTTTCTCCAGAGGATGGGAGAACTGTTTGAATGTGTTCTGTTCACTGCCAGCCTTGCTAAGGTATCAAAACATGTATGACATTTCATGTGTCTTTAGGAAAATGGTAGAAATGCCTTACTAGATGCTGGTTAGTTAGTGTTATAGAGTTATGCCCTTGTAGTGTCAGATTTATTTTCTCCTCCAGTATCACGTTTCCTTAACCCATCCCTCCTTCTCCACATTCATGGCTCTGGTAGTATGCTGACCCCGTGACCGACCTGCTGGATCAGTGTGGCGTGTTCCGGACGCGGCTGTTCCGTGAATCTTGTGTGTTCTATCAAGGCTGCTATGTTAAAGACCTGAGTCGCCTCGGCCGGGAGCTCCACAAAACCCTGATCCTGGACAACTCCCCTGCCTCCTACATCTTCCACCCTGAGAATGCTGTGGGTTTCACTGTCCTGCTGCTTTTAGCTTTGCAGATTCTCCCTATTTATTTCACTGTATTTGACATATGCAGTTTGATATATGTATGTGTGTATGTATGTATACATATACAGTTTTGGTCAGAATTATTGGCACCCCTGGTAAATATGATCAAAGATGGCTGTAAAAATAAATCTGCATTATTTATCCTTTTGATCTATCGTTCAAACAATTCTCAAAAATCGAACCTTTCATTGAAGTAAAAGAATTGAAAATTGGGGTGTAAATCACATTATGAAATAAATGCTTTTCTCCCAAACACGTTGGCCATAATTATTGGCACCCTTTTATTAAATACTTTTTGCAACCTCCTTTTGCCAAGATAACATAAATGAGTTTGGAGAACACCTGACAAGAGATCAGAGACCATTCCTTCATACAGAATCTCTCCAGATCCGTCAGATTCCCAGCTCAATGTTGGTGCTTCTTCTCTTCAGTTCAGCCACTCATTTTCTATAGGGTTCAGGTCAGGGAACTGGGGTGGTCATGGCAGAAGCTTCATTTTGTGCTCAGTGACATTTGTGTTTTGGATCGTTGTCCTGATGGAAGATCCAACCACGGCCCATTATAAGATTTCTAGCAAAGGCGGTCAGGTTTTGATTTTTATCTGTTGGTATTTGCTAGAATCCATCATGCCATGTATCTGAATAAGATGTCCAGGACCTCCAGCAAAAACAAATAGGCCCACAAAATTAAAGAATCAGCGGTATATTTAACTGTGGACATGGGTTACTTTTTATCCCTGTCTGGTGGGTTTGCTGCCAAAAAGATATTTTTATAATTTCATCTGACCACAGAACCAGGTCCCTTTTGAATTTCCAGTCGTGTCTGACAACTGAATATGCTGGAGTTTGTTTCTGGATGAGCAAAAAGGATTTTTCTTGAATCTCTCCCAAACAACATGTGGTGATGTTGGGGTTGTTTGATTTTGATTTTATTTTTTTTGGCTTTCTGACCCCAAGACTCAACTAATCTCTGCGATTCTCCATCTGTGATCCTTGGAGAGTCTTTGTCCACTGAAACTTTCCTCCTCACGTGCATTAAAACGATATAGACACACGTCCTCTTCCAGGCAGATTCGTAACATTTTTAGTTGATTGGAACTTCTAAATTATTGCCCTAATGGTGGAAATGGGAATTTTCAATGCTTTAGCTATTTTCTTACAGCCACTTTCTATTTTGTGAAGCTCAACAATCTTTTGCTGTGCATCAGAACTATATTCTGTGGTTTTACTCATTGTGATGATGATTGAGGGAATTTGGCCTTTGTGTTTCCTCATATTTATACTCCTGTGAAACAAGACGTCATAGATAGACAATTTCACGTTCCTAGTCACCCTGGTGTGCCAAAAAATGTAAATATTAATGGGAATATACTTCAGAGATATTTTACTCATAAAAAATTCTAGGGGTGCCAATAATTGTGGCCTACGTGTTTTGGAGAAAAAACATGCATTTCGTAATGTGATTTTCCCCCCGACTTTCTATTTTAATTCAATGAAAGGTTAGGTTTTTGAGAATTTTTTTTGAATGATCGATCAGAAGGATAAACAATGCAGATTTATTTTTTCAGCCATCTTTGATCATTTTTACCATTGGTGCCAATAATTTTGACCAAAACTGTATGTGGATGGATGAGAGATTAGATGGATGAAATACTATATACATTTATACATATTTATATAAAGAAGGTAATACTTTTATTTAGCAAGAATGCATTAAATTGTTCAAAAATAACAGTAAAGACAGTTACGAAAGATTTCTATTTCAGTTAAATGCTTTTCTTTAAACTTTGTTTAAAGTTTAAAAAAAATAGGAAGTTTTGTCATCACAGGAAAACAATTAAACAAAAAAAATTTAAATATATTAAAATAGAAATCAGTTTGATTTAAATTACTCAGCAGATATTAATTTGAAATTGTAATGGTAGTTCAGTATTACTGTTTATGACAGTATTTTTGATCAAAATAAATGTTGTATTGGTAAACATACATTTTTCAAAAACAAAATAAAAAATGACTGATCCCAAACATTTGAACAATAGTGTATATAGGCAATCTATTATATAGAAACATAAGTATTCTATTCAACATTTTTTCTCTTTAATTACAAAATAAACAATTGTACAATTTACTTTGTAAACAAATGTTCAAAAGCTTAGATGAAAAATTATATTGAACATTTTCAGAATGTCTTTTATCAAATTGTTCAATGCGGTCTTAGACTTCTGGACCCCGCTGTATATGTTGCAAAATATTGTTGTTCCACCAACTGAAATATGTTCATTTAATTTACTAAATGCACTGACTAATATTTAAATAATCCCAAAATGATTATATTACTTAAACCCAGTAAGATATAGGCATATAATAACCTGTGTGTGCCTTCAACAGGTTCCCGTACTCTCCTGGTTTGATGATTCAGAGGACACGGAGCTGCTTCACCTCATCCCAGTATTTGAAGAGTTAAGTCAGGCTGATGATGTCTACAGCAGACTCGAACAACTCAGGGGTCCATAATCCCTACACTGCCAGACCAGGGCAAACCTCCATGTTGTGTAGCACTGACTGCCAATCACACACAAGCGGCTCATATGACAGTAGACTCCGCCTTCTGACCTGAAAACAAACACGAAAGCTCATAATTCTGCTCGGCACAAAGTATGTGCGGTTATGATACACGGTTTGAGGGACTTTAAACGGTTTGTGATTATAAATATTGCGGTCAGAGGCCAGCTTTGTCTCAGTCCATTGAGCTTGCCTTTTGCAATAACAATTTACAGATTTTATATTCCTTTTTTACTTTTCTATTTTTTGTTTTGTTATTTTGTTGTTTTTTTACGTTTATAAATGACATCCTTTGGGAGATTAAGCAGTTTGCAGGGTCTAATCGAGTCATCAGTAATCCGCAACAGTGAAGCTGAAGTCACTGTATTGTGTTATACAGCTCAGCACATAACATAAAGCACAATAAACTTTCAGGCCAGTCTCTCTATGCAAGTTCTACCTGAACTCAACCTCACACTTTTTTAATCGTCAGCATTCGTAATCACTTTAAAGGAAAACTAGTGCTGTTAATGTATTCCAGACTCCAGCGAAATGCCACAGAAATTGAGAAATGGCACATATGGAATACACATTTTTTTATCCAACATGCTATGCATAGTTTTCCCATAAATGCAAATGTGACACCAAGCACCCATGCATGTTTGTTTCTCATAAGTCTTATTACTTTACACAAGGCCTTGCTTAAACTGCACAGTTTCTACTGTCGTTGAGGAGCGTTAACATGGCATTAAAATACCTGTTTTTAACACTGTTTCATGTGAATTACAACTACATACCTTCCTGTATTCATCTTAAAGTGGCCTTATCTCTATCTGCTTCAAGTGTACGTGATAGGGGTTTTATTATACACGAGGAGCAGAATTAACACCACAGAATGAACCAAAGAGATTTATCTTGTTCAGTTAGTGTCCTTCTCTCTGCTGTATTTATGCAGACAACTACTTGTGCTGTCATTAATGTGTATATTTGGTTGAACTTGAAAAATGTCCATCTTTGATCTGTTGATGCAGACCAGATGCTCCACCTCTGTACTTCACCTTATATTATTTAAACATGATCATGTTTAATCATATATTATAAGTTGTTTTTACTGTAGTACAAATATTCAAAATGGCCATGTTTTTTTTTTATAAACGCAACAGTGTTCGAAGGGCAGATTATTGCCTTTTGGTTCAAAGATTTGCCCTGATAAGTTCTATGTTGACATATTTTTGACTTTTGTATTGCCGACAATAAATACTTTTTTCTGTGCAACATTATGTAATTGTTTTCTCTGCATTCTCTCATTGAGCCATTTTGAGCTACATGTAAATAGCATTAAAACATCCACGTTTGAATTATAAAACACCACAAAACAAGCATTCAAATTCTTAAAAAATTTAAATTCTATTTTTTAAATATACTAAATAGAGCATCTCATAAATTTCCAATCAAATTAAATTGTTGCCATCATCTGACAAGCAAGTCGTACATCCTTTTGACCACTAGGGGCGCCAGAAGCTCAGTATAGGAACATATGCGTCACATTCTGTAATAAATATACCACAAAAAAACGTACTTAAAAAGGTTTTTATTGAGTTGAGTTTTATTGAGTGATGGCAATTGCTTAGAAAGGAGATTATGAAAACACATTTATGGCTTTTGCAGGACAAAGTGAAAACAAAAATCAGATAGCACCTTATATAAACATTTTACAGATATATTAACAACTTCATCATAAATTCTTTTGTAAACATACCAAACTAATATAAAATATTCCTGACAATTACAACAAAGTAAATAACAAAGGTTATAACGGCAGGCAAATTGGAGAACTACGATAGTAACACAAACTACTTATAAAAATAAAAAACTAAGATTTTTGTGACAAATCAAGAGTAACATGCGTATAAGATTGAGGATGACTACAAAGTTAATTTATCTCTACAAAAATTTTACACAGGCCTGGAAAGACTGTCGGATGACAAAGTATATATGCTTGGGAATGTTTTTAATTACGGTTGTCTTTTGTTGTGGTCGCTTCATAAAAAATAGCTATTGAGCTGATTGGAAAGGATTTGGGTTGTACTACTTATCTATTAACCTATGGCTTTTTGTGCAACCACTTGAAAATGGGACGTTTTTTGCCTGTAATCCATTACACAGGATTAGCAGTCAAATGCATGCAATGCACCTTAACTTGAATTGCACCAAAATGCTGAAGAAATACGATGGGTTTGTGGGCGGAGAAAAAAAAACCCCTGACCATTTCCCAAAGAAAACCCCTTTTGCTGAGTAATCAACATGAAACCTGGCTCACAGGAGGGTAATTTCTAACAGCTGTGGAAAGATGCGCAAGGCAGAGTCAGCGTTGTTACGTCAACATAAAGAGTAAAGAAATCATCAGCCACCTTTTCAAAATTCACAAGGAATGATTTGATTATTTCTCTCTCATGTCTAGTCAGCCAAAGCCAAACTTCTTGAGTTTTAAGTTTAAGATTTGTTAAAGTTCACCGATTCAGGGTGATCCATTAATACACCGTTTTCAGAATTAGGTCATGAGTCACAAGTTCCTTTAAATCACTGCAAAACAAAAGTAACATACACAAAAAACAAAAGTCATGGCCGGATCTGGAGAACAAACTATCCTATAGACGCACAGCGAGACACGTACACACAAAATCAGGCACAGTACATGTTTGAACAGAACGTAAAAGGATTAACCAATAAAAGGTGGTCTTGTCTTACCACACTATTCAAAGAAAATAAATAAATAAACGTAAATAATGAATCACCGTGGAACACTGTAGCTCTGTCTTATATAGATTGCATTTACTGTATGTTGCTGCTACAAGGGTTTTTTTCTTTAAACACAATGAATCAAAACTCTACGGCTGATGCAAGTTTTACACGGATGCGTTTTTTTCTGTTTTCTTTTTTTTTTCATGAAATATGCATATTAAATTAATTGAAAATCACATATATTAACATTCACTTTCCAATAACTTTACACAAATGTTACCAAAGAGAGTGTGCACTGATGTTGCGTGAGAACCAGAACATTCTGAGATTAAAAACTGGAAGACTGTCGCGATGAGCTTGGATTCATCCTTGAAATGTAAATTGAACAATAATGAGTTGAACGTCACTACTTTTGCTACCACTTGAAACAGAGAACACGAATGAGATGATAGAGTTGTTATAATGGGCTAAAATGACACCACCACAAACACATTGTAAAAGTCCTTCTTTCCAACCATCAGGATAGAAACGTGGGTATTTCGTGTATGGAGGGCAACATGTGGCATGAGCTTTTCTTGGTCAAAAAAAAATGGGTTATCCCGTAAATATCCTTCCTCGAAAAATATTTGAAGTGTCACGAGAATCGGGGTTACAAAAAGGTTGGTACCTGGTTATCATTCAGTCCCTCTGAAACAACTTCAGCCTTGACTACCACACGAGGACAGGCTGTCGTAGAGGGAATCGCTCAGGGACTCAGGGGTCTCGAGGACCTGGGGATGGCTTGGAGACAGGCCCTCATCAGGTCTCTCTCTCACCAACTCCAAACCAGTGTCCCTAACCATCTCCGGGTTTGCAGGAATGCGGCTTTTGCCTCTACGTGCCTGTCCGGGTTGAGGAAGACTTCTCGGGTCTCCTTCACGGCTGGCTACGGAATCACTAGTCTTGTTGTGCTGCAGGAAAAACAAGCCCAAAAATGCACAGTTAACATTAACGGAAAGTACAACCACAAATAAAGGACATTTTGTAAAATGCAATAAAATCTGTGATTTGTTCACTCTTTCAACTTTCTTTTACTGACAAAAGTACGCAGAAAAGATTTCCAATGTTTTCACTTAACAGCTTAAATTGTATTTTGATGGCTGCAACACCTTCCAAAAACGTTGGGAGAGAGGCATGTTTACCATAGTGTCACATCATCTTTCCTTTTAATGATACTTTTTAATAGTTTGGGAATTGAAGATACTAATTGTTGAAATTTTGCAAGTGGATCTCGTCTGATACAAGACAGCTGCTCAACAGTCCATGGTCGCCACTGTCTGATTCTCCTTTCACGGGTCTGCCTGCAGTCCAGATCTGTCTGCTACTGAAAATGTGTGGCCCGTCAACACATCCACTCTATGGTGTAGAGTGTCTAAGAAATCATTCAGTTGTAGCACGTTCTGAATGAGTATGAAAAATGGATATTCATTTTGAGAGTTGCTAGATTGTTATATCGTAACCATTTTTAAAGATTAACCATGAGTGAACATTAGATGATGGCAAAGTGACATCTAAATGTAAGAAAGCAAATACGCCGCTGACCTATACTGTGTGTATACTAAAAGAAATGCACTACCGTACAAAAGTTTGGGGTCATCTGATGCACTAAATTGGTTAAACATGACAGTTAAGACATTTATAATGTTACAAAAGAATATTTGGAACTTTACAATCCAAAAAACCATGGCTTTGATAAAAAAATATTAATCAGTACAACCGTTTTCAACATTGATAATAAGAAATGTTTCTTGAGCACCAAATCAGCATATTAGAATGATTTCTGAAGGAACATGTGACACTGAAGACTAGAGAAATGGCTGCTGAAATGTCAGCTTTACCATCACACAAACTAATTTTAAAATATATTAAAATAGAAAAGGGTTGTCACAATATATCGCAATACAAAACTGCAACAATATATATCATGAATAGTGACAATATATATTGTGTATATTTCATCCAAAATGAAAATTTCTGTGTGAGGAAAAATTTAAGTTTACAGAGTTTTAGTGTTAGTACTACATTAAACTACTATATATAATGTTGAATATAATGTATAATAATGCAATGGGGGAATATTTATGGGTCCTGATAATGACAAATGTCTTATTTTACCAGTAAAAAGTGGCCTACATTATTTTTAAATATATTTAGTCAGTAACAGAGTGCATATTTGTCTAAAATAATTCTGTATTTTCAGCTTCAGAATCATGAATATTTTTAATCTGGTGTCACCATTATCCTGTGCATTGGGTTACCAGCACCAGCACCAGCACCAGCACCAGCACCAGCACCACGCCTATTCATTTCCACCCCCAATGCAATACCAAATTTAGCATTTTAATTCTTTGTTAACCTTATGGCATGTCTTGGATATAATTATATAATAATAATATTGTATCGTGAGTTCAGTATCTCGATATGTTTCGAATCGTGACATGAGGGTCTCGTTACACCCTTAGTAGTAATATTTCACAATACTTTTAATCAAATAAATGCAGCCTTGGAGAGCATAACTTATTTCAAATATATTTAAAAAATCTTACCGATCCCAAACTTTTGAACATTTGTAATAAAACACGGAATTGGATCGGATTGTATTAATTGTCTTGTTGGGTGAAACTAGGATCTAAAGTGATGCTCACCCTCTTAAATGAACTCTTATGACTCACTGGCTCCACTCCGTCACCAACGGCAAGATAAACCTCAGACGGTTCTGCAGATGCTTTGAGGTTTGGGAAAGTCCAGTTCTTTGTGGGGCCCGTTTTCATAGGTGCTCCACAGATATCAGTGCCTGAAAAGATCAATCAAAGCTGAGAAATGGAGGGCGAAAAACACCCCCTGGAATGTCTTCCTGTAATTACTGTAAAAACTCCCATAATTGATTAACCTTAAATGACAGCTAAAGTATTATATACCATCATGAACGATGTTTGCAATCTGGCTGGATGGAATCTTGTTTTCCAAAGTGCTGGTGTGATGGTCCATATCCTGACCCCCCATATAATCCTCTTCTAAACACGACAACTCTCTCTCCAAAGTCCAGGCCTTATGGGACATTTTCATCCCTGAGCCATGTTTTCCCTGGAGATGAGAAGGTTCACACTCCCCGTGGGCCTTCCCTTTGGGAATGCTTTTGCAGCCAGCATTTGCACTATAGTCAGGAAGAGGGAAGGTGCCAATGCCACTGTCAAGGGTGTGAGTAGAGATTCCAGATCCTAAAAAAGAGGAATTTGAATATTATTTAAATAATATATAAATATTATGCATGTTTGTAGGTAGGTAGGAATGATAAAGGATCACCTGAAACATTACAATAATGCTTGCAACGCATCCGTTGCTGTGTGACTCGCATATGGGAGCCACAGAAATTCAGACGCACCTAGATTATTCATCACCAGTGACAGGTTAAAACCCGTTTTTGTTGCTGCATGCTAACCAAATTCCTGCCTCTGGAAACATTGAAAGCCATGATGTCATGCATTGTAATCATGCCTTACCTGCAAAATGTTCGTGATGAATCGCCTCTGCCAGGTTCTCATCTGATGTGACATCTTTACTCAGTAACGCAGAAACCTGTGAAAAAATGCATAGTCAAGGTAACATTAAAGAACTATTGACTACTTTCAAAACAACAATGTGCATTATATTCATGAATTTCACTTTTTACCTTTTCCATGTCATCATTGCTTCTTGTCTGACTAGCAATGCCAACACTCTGGTGACTGAATACAGGTCTGGATTTACAGTCAAACGAGAGACGTCGATGTGCCATACTGATGCTACCAGTATCCTTTCCATCAACCCTTACAGAAGAATCAGAATAAAATGTATGTGAAAATACTATTCATTGTTTGTCAGTATATTTGCATTCCAGTCTGTTCCTCAGAAAAGAATACGGTTATAGAATACTTGGAATATAGCAGACGGACTACTTTTATGATAATCATATCTCCTTTCTGGAGCTTTTTATTGAAAAAACAAAAAAAACTAACTCCTCTCGACTGAATGAGAGTAGATTTGTACATTTTGGTTGAACTCTCTCTCTCTCTCTCTAATTTATTAAGCCATATGCAGTCGCCTAGCCACTATGACAGCTGACTCACAAGTCATATTCAAATAAGGTCTCAAAACATATTTTCTCACCTTACTCATTCATCAGTTATTTCAATTAAACTCCATTACCTGCACCACAACTATGTACTTAAAGGTTAAGTTCACATGGAATTCATGTTGTCTTTGACTTGTGGGTTGCTTTAATGATTCATGCATGAAAAGAAAATGTCTTCAAATAAAAACACTGAAAATAAAATACTTTTTTTGTGAAACTACCTGCTTGAAATGTGTACTTATGCCATCTTTAAAATAGTTACTGTAACAACTATAAGTTGTTATGTACTTACCGGTTTAGCAGTTGCTGCATGAAGTTATCAGATGGCACTCCTCTGTACATCACAGATAGCTGACCTTGGGCTTGGTCCATCACCACCTCACAGGAATGACCCTTTCCTTGTCGGTCTAAGGCCACTCCATTCACATAAGCCCGTTCTTCTTCAAGAGCTTTATGCAAGCCCTCTGCCTTCTCAATCAGCATAGAAATGTTTAGGCTCTCACTCTCCGTTTTCTTCGCAGCCCCCTTGGAATCCTTGCCCACCGAGGATATATTGAGTTTCCAATCTCTCTTATCATCTTTCAATTTCGACGTTTCTGGTTTACGGCTAAGAGCTGGAAGCTTGCTTTTTCTGAGACCAAACCAGCTGGCAATTCCATTGGAAGCCTTTTGCTTGACCTCAGTCATTTGCCCTTTATCTTGCTCTTGCAGTTTCAACATATTTTCCTCAATGCCCTTCATGACCTTCTGCTCGATAGAAGACTGTGGGCTGGGGGCAGAGTGCCTCTTTTCTTCACCGGACTCTACCGGCCTTGGTGGAGGAGGAGGAAGACTCTCTCCATAAGAAGAATTCTTCTTCTTATTGGCCCTGAGATGGCTTCTGTCCTCAGATTTGGACATGTACCTCTGAAACTCTTGAGTAGGCTTCCCATCTCGGTTCATTGAGGGTGGCACAGTTTTAGTTGGTGATTTGAGTGGGATTTTATTGGGGCTGCCACTCTGGGGACCAGTGATATTTTTTGCATTATACGAAAGGCTATGGGGTGTTGTATTCTTAGCATAGCTGCGCAAAGCCTGTGCAGCCTCTAGGTTAGTAGATGGTGGATGCATCTTAGATTTTGGGCTTTCTTGCTTGGCTAAGAATGTTCTAGAGGATTCATGTTCAAGTTTGGAGACTAATGTGCAAGACGGAAGAGACCTGACAGCTTGCTCAACATGCTGAAAGGCTCCTTGTTGTTTCGAAACCGCACCATCAAGATGACTTGAATGGTATGATTTATCCTCAATGGAATCTGTATTTTTAGGAAGTCTATATTCTCCGGATTTACAATCAGAGTTTCTGTCAGCAGTTTTGCTTTTATCGGTAGTTCGTGTTGGTATGCTCGCAGGAGACTGAACTTCTTTCTTCTCTGCAAGTGGAGGACAAGCTGTGTACTCCTCCGGGTTCCTCAACTTGCCAAGTGCAGCCAGTCGTTCTTTAAAAGAATGACTTGATTCACCTGAATGTCTACCAATCCCTGATTTCTTAGGAACAGGCGGTGGATCGTTCCTTTTAAAAGGTGATTCAGAGCTCTGTGAATCATTATCTACCATTTCGTTTTTCTCCTGGCTCCTGGACCTTGTGCTAATCCCACTTTGAGCCTTTTGGGATGATGACTGACTAGGCAGACTGCGATGATTGACTTGCTTATGCCACACCGGGCTCTCTGGGCTGTCCTCTTGGTCTGAAGAATCAGACTCTGGTGAAATGTCCTTCTGCTTGAAACTCGTTGGTCTCTCTATACCAAACTTGGTCTGCTTTCCTTTCGCACCTTCATTAGCCGGGCTGGAATTTTGAAGAGAGGAGGTCACTTCTCCAAGCAGCTGGGATACATCGGTTTTGGAGATATCTGAGACGTTTTCGTAGTGTGGAATTTTCTGAGGGGTTTTTTGAACATTAGAACTTTGTATAGGCTTGGCTACTCGGCTTGTTTTAGGGATACCACAGCCAAGTTCTTTTGGTAATGGTGCAGGAACGTCGTCAGGTTGGGGTGGAGAAGTCGGAGCAGAGTGTGACTCCGATTTAAAAGGGGGCAGTTGTCTTTGCCTCTCTGTCGTGGTAGCTTTTCGAGTGGCTACGGGCGAATTGTGCACCTCATAGTTGTTGCTCCGGCAAGGAATCTTCGAGCTACGAGTTAACTGAGGACTGAGACGAGGTGGAGCAGGTCCTGCAGTACGTTCTCCAATAGTGGGTATTTTAAGGAACTTGAGCAGTTTAGAGGGCGAGGCTTTGACCTCTCTAAGGCAGGAAACTTGATTCGGGCTGACCGCAACTTTCGATCTAATGGACTGAGAGTCAGATGGGGTGTCTTTCACAGGGACAGAGATATCATCCAGTACTTTTGAGGCAGTATGATTCTCATTGGGAGAAAATAACAGACCTTTGTGAACTGGTTCAATGCTGTCCATCTCACAGTGTGTATTTTGTAAATTGTCTTTAAGTCCAAGAGTAGGCAGCTTTGAGGTGGCTATGCTGGCTCGACAGACACAATCAGCGTCTTCTTTCGTTGTGAACTCTTCTTTCTCGAGTCTTTGTGGCGCTACAGCGTTTAAGTGCTTCAAGTCAGAGTCCAGCAGTGCCACATCAATTGTGCTATCATCACAAATCGTCTCATTGCAGGTGCTGCTGCTTGACCTGTTGGACTGAGACTCAAGCCGAAGGTCAGATAACCTATTCTTGTCTCTTGTTTCTACAGATACATGATCTGAGACTCCTCTGGGCTGATCTCTTTCTGAAATGGTCAATCTTGAGTATGATTCAGGGGCTTCTAATGGGTGGGGATCGTTCGGTGGGTTAAGACCTATGTCCGCTGAAAGAATGGACACATCTCCAGATGCCCTATTTACAAACAGTTCACTTGTACCTGTGGCAGGTTTCACGAGACTCTGAATTTCCATGTTCTCTTGGAAATCGGACCGAGCCAAATTGAGGTTATCGATGGTAATGGGGGATGAAGTGCAACAATTGTGGCTACTCTTGGCTAAGCTGCCTGAATCTTTATTGGACAGCATCAAGCATGTGCTACAACTACCACACTTTACATTGCTGTGCTCTCCTCCATTCAAATGCTGATGTGTGCAAACATCTGGACAGGAATGGGAACAATGTGCTTTGGGTGCATTGCACCTGGATGAATTGTCTCTGCAGGCTAATACAGCCTCCTTAGAGGCAAGAGCCTGGCTATAGTCACAGATCGAGGGAATGCCAGAGGAACGATGGTACCGAAGCGGGTCCGTTTCTTCAAGCTTGCGGAGGACTTCCAAAATGTGTGCTTTTTTCTTTAAGAATGGGGACATGGCCTCCATGGACGTGGATGAGCCTTGGGTCTCAGGTACGCAATTTTGTGCACATTCACTGTTGCCCTGTGGAACCACATTATAAGGATGAGGAAAAGTTGTAAAACAAGACAGATTCAACAAAGACTTTGTGTACGGCTTCTACCTTGGCCTGTGCGTTCCTCTGAGCCTCAATCAGTTTGTTAGATTCACTGTGCTGCAGCTCGCCGATGTGCTCCAGACAGGGTCCTGGCTGCTTTGATAAGACACATCAGGTAAGCTTTAAGCTTCTTATTATATGAATCAATTACTGGATTATGCAAAACATTTATGCATACACAACAAGGGCATTTTGCCTGTTTACACACAAAAATCCTTGTAGTCATAAGTAAAAAATGCCAAGCACACCAGGAAAATTAAACAGGAAGAGGTTAATTGAGCCATTTTCTTCATTTTGCAAACAAACCTAATAGGACATCCCTGTGGAGTTGGAAGAATGTTTTGTGAAAAACATCCAAATACGATGGAAAAATGCATAGTGCAAGTCCTATTTTAGTTTAAAGTGGAAGGATTTAATTATTTACCTGCTGATGTACACATGATTGACTGTGCAATTTCTCCTGCAGGAGCTCACACAGTGTTCTGTTCTGCCTCTCCAAATCAAACACACGCATTTTCAGCTTAATGCATTCCTCTCGAAGATCCTAAAAGAATAAGTTAAAGCAAAAACGTTTAAAAAATATATACCACTTATAAAATATACAATAACTATATAAAAAATCATTATTAAAAATGTATAAAACAATAATTAATACATAAAAACAAATTAAATATAAATACATTTGCAGTTGAAGTGAAGTTTTTTTTTATAAATATGTTTCTGATGCAAAAACCACACAGTTTTTACCTTTTGATTGAGTAATGCTTGGACAACATGGTTGGCCACCTAAAAAAAAAAAAAAACATGAATTAAACATAAATAAAATTGCCCTGAAAGTATTATCATTTGACTAATGGTTTTGACTAATGAAATCATTATCTGACTAAAGGCCCCGATATAATCATGATGAAGTTCTCTTTTTGTTCTTTGCTTAGGGATAAAAATAACTTCAAAAATGCGTGAGCAGCGATATACTGTTTAGATTAATATGTAAATATGTGCTGCATGCTTATTTTTCAATAACAAAATAAACAACAAAAATGACAGCGGTGAGAGACCAGTAGTTATGAAAGCATCAGATCATAGCTATATGGATATGCTTGCATGAGGTCTGCAATTCGGCGCTCCAGTAAAGCTACGTCACGTTTATTTATATAGCACTTTATACCATAGATTGTTTAAAATCAAGCAGCTTTAGTGTATTACACATGAAAAAAACACTGTCAGTACTTCATTCAATTAGAATTACAATTTCTACTATAAAGCAGCTCTCCAGTGCATTCATGTTTTTACTCACAGACGGCTGACCTCGACAGACTGAACAGAAAAAAACGAACTGGTGAAGATTTCCACGTCAAAGAAACAGAACCTCAGCGCACACCTGCATATTGCAGATTACCAGAAAGAGCGAACTTCTCCAAAAAATTAGCTTCGGCAAGCTGTTTCAAACTCCCGAAACAAGCACAAAACAAGCTTCGCTTTGGTCTGATTTTTTTCATTCTTCGATTTTGCTTTAAGTATATAGGGGCCTTAATGATTTGGCTGTCTGCATTAGGCAAAACCATTGCAAATCTCCATAGCAAGGCAAATGCATGGCTTGGTAAGAAACAATATTTAACTCACCTCATCCAAGCATCGTTCATATGCTTCTCTCTGACTCTCGTTTGCTAATGAAAGGGCAGAGTTCTCGGCCTGTACAAAAATAGAACAGTTTCAACAGCAAGGAAGAAAAGTAAACAAAACGGTATTCTTGGTTAAAGTATATATGGCACTTACTTGAAGTTCTCTCACTCGCTCCAGAAGCTCACTGCTACTCTCTTCCTCTAGATAGGACTCCAGATCACCCTCCTCAGACTCAAAGTCCTCATCTACTCTATTTTGGGCCTCTTCCGACATTGTCTTTACCTTGAGACATAAAAACAAATATTTTTTAATACAGAGAAAAAAATAGCTTTTAATTGTGCCATTCTTTTATGAGTGAAAGAAAAGCTCTTTATAAATGTAACAAAATATTATTTCTTATTATAATCTTTCTTAGAGCTGAAGTGTCAAATGTTTTTGATGTCAATACATTCTTCAGTCCAAGTTTAATATGCAGAGACTACAAGCAAGTCAAAATAGTTTGAGCTGCCTGACATGGCAACTGTGGTGGGACTACTTGAGTTTGGCATGGGACTAGCTGTTTGTCCAACCAATGGAAGATGAGGGAAGAGTTTGGCAAAACTTGTTTGAAGACCAGTATTATTTATGCAATTCCCATTTGATGTGCTAATGAGCAGCAAATGACACACTCCTGTCCAGAATTTCAGATTCTTACTTTTTAAACCCTGTGTTTGCATATTATAAACAACTGGTTAAACAATCTGTAAACCAGATTTCCAAACATTCTTGTGTACTTTAGGAGTTACAGAACAAACACACTAGCGGTGTGCATTGTAATCTTGTTGTAAAATAGTTCGCGTAATTATGAAGTTTTTAAGACAGCTGGAAGTGAGTAAGCAGAACCTACTCAAGACCCTGGCAAAAGCACATCTTCACTTTAATAGTGTCATCAGAGGGGATTAGACAGAACAGGACTGAAAACACAAGAGGATTCCAGCCATCATGCCGTTTCATGACCTACTGACTTACTGACTGGGGCACAGAATCGGATCCTCGTGGCCTGCATTCAAACTAAGATGACAAAAGCTATTTTCGAAGACGTGTTCTAGTGTGTACTAAAGAATACGAGGACTCTAAATTCTGAGGTTTTCTGGAATTAAACCAATGATATCTAAATGTATGGCTTTCCCAAGCATATGTGTGTTAATAAATTATTGCGGTCAAATGAATCAAGGAGAATCTGATTGGCAAACCAAGAATTTTGCCCCTTACCCCCTTTTCGCTTTGCATATAAACACCTTTATATTCATAAATGTAAGGCTACACTGATATGGTTGATACCGAAAAGTATTTCTATTCTGAAGCCATTAACCAATATATTGGTTATAAAATATAGAAAAATTATAAATATATTAAAAAAATTATTGTTTTGGTAATCACAAAATGTAAATTCATATTTACATATCTGACCAATTCAAATGACATTAAAAAGGACAATTATCAGCCAAAAAACAATGTGACAAACTGATATATTGTGCATTCCTAACAAAATGAACTCAAGGAAATCCCAATGATATCAAAAATCTCATTTGAACATGCTTCCCATGTGTTGGAAAAGCCGATGGCTATCAGTGTTTTGTTGATGTAAACACCTTCATTGTTTAACTATACCACAACAGTAGCATCCAGTCACCTTCCTCCTCCCATTCCCATCACTGCACTATATCATAAATTTGACCTTCAATATGAACGCCGGATGTAGGCAGCAGATGACTATCATTGCAAAACTGAATCTAAAAATCAATATGTTCATGGGATTCATTCATAATTGATCCTCTAAGTATTCGGTGTGCTCATTTATGTGGCAAGCTTATCTATAGACGTCTAACTCTTTGCAAGTGAATAGCTTAAAATGGAAACTCCATTTCTGGAAGTAAATGAATACAAAGGCTATTGGGGTCAGAGGGTTGACGGATTGCAGCGGGTCAGAGAACACTGCTCTGTTTTAACAGTAAAGGATGGCCCTACGACAGGCTCCGGGCCACACTATAGAGCTGGTAGTTCCTGTAGTGCCAGGAGGCTCCTTTCACATGACAGACTCTTTTCACAAAGACACAAGGCATAGCCTTCCAATAGAAGATGTATTTGTAGCATAACTGTGACACATACAGAACAGATACATTTAGACTTCATTCAGAAGAAAGATCATTCAGAAGACACTCTTATCCAAAAACACAGAATTTAATAAGTTTACAAATCCATAAATCATAAACTAAATGCTTTAAAAATATTTCACTGACAATGTACCAGTTGTTTGATAAATAAATTATCTATATAAATAAACTAAAATGAAATAAAATAAAAAGCCAAAAAAACTCACCAAGAAATGAATATCGTAAAAATCCAAAGCCCTGGGCAAAAAGCCTTAATGAAATGTTATATCTTAAAAAGCAAGTTCATACGATAGCCCTCTGAAGAACGAATATAGCTAGAGGAGTACAACTAACCGGTATTCCAGGTTAGAACTCTAGTCTTGTCCTCTGAATTTCACTGCGTCACGCTCAAATTTTCATGCGTGTCTGTCTAAAAGAGTCATGTGATAAAAATTATCTTGAGCTACCAGGAAGTTAAATCTACATATAATGCGTAAGCGGTGGCATTTTGGTTCCACAACATTTGCAATACAGGATTAGCTAGAACGGTGTCATGTCTCTGCTCGATTTTTACCCTATGTTGTTAATGCTTGACCATTTTCCAATTGCTGGTGGCCAGGGCTGGGCAAAATCTCATGAGATCACCAGCAGGCTCGGTCATCTTCCTTTTCATCTATGAACTACTGACAAGAAATGAAAATTGTATGGGTGAGTAAGCCGATTCTGGTGAATCAGAGCCTCAAAAGCCTATTTTGGGGTCTTTATGATAATATTTGTAGTGGAGAGATGACTGTCAGTCAAGAAATTCCCCTCTGCTGCTACTGTACTTTTTAACCTTCCTCAAAAGCCTCCAGAGAGACAACACCCAACATTCCTCAAGAGATGTTAAGACTATCTAAAACTAACATTAGCTACTGAAAATGGGTCATTATGGTTGAATAAATCAATGAATTAATTGATATAGTGATTAATATTATAATTAACATAATAAATATTGTAATATTATTCTGCATTCATCTTCAGCTTCAGGTCTAGATTGATCTAATTATCTATTTTATCTAATTTTTAGTTTCTGTCCTACCACACCTGGAAAAAATGATTCAGTCAAATTGCTATTAGAAACATTTCCTGCTTTTGAGAAGACCGGAATTCAAATCATGGCTATTTTGCTGTGATGCTCTTGCATCATTGTCAAACTGTGGTTCTGTCGAGGACAGACACCCTGAGGGTCCTAATGGCCTCACCTACAGCACAATCATTTCTTAAACACAGAAGTACTGTGTTCAGTCCAACAGGGCTTATCCTCTGTGCTCTTTTCTAAGAAGATTAGCATCAGTTTGCATCTGGACTTTAAGTTGCTGCATACACACTGTCATATTGCATGTGACAGCCTACCTAGATCTGTATTGGAATCTTTTGTTGATTAAATAGATTAAATGCAATTTGTGTCTTTATTTACTCACCCTCATGTTGTTCCAAACCTGTTATTTGTTTCTTCAAGAACAAAAAGGGAGTTTTTTTTAAGAATATCTATTCTTGACCACACTTCAATATAATCAAATTAAATGGGGTCTAGGTTTGTTCAAGCTCCAAAAATGTCACCATAAAAACGGTTCATATATGACTTGTGTACTATACACAAAGTCTTCAAAAGCCACACAATACTTTGTGAAACAAAAAGACAGAAAACCCCATATTTACTGATAATCATTCCCTCTGCTGAGCTGTTTACTGCATCGAGTTGAATTTGAGAATAGAATTAGTCTGAATCTCGAGGAAATTGAGATTATTTTGAACTTGATCAACTGATTCATTTAAAAAGACCGAACACAAAAGAATAATGCATAAAAATAAAAAAATGGACGTCACTATTTTACATTAATCATATGGACCACTTTTATGGTGCTTTTTGCAACATAAGCTGTTTCAATCACACTGTTTTTATGCACATTTTGATGTATGGGGGGAAAAGTCTTTTGAAAGAGTTGACGCGAATA
Organism: Romanogobio albipinnatus; assembly: GCA_023566225.1. Lineage (NCBI taxonomy): Eukaryota > Metazoa > Chordata > Actinopteri > Cypriniformes > Gobionidae > Romanogobio > Romanogobio albipinnatus. Next base: position 31,503,050 of record CM042248.1, on the reverse strand, counting down.
ATGGGAGATGGAAACGCATTTGCCGAATAAATTCTGACGTAGCGAATATTAAACCCACGTGACTAATCGTCGGTTTCCGCTGATAGTGTTTTATTTACTGTTGGTTACCAGGTTACCAATACCACCATCATCCACTCGAACAACTTGATGGAAACGCACTTATTTCGCATTTGTTTGTTTTGTTTTTGCGAACTTTTGAAAAGATTTGCTTAACGTTTGGATGGAACCCCAGCCATTGACAGTTATTAAACTGAATTGAAACAACATTGAACATAAATTGAGCTGAATAACCACACTATTTCCTTCTGAAATTGTACGTTTCATAACTGATTCATTTTAACTAACATTTATTTTACTGTTTATTAATTTGAAGTTGCTTTGAAAATGTTAATTTTTTATAAAGATCTATATAAATAAATGTGACTTGATTTATTTTGGAGCTTGACAGCATTATATTGACAGCTCTATATAATAAAAAGAGTGGCTGGAGTATGCTTTACAAATTCACCTTTCTTTGTTCCACAAAAGACAAAGAAAGTCATACAGATTTGGTAGAGAAAATTATACAATTTTTGGGTGAATCAGGCATTGAAAAATCCACATTCATCAACCACTATTCGGAATTCCAGGGGTGGACGTATCCGCCATAATATCTAGGATAGTTAAAGCCCTTGTATATACCACAGTATAGTGGAGTAGGTTTTAGCGACAAGCAAAAACAGAGGCAAACAAGCACCCATGCCAACAGGATTCTTGGCAGCACTCAAGCACAATGCAAGCCCCTTAATCCACTGATATGCTGTATAGTAAACATAGCAATAAAGCACTGTGGCAAACCCAAAACAGGGCCCCAAACTCATTTGTCTGTAAAGCAGTACATTTATTGAGGCTAAGCTTCTGAGAGACTACTGTTAATGTTGGTAGGACTTATATTCTCCAATACTTCTAAGTCACTGGCTTGGTATGATGCCCAGAGGAGAGAAGTCTACTGAATGTGACTAAGACTAGAAATCAAAGCTCCACTCGGAGACGAGACTCCAACAAAGCCTGGTGGAGTCAGACACCAGAGGCCACTGTCTGTTTTGCTGGATATATCAAACACAAGAGAGCCACTCTTATCTGACAGTATAGAGGACACAGCTTCTCGAGAGGTTGGTAAACTTGATCAAATGATGTAGAGGAGAATGTCTACTCAATCAGAAAGAAAGACGGAGGAGTTTTAGATTGCACACAATGTCAAATTCATTTTTACCATCATGCATTGAACCATTTATGGGCCTATTTGTAGAACGCACAAGAGAAGGGCATCAAGACTAAGAAAAAAAAAAAAAAAATCACAACCACATGCCTTTTAATAAATGTAATGTATATACTTTTAGCAATTACAAAAACTGAAAGATTAAAACATTTTAATCTGGTAATTAAAACTGTAAACAGTTCCAGCACATTCTAATTCTCGAAAAGACATTTAGTACAAGCGTATTTGACTTGGTCCTTTGTGCCGGTGTGCAAAAAATCCATATTTCTTTCACCAGCTTCAGTTCACCAATAAGCCATGAATGAATGAATGAATGAATGAATGAATGAATGCCTGCCATGGATCTGCTTGTCATTTTGCATATTTGGGAGGGGGGCTTGTACAGTTGCGAGTGATATCTCGAATAATGCAAATTAGGATTTAAGAGAGTGTTGATAAAAAAGGGAAAGTGGATGTAGGGGGAGGACCTGCATGGCTCAGAGGGGTGGAATAAAGCCAGTGTGAAGGCAATCAAACAGAAGTAGGGCTCTCTGGGATCCCAAAATGTGCTGGGAGCTCCGCCTCCATCCCCCACACTCGAGGAGTTATTAAGAAACAGCCAATCGGCATCCGAAGAGACGATCTCTGATTATTCACACCCTGCACAATGGGCACAGAGCCCTCAGACACCTTCATAACCCAATTATTGATCTGTTCGCATGATTTACGAGCTGATAAAATGATCAATCATGGAGAGTAAATAGACAGTTTGCAAACGCATTGAATAGAGCTATAATGAATAAAAGCATTCTGTGGAAAAGCAAACAAACATATGATAGACATTCCATCAAGTCCCTAAGGGCATTATTTTTTCTCTTTGATGTAAATTATTCCCGGGGATGAGGAGTCTCTGAAGTATGGCGAGGCAGCTTCTATTCCTGAATGTGGCATTAAATATATAAAATCTTGAATAATGCAGGTTTATGCAGCTGGGGTAAAGATTTCCATTGCAATTTTCTGTGTGCTTTAAAGATTATTTCATCCACTCGCTCTGGCTGTCGCATCGGTGACAGCAAAGGCCCCCCCAAATGTTTACAGTCTGTCTAGTCCTCCATTTTGCTCCAAACATGAAAGGTAAGCCATGTTACTCTGTAGCTTTCAGCAAAGTTACCATGCAGCCATCTGCAGACTCATGCACTATTGTTGTTCCTTTGCGGCAGTGCACCTACCTACACGAAGTACACCGTCTCCATCTGCAAGGCCTTGGCTGCAGCATGAGCTACCGAAACACACTTAAATGAGGACTAAGCAAAAGCTTCAGCTTGTTCAAGGACTACTTTGATTCGCAGACTAACTGTAAATGAACTCCAACCTAATTCTCAATTACTTACAGTTGGCATGGAGTTAAATAAGGTGATCACTCACACCCAAACAATGAGTCCTTCAGGCATCACACTGAAGAATGTAAACCACGTTGTCCCTGAACCAATGCAAACAGACCTGTGCTTACTAACATTTTAGCATGCAACTGCTTCTCTAACCTAGACGGCGATGAAATAGACTTTTTGATAGTCCTTTTAAAAATGCCATCTGCTGTTTTTCATGACAAGGAAAACTTAGGCCTTTTCGGCATGCTACACCGGCTTAAGCAAACCGTTTGAAATGATTAGCATACAAAAAAAATGATGATCAATGCCATGGTGACCTACCTAGAGCTTTCAAAAACGTTAATGCAGCAAGATAATACTGAAATATATATTGTATAGAATGCTGCAGAACTGTTTGCCAACGGATAAATGCATAGTTGTTCCATACTAAGCCAAATCTGATATCCAACAGTTCATGAAACACACTCCTGACAAAGTGCCTGCTAACACAAGTCACTGAAATACAGTGAGAAGCATATAGACTAGATTCGACCACGGCTAAAAAAAATACAGTTGCAAACAGCTATGCATAAAATTACCTTTAATTCCAGTCAGAGCATCCCAGGCGTTTCAGTGCAGCCCATGCAGGGCATATGTGAGACACGGGAGCAGGATCTGCAAACGCCACAATGAAACCCTTTTGTGATATTTTAGCGTTCCTCCGAGGAAATCCTCCTCACGTTACATTGGTAGTACAGTGCCTGTCCTTAGGCAAGTGCGAGGAAACTGTCTCTGCAGTCTGCAGTGGCCTCCATGTCCTCCCATTGTTCAAGGGAGTGTGAGGCAGGCATCCTACCCCAATAGACCCAGCCTACTACAACAGCTGTGGGCCAGCCCCCCCCACCTCTCCTCGGAGTGTCTCTCCCTCCTCCAACGGCTGCAGCTAAACATTAACCCTACAACTGCTGGAGAGGCCATAAAAATAGAGGGGGTTATATTTCAAAAAGGCACCCCGAACAAAGATGAGGACAAGGACGGATATACGAACAGGCGCAAGGATAAAAAAAAAAAAAAACCCCGGGCAACTCGGCCCCTTGTCAAGGAGCAGGAGCTTCTTTTCTAAGAGGATTGAGACTGCCTTATCAGACTTGCACTGATTGGATTGCAACTGCAGATACTGTTGAAGTCAATGTAGAAGTGCACAACCAAAACCTGACCTGGATAAATAACACTGTGGCCATGAGAATACTGGTAATTAAAAACATTTTTTAAAAATTAAATCACTATTTGAGCTATACGCATTCAAGTAGATGCCCTTGGCCATTTTATAGTGTTCGGACTTTAACGTTATGCTGCGTAAAAAAAATTGTCCAACATTTAAAAAACAATGTTTGGTTTCATTCAGGGGTCCGTTCTTTGTACCTCGCTTAACCCTTAAATGCATGAATGTTTCGACCTTCATTATTACACATTCGGGTCTTTGTCGACCCAGATTTATATCTAACACGGATGGATCTCTACCTGTTGCGATAGTATAAAACTCTAGAGTAATAATTACAGAAAAATAAAAATAAAGCATATTTTGTTACCTTTTGGAGCTTGGAAGGGTTCAGTTTGAGCAGATGTTTTACACCGTCATCACGGTCCTCATCAAAGCTCATTTCCCAGTACATTCATCGCAATCGCAAACATTCTCAAAACTATCGTTTTAAACGTCTTCAAATTAAAAAATTTGTTCGCTGACAGCTTGTTTACCAGATCTACCATCAATTGATAGTGACACTAATATTTGATTGCGTTCAGTACTTGCTCTGCTGTAAATCGCTGAGCCCTTTCAAGTTTTGCTGATGATACTTCCTATTCTTTTGTTTTCTGCCTGCAGTAACTTCGTCATTGTATATCAGACATTGCCACCTTGTGGAATAAAGGAGAATTGCACTTATTCAGGCATCAAAGAATCAATTATTGTTAAGCAGAATTGTTTTTTTTTATATTTTTTATACATGCTTATTTTATTTATTATTAATTAATTGAAGAATACGAAGAAGGTTAATGTCTAACTTTAAATATAAATAAAGGGTTAATACATCAGAAATGATTTGACAGATGCCAGATCTTCTGATCGTGATAACAAGAATTTGTCTTTTTCAAACAAATTTGCAGATGTGATTAAAATATCTGAATAAAGATGTCTGAGATTACTGCGTGTTCTTGTGTTAATTGGAAAGGGCAGATATATCGATACTCAAAACCATGATCAGCAATGCAGCGAATTGGCTAGTCTCAAGACGAAGAAACGTAATGACATCATATAATAAAAAAAGGAAACAGCGAGCTAAGCAGGCAAAATAACAAAAGTTCTAATAGATAAATTAAACATGTAAATGTTTGTAACACGATTCCCAATTATTAAAATTTTTCACAATTTCTTGTATTTGTACAGGCTTTACATTTTTTCAGTGCCAAAAGTAGCCTATTGTATTGTAATGGGTTTTGAAATCAGCGGACTGTATTGATAATGAATATTATATCACGCAAACAGTCCGCGAGCCAGAGCAGAACGCAAACAAGAGAATAATTGTAAATGTATTTGTAAATTGTAAATGTAATTTCGTACATAACTAATATAAAGCCATGTACATTACCTGTGATGGAAAAACTAAGTGTATTTACATGCACATTAAAGGTGCAGTGTGTAGTACTTATGAGGATCTTTTACATAAAAACAACAATTCATTATGTAAGGTCCTTATACACCACTGAAAACATAGTAATGTAATATTACCTTATAATGAGCAATTTCTATCTACATACACTGCGGGTCCCAATTTTGCACCGTCATGTTTCTACAGTATGCCTAAACGAACAAACTAGCTACTCTCTATTGTCTCAACGACAAAATTTTTGTCCTGTGTCGGCCACCGTAGCTTTTCTATGTGCTTTGAAAGGGAGGGGTGAGAAGGCACTAAAATTTACACAGTGCACCTTTAAAAGCTTAATTTCAGGTGGATTAAAACAATATTTAATTGTCATGCAAATGCTTTAGTATGACTAAAATTGTACCAAATTGTGAAGTTTTTTGTACCAAATTTATGGGAAAACTCCACACAAATACAAATTATTTAGAAATAAACTCTAAAACTGTATTTGGTTTAACTTTGTTAAAAATGTCTTCAAGAGTGTTAACGGAGTAAAAAAGTTTATCACAGGGTTAGAACCAGCACAAATACATTGCTTGTGCAGGGTTTTGAAATTGGACTTTGTGTCCTATATAATGTGAATGTAGCCCGATTACACATTGTGTCATGTATACTTATACTTCGCTACTAGTAACTAGATTACTGCACATGTACACATGTTTACTGGTAACCTAAGAGGAGATTTTGATACGGTCGTAATCCTCCCTTATAAAAAAAACAATCCCTTTGCTAGGACAGCAACATTTTTACAGGCACTAAAACCTTATCTAAATATCTCAGCATTATGGCTAACGGGTTGGTCTACTAGGCCAAAGGGCTGAAAAAGCTTGTCCCTGACGGTGAATTAACCTCATTCCCTTCATGCCCTTGCCAGATACTAATTCATATGTGCATGTCTGTAGGAGGAATTCCACCTCAGCTGTTAGTGTCTTCACATGAGTCGACCAAATTGGATGAAATGACCCAAATGCAAGGGGGTCACGTGTTTTCTTGGAGTCAACAGTCAAGGGGTGAGAGCTTTCTGGACAAAAGGCCATTGTGATCCTTTAAACTCCACTTTCACGTCTCTAAACACCCAAGAGGGATAGACTTACGGTATTACATACAATGATCCGGATCCATAATGAGGTGTATTGTGACATGATGGTCTTAAATGTCAGGAATTCAGAGCAGAGTCTTATTGGGAGGTCGTCTTGGCTTTCCAGTGTGTTACCAATTCACTGCTCAGCAATGACATGCAAAGTGGAGCACACTTGAAAGCGTCTGTAAGCCTCAGGTGCCAAGTGACATTAACATGCTTGTAACAGTTCTGCTCAACTACATCTCCTTAAACACAGCTGGACATTTGGCCTAATTAGACAATCTCAAAGGAAGTAATGCAGGCAATTACATTTCAAGACTGCAGATTGAGTCTGACTGGGCAATATCTGGAACTCACAAATATTACATAACTACAACAACAGTGATTTGATAGAGCTGATTAGGGAATCTTGGATTCTGTGTGGGAGACGATGAAACACTTGAGAGAAGGATGTTACTGAAATTTCCTGGAAACCAAATTATATTCCAAAGATGTAGAAAGAGAGAGAGTTTTTTTTTTTTAAATAGCATCTATTACTTTTCTGCTTATGTATATATTTTATATCAGTAACTTTTCTGCCTATATATTATTATATATGTATTTAGTAATATTACGGTATACCGTAATATTATACCGTGATTCATAATACCGTAATACCGTATTACGGTATTATGAATCACGATATGAGCAATATTATTTTACGATAATATTAGTCTAAAAAAACTCAAGCTTACTGAAGAAACGTAAACTGATAAAGAAAGAGCAAAGAAAACAAACTACAATAGAAAAGACTCAAATGATATTAACCTACCTGAAAAACTTCAAGCACTAGAAATACAACATGAAATGTATAAAGTAATCAAATGTATAAAACAATGCACAGTTTTTACGGTGTAAATTAAATATAAATTTATTTTTAAATAAAGTTACAAAAGTGATTCAATAAAGAGCTCTCTTTTTTGTTGTTTGATTAACATTAACACCAACAGCAGGCCAATTTGGATGCTGTCACTTTAAGACCGACCGCACGGATACAATATACTTGTGCTTTTTCTCTCTCAACTGTTAACGTTAAGACAAAAAATACTGTTTACTTGCAAATACATGGTCACTTTGACACATAGGTATGTGTATTTAACCGCTCAAGCTCAATTAGGCGACAAAAAGCACTCAATTAATTTCTCACGCGCTCTATGAGCAGCGGCTTCAGGTCTCTCAGGCAGCGCTAAGAAACAGTCTCTCAGACGGCAGGCGGAAATGAGTTCTCTTTTGCTGCTAATTGCGTTTCAACAGTTTAAAATCACCCTTTTAGACCGCAATGCTTAAAAACGCATGAAAACTATACGTTTTTGTGACTCTGCAGCACAGCAACGCCACATGAGTGTAACCATAAGAGAGATGATAAATCACAGTCCAAAAATTTCTACCAATTAATCGTGTCTAGGTATATTGCCCACCCTTAAATACAATCAATGTGATGCTTTCATTTAGGCATCACAACATTAATTTGACATCTACTACTGATTTTAATGTTTTTTGGTGTGTTTTTCAGTTTTTTCTTTTAGATAATAATACCATATCATATATAACAATAACAACAACAACATTTAATTTATGACTGCCACATGAACATTTTGCTTATTGATGTCGGCCTGAATTTTAATTCTGCCGCATCCCTAATTAAAGAATCCTCACGACAGACATTTGCTAGTGTTTGGTCCAACTCCATTTGCCAGCAGTTGGTCAATGACAAAGCATTTGGATGACTCAGGATTAAAGGAATAAATCAGGCTCATGGCAAAAAAGCCCCCATTGAGAGTGAGACAGCTTAATGGGCGGTAATGTGCTGAACTCCATGTGCGGTGGAGGGGCTGATCCACCTTTTAGAAATGTGACACTAGTCTAGGGGGGAGAGGGAGGGGCAGTACGCCACTGTGCTAAACTGACCGGTCCTTCTGCCCTGCGGGGAATGCGTCTTCTGTATTACAGCAACAATTATGTAGTGGTAAACACTGACGATTGAGCACCATGACTTTTCCAATAAACAGTAACTTAAATCACACTTATCTAAAAGTATTTATCCTCCTAGATGGAAAGAACATTAATTCAAAGATCCGCGTGAACACTGAATTCCAAATATACCACACATGTACGAACTGTACAAACATGCTGAGACAAAACAACCCGCCTGACAAAGCAAATTTGCCTTGGAGGTCACAAACACACGAGTAAACGCTACATCTGCTGGACAAGGACATCTGGTAAAGCCAAAGTGGAATAATCTTGTAGTCATGGTTACCACCTTGACTAAATGACACACCGGTTACTGTATTGGCTACGCTCACTCAAAAAAAAAGAGGGAGGGGAAAATGGGCTCTGGTTCCATTGATAAACAAAGAAAGAAAAAAAAAAAAAAGTACACATATAACAAACCTGGAAAAATGTTCTCCCATTGTAAAATAAACAGCTCGGCATAATATAACAGTGGGCTATACGCTTGGTTTGCAGGCTGGCATGTGAGTTGTGCTGGCCGAGCCGGTGTCCCCGTGCCGGCACTGCAGTAAAGTGCAATGAAGCCTGGCTTTCAGCAGACTGCAGAGCCAGTGAACATGGACACAGCCACTAAACATCTGGACACCAGGCGTCGTGGCTCAAAGTGAATGCCCTCCGGCACCTTCCAGCTGGGCCGCAGTCATTTCAGCTCCCTACCTTTCCTCTTTTGTTCAACCGCATGTGGCCACAGTCCACTTAGAAACGCAAGAATCTATATTTAAGCCATATTAATGTATTCTGCGTGTACTTCCGTCCTGCCATTAATCCTCTGCGCTACATAAATATGTGAATTCTGTCTGCCAAAAAAGGTTGCGAAGATAACGGACCGCTCTAACAGGCCAGATTGATAATGTGGGTGTTTTAAAAGAAATGACCCTGTGGCAGGGCAGGATGCATATTTAACATAAACATAACATACATCAGCTTTGGTAAGCCTCTCGGGGGAATAGTTGGTGTAATTAACGGGCTAAAGGTCGCAGGATCCTAAACCACCGACGCTTTCATTTCGAGAGAAAAAAAGAAGGGAAATGAAAGCATGTGAGGCCATTTTTCCCGGCTTTCAAACAGGGTGGTGTGGTGTGGCTTTTCAAAGGGGGTCCGTGACTGTAGTCTCTTTGTGCCAGAGAAAAGGGACCCTTGCCATATCAAATGTATAGTGCTGTCCAAATGTCCCACTCTACACCACTGATGATGAGGTTTGTTTGACTCTCATTGCTGCCCAACCAAATCATAGACATTTATCCCCTCTCTCCCCAAACAGGATGTGCGATTGACCTGGTTTGCTTGAATTGATTAAGGCCACATTCCAAAGCATATTTCCGTGGAGTAAAACTATGAATTGAATGTTTGTAGCTGCTAAAGACTGGCGTACTGTGAGAAACCAAAGCAAATGTTTGCTTCGTTTTTTTTCTTAAGTGTGAATGTGAAGTAAAATAAATCCATATATTTTTGCAATGGTGCATTGCTTTCACTAGGTCACTGCTGATAGGTTCTCTAAGCGCCACTGTTCAACGTAAAAGATACTGTTACTTGCTAAGTACACAGGTAATAGGAATGTCCTCTTGACAAACCCACTGTAATAATATATACCTTAACATGTGTGTGTCAATGACATAAGTGTGTCCATGACTAAGAAGAGGGAAAAAAGTTATATTATATATATATGAAAGTAATATTTTACATCAAAAAACTTATACCATTTTCTACAAAAGTTTAATGAGTGAATGACTTTGATTTTGTTATTGTTTATTAAAACTATTACAATATTTTATTATAATAAAAAATATTAGATATTTTATTTTATAAAATATAACTTTTATATTTTTGTTTATTGAAATAAAACAGAAATAAAATCTTAATATTAGATACAATTTTATTAAAAAAATATATTTATATTATTATATTCAAAATGTTGTAAGTTGAAGTTCAGGAATTAATTACTAAAACTGAAAAATGTATAGCTAAAAAGCTAAATATAAATAAAAATTACAAAAGTATGTTAGAAATTACTAAAATGAAAATTAAAATATATACTTTTAAATATATCAAAATCTAATTCAAAATATTAATTATATTAAAATATTAATTTTATTAATATTCAGAGATTCAGGCCAGTCACCCATATGTGTAAAATACAGGCAAGGATGTGCAAGAAAGCCTCACTGTGCACCTCAAAAATGCAACAAAGCCTGGAGGGGGAGAACGCTGCAAGAGTAATTGCTCTCATCCGTATTTCTGCAGTGTTTGTGAAAACAGTAGCAATGTCTTGGGGAGATGGCAGCCCACTCCCCTGCTGTGTATATGGCATATCTTTCCAGCATCCCAGAGTAATTGATGAGTTTTCTACATTTATATGATCCCCCCAATCCATAACCATGGTAACTGTTTGCCAGGGAGCAGGGTGGGGGAAACGCGCCAGCAGAGAAACTGATAACAGACATGGCCGTCCGAACTCAGCATGGGTAAAACGAGACCCTGCGTGTCTGGAGGGAGTTTAAACATGTTTTGTGCCAACGCTGGCCCATCAGTACACTTCTTAGCCTTTTATGTTGACAAGAAAGATGCTGCTGTAATGAGGACTTTCATTTTCTCACACTAATGCAAGACTACTGGGCCCCAATCAAGCTGCCTGGTTATATGAAGGCTCTCGGAGCCAAACAGCCACTGCCAAAAGTTCCAATTTCATGCCTCAGCCCTGATTGTCCAAAGAGCCATGTTTAGATGACCGGATGCAGCACGAGGATGAAATTGTGGAAGCTAAAATCTCTACAGTTTCATGTTTAAATTTAAGGAAGGGTTCACTTCCCTACTTTCTGAGGTGGTTCCTTAATGAAAAACACTACAGGCAAAAACACAGTGCACTGGTCAGTTTTGGGCTGTTTGGCGGAAAGAAAACTGTTTTTGTTTTTTAAAGGGATAGTTGTGAAAATTCTGTCCTCATTTACTCGCCCTAGAGGTTTTCCAAACCTGGATGAATTTGTTTCTTCTGCTGAACACAAAAGAAGACGGTTAACCAAACAGTTAATGGACACCAAAGGAAAAAAGATACTATAGAAGGAATTGGGACCATCAACTGTTTGGTTACCGACATTCTTCAAAATATCCTTTTGTGTTCAGTAGAAAAAAAACTTGTACACATTTGGAATAACTCGACAGTGAAAATGACAGAATTTTAATTTTGGGGTTACCTATTCCTTTAAGTGTTTATTGTATTGCACTTTATCTATTTGTGTCTGTAGATTTAAATTACAATATATATCTTTAAAGGTTGTTTTCTTAAAATGAGTCAGAAATCTCCACCTTAGCAGCACTTACATACACCAAACTAACCAGTTTTGCTCCTATCTATATTCTGCAGCTTTGTACAGAGGGCTTTGTTCATATATCATTAGCCTAATTTTATTTGACTATTATTTTATTCCTAAAATATGGTGGAAATGTATTGTTATGTTTATCTGTTGACAGTATTTCTTATTTATGGAGTGATAAAATGATATCCAAAACCCCATCTGTAAAAAACCTTTGACTCTAATATGTCAACAATACCAAACAGGAACTTTGAACCTGGCTTCATCCAATGTTCAGATTTCTCTTCTGGAAAGGCATGCAAATTAGTGATATTTAAACATATCAGAAAATTCTTAAATGTAATCAACTAACTGTGGAAGTATGGTGACTATTAGTTAATTTTTTTTAGCCTATTGACCTGGGGTGTTTTACCTTAAAGCTCCACTGAAAAACAAATTAAGAGACATAAACCTTTTAACAACAAACATTAAAGCCATGGGCGAAATCTGCAATATATCACTAGTAAATTTTCCCACAGCACCCTGTGTGATTTCATTCCTTTATCAGATGTTTCACAGGGCTTTTGTTTGTATGCGGCTCATGTGGCTCTGTTTTGCGATAGCAGCTGATCGGCGTCTCTGCCGTGCACTAGGATCAGGTGGCCAAGCACAATCTCCCCCAACCATTCTGGGCTCCAATCCATGGAATAACATCATGAGCCACAACCTGGAAAAACAACGAACGGCACTGTTCGCAGGCTACAACATAACAGAGTAACAACTTCAGGCCATGTGGGAGCTGTAACACGTTGAAAGGCATTACAGCGCTATGACTGATAGCATCTTATTTAAATATGTATACATGGTAACAATTGCGTGAGCACTTTGGCACAGCCATTACATATGAATGCAAACTACAATGGTTTAAAATGAGTCAGAGGATTTCTACAGAATTTGCTATATTTATTAGTACATAGTCAGCCATTTCCGCAGATGCAAAAAACTCATGTAGGTGTAAGGAAAGTTAGCATTTTTATTGCAATCAGTCTCTCTCTTCTATAATGTTAGAAATTATGTTTTAAGCAGAATATAAAAAAATAATTTGCCCCTAGAAATGAGACAGTAATTGCATTGCAGAGTAAAGACGTCCAACAAAAAAATCTGCTTTACACAAACTGCCTAGAGCAAACTGGCATGTGTGTGTTCTATAAGCAAGGATAAATACACACACATACACATATATATACATATATATATATATATATATATATATATATATATATATATATATATATATATATATATATATATATATATATATATATATATACACATTTTTTTTTTAAGTGTTTAGATGGATATAGTTGCACAAACAGATAATCTGGAGCTATGGAAACGTTGTTATATTTTCACACATCGCTTAAGTGAACACACGAAAGAAAACATTCTGAATTCCTCACTAAGTGTCTTGGAATCTTTAATAATGTGATCTTGCCTATGTCATCTGACTCCCATTAAGGACAATGCATGTCTGCCGGGCATGCAAAAAGATCAAAAGCTAAATGAAGATAATGTTGTGATCATGGGAGTAGTTCGCAAAATTACCACACAACCATGACTATCAGCAAACTGGCAGCAAAGCCCCCTGCTGCCTCTAATGTCCTCTGTGGCCATTTGGTTTACTGAGCAATTTGAAGTTTATCTCGCCTTAGATTGCTGTCAGCTATTTTGGGGACATTATTTACTTCATTGGCTGTGCAACGTCTGTCTGGGCATCAAAATTCCAAGAGCCCTATGTAAGAATAAACGGGTGATTCTTCAAATAGCGGCACTTCAGATTACATGGAATCTTGAATGAACGTTTTTTTTAAACTATGTTAAGCATTTATCATTAAAAAAAAAAGAAAAAAAGATTTTGGTATACCGTGATGGTAATGATATTTTTCACTTTTTGTAGTAAAAAGTAATGGATAAACCTTGGACTTGATATCACAACAATTTAGCTAGAAGTCAACTACCTTAAAAGAAATCGACTGCTTCTGAAATAAAATTCTCAAAAACTGACCAGTGTGAAAATGAATTAAAAGGAATTTCTGATCTTTAAACTTCCACTTGACGAGGTGTTATTTTCCAGCATTAAAAATTGTATATAGATAGATAGATAGATAGATAGATAGATAGATAGATAGATAGATAGATAGATAGATAGATAGATAGATAGATAGATAGATAGATAGAAAAGTAATTAAAGAGATGCAACAAAAATACCTTTTAAAATACCAATGATTGCTTAAAAGTCTTTAAAATCAACCTAAGAGACAGAAAAGTTCCTCTAATGGAAAAATCCCACAAAAATCTTGAATATTAAATGTGGGAGAATTGTAGGTTGCCAGCCAGCGTTAACATGGTTTTGAACATGGTTTTGAACATGGGACCTGCAAATGTAAAAAACATCTGTAAAATATTAAAGGGGAGGGGCTGGGGACATGCTTTTACCCTCAATTACTCTTGAATTAGTTGCTGTTTTAGGGTCTCTAGCAAAATGAACTGCCAAAATTAGCAATTTTACAATGCAGTCTGCGTTCTCATCACACACACACACACACACACACACACACGTAAACACAAAAGTTGTGGGTTGCCAAAGTGTGTAACTATAAACAACGTTCACTGTGCTGTAGAAAGAGGAAGGGCTATAGCTTTAACTACATAAAACAAGAGTGATCCCGGGGAACTGATGCAAAGGCTTAGGATAAAATCGGATTATTGTGATTTTTGTGCACTGCCATAAATAATGCAAGGTTCATATATAAAGCCATCTTAGTAAACTGTATTGTTGCAGAATGTGATTTAAAGAGCCAAGCGCAGATGCATTTCTGAGCAAAGCAGGATATCACGACAAGCATCCTCAGTCTACAACCCCACCGGTGTCCCAGATATAGCCGGATGGCTAATGCCCCACATTTCCCTTTCCAATCCTACACCGCGCGCATCAACATTTAATACCACAACAAACCCCTATAATGTCCATAGTACATTACATTGTGCAAAATCAGCATACTTTTGACACGTAAACGTACAAATGTGCGCGCGATAGCTGGAGAAAAAGCAGATCTTTACCTCGCGCGATCCTTGTGCTGCTTCGGAAGGTGTGAAAATATCCCCGATGAATATCGCTAAGAAATACCTTGAACTGTACTTTTAAATTCACAGCTTGTGGACATGTTTATCTGTTTCCCCAGCCGCTGATTAGAGCTTTTATCGTCGTCTCTTCCCATCCGTCTCTCTTCCCGTGTTTAGGTTAAAGCACTCGCAGGAAAAGTGATGTCATGGCTTGAAATTGTGTTGCCCGCCCCACTTTTAGTAAAAGGCCCTATCTTATGCTCCACGTAGCATTTTCAAAAGCATGTTTTCATTTATAGTTTAGCTTTAGACATTCTTCTTGTTTAGTAGTATTTTTATTTTTTTACTAACCCAGCTTATTTTATTAAGCGAAGACGTCATCGCGTTATTTTCGTTACGCATCTGCAGTGATTTCATTAATCATGACTTGTGACTAAGCAGTGATCTTTCAACTGTACTTTATACATATTTATTGTAAGATAGAGATGCAATTCGGTGATATGTGGCTAATCTTTAATTTTTTTCTCTACCTTTGAGTGTATACAATTAAAGATATATAAATATGTATAATTTAATTTAAAAACGATTATTTTCGACTAATCTGTTCTACTTGCCAGCCACTATGCTCCTAACTGCTTAATTTTCAAGCAGGGAACACAACTAGTAAATGTTAAACATCAAGACACCATTTCATTGTTCAGGGTTTTTGCTTTTCGACCGATTTGCATAACCTTTTCCAGTCATTTGTGTTTATATATATATATATATATATATACACACACACACAAATAATTAATCTTTCTGTGAACCAGTTTGAACTGTATAAATAAAAAAACTCATAAAAACAATTTGCTCACAAATCAAACAACGGCTTGCAAGCAAGTTCTACAGGGTAGGGGTGCATTTCCCATAGTTGCAAGTTCAATCATTACCAAGAGTTCAATGGAATTTGATCAAAGTTGGCTAATAATGCTTTTGGGAAACACACCCCTGTTCATTACTAGAACCATGTAATCCACTATAGAAATGTCCATGACTCTGAAAAAAATTCAGATATTTCTAGGTTTTCCAAGACCGTGGGAACCCTGACTGTCCCAGAGGAGCTCCTTTCATGAGTGCAAAATTATAATTAACAAGAGCAAGACGAGATGTAAAGGTTTATTTTAGTGAACAAATCCCAGTATGATTAATGAATATCATATGAAACCAGAAATGTACTGGATAAAAGTGGAGATGGTGCTTGGACTTTCTGTACAACTATGTGCATGTTCTTTTAGTTTCACAAAAAACAACCTCTATCAGAACATGTGCCATTGTGCTATTTTAAGTAATGAGAATGTTGATTTGAATTGCGATGAAAGACTTCCGGAATATGGCTTTTAAATAGACATTTGAACTGTTCGAAATATCAACAGTATGACAGCTGAGAAAATCAGGTCACAAGGTGCTCAGGATAAGGCATCTGTTGTTTTCGTGTCAGAATCCTTTGATGAATTCTGCGTGGAAACCGCATGTCCAACTGCTTCAAGTATTTCAGATTCAACCTGTAAAACAAGACAGTAGCTCTGGTGCTTAAGTGCCCACTTGCCATTGCAAGGAAGAGACAACACTGAGGTTGCATCATCTACGTATTCCAACAGTGATAATTACCTCATCTTCCACAGACAACTCGTCTCTCTCCGAGAGCTCAGCATCTTGGGCAGATCCGTCTAGATCTCCATGTTCCGCCCCGGTCAGAATGTCCATGGGGGCCTCTGCAATCTCTCTGATGGTTTGGTCTTCTAATGCGAGCGCCGTGTCGAACAGCAAGGGGGACGGGGGACACTGCAATCCCTCATCTTCAACGTCAAGATCCTGCACACCAACAGACTATAATTACATCACTGATGATTAGGGATGCACTAATATTTAAGTTCTGGACAGTATCTATTGTATGGCTGATGTTAAATCCCATGCCATTTTGTTAATAAAACAACTGTATTTAAGCATCTCAATTAAAACATACAGTATGAAAAATGGATATTCATCTAGATAGTAGTTAAATGTTATATTAGTGCTTTAAAAGATAAAAAAAAAATGTTTTAATGCTTTTTGGCTGATAATTGGTTTGGTATTCATATTTTTTGTAACAATAACGTACCAAAAAATACACTGATTGGCATTAATCTGAGATACTTTTCATAATAAAAACTTCCTTTGAAATGTCTCAATCAATATCACATTTCTACAAACTACAAAAAAAGCCCAAAATATTTATCCAAGAAAACAAGAAAATAGTTTTAGGTGTGATACTTTATCGTTTCTTTTACAAGTGTTTTAACATGTTTTTGCAAAACAATTTATATATATATATTTTTTTAAAAATTGAAGCGTCACTGACAGCCAAATAACTAACGCAAAATTCAGCAATGTTGTTTGTGTTTTTGAAAGCAGGCAGTGGGAAAAAATAATGGAAAAGCACATAAATAGTTTGCAGCATAACAGGAAAATGAGACGTTTCCAAAAATGAAATTAAATGAGAGGTTTTACTGTGGGCGCACAAAAAATGTCAGACATAAAATTAAAGGAAGATGACTGCTGAACATTCAGATTAATTTGCTTGTCATTAATGTGAGGCTACGGGATATGATTTGCACAGCAGGGAACATGTTTGAGCAGCACTGTTAGCAGGCATGTAGATACTTGATGGATACCTCAGCAATCTGAAGAGGGGGTAAAATATTTTGGTGAACAAATTTAGGGCAGATTACGGTGTTATTTATTCTGATGCTGCCAAATTTTCTGTGATGGGATGTTCCAAAACACAAGGAAAGCAATTGCACACAGCGATTTTCATTTTAATGAGAAAAACCAACACAAATCATACATCACTGAATTCCAGAGGTAGGTTTTCTGTTGGCTGGAGCTCTGCAGCACTGAGGTACATGTCTGTGGGCGCAGACGCCAGCTGCTCCGGGGCAAGAGACTCCTGCTCAGGCTGGTACATGGGTGGAGGCAGAGACAGGTGCAGAGGACAGCGGGGCTCCTCCGACTGCCCCATGTGCACAGGCCGATCACATGGAACGTCCTTCAGACCAGGGCATATCTTGAATAAAACTTGGCTACTATCTTGATAAATGTCTATTGTGCAGGGTTAAGGAGATAAGGAGAACTGAGGAAATAACTTTTAAAATGTCAAAGATATGGGAAGGCTGGTGGAGGTGGAAAACTTGAACTGTTCCTTCAAACTGAATCAACTTCTCCCATTAAATAATTCTGGGAAGTCAACAGAACACACAATGAGAAGACTTTTGTATAAGCCACTGTTTGAAACCAACAACTACAGCAAGCTGCGGGCCTTGATTCAGGGCTACAAGAGCATGTTAATGTTTATGTATATCATTTAAATATATTATTAACTAAATGCATGTATATTTTCATTCAAAAGTCAGTTAAAAAAAAAGTTTAATAGATCTGAACATAACATGTATAGATACACCAGAAATAAATAAGGATACGAGAGACACAATGTCGAGTCATTGGCAGACACTGATTTGAACAGCGTGTCCCTTCCACAAAGGAAATACATCTCTGGCCCAAACGCATCGCCTGTGTGAAGAAAAAAAAAACACAAAAGAATTAAAAGAAGTTCTATTAAATTCTACAAATTCTATTAATAAAAAATATCTGAGCATGTCAATGGGCTCAGACTGACACCTATGGCCGTAGCCAGCTGTGAGGTCACCAAGGTCCGGACCTCTGTATTTTTCAGAGGTGTATAAAATAAAAGTGTGAAATAATTGCCTAATATATTAGTATTACCTCTACTTTTGTGCTGCAAGGATATTGCACAGCACAAAGATCTTTTCATCCGAGCTGCCTCAGTGGACTTTCACCGCTCAATGTCAAAATATTTGAGATGACCAATCAAATCGAAGGGAGGCATGCTTTAGTTTATGTTCACAAAAACTGCTGAGTGCAAATTCCAGCTTAGCACGACACTTCAGTTAACGGTCATAATGTACGAGATAAGATGCAAATAACTAAACATTTCATATTTGACATGTTTTAATATAGAAATGTTAAACGACCGACAAAAACTAATAAGCGTTTGTCTAATTTAGCCATTTTGAAATGAAAATAGGCCTATATAAATTTACGTGATTCATGTAATGTAATGTAATAATTAGTAACTCAATTTGAGGGGACAAGAAACATTAACAAAGCCGCTTTCATTATATTAGGCTTAAGATTAATATTGAATGGGGACATGTTGTGAATTAATTTAATAAATTTAATTACCTAGCTTTTCAGCCTTCAGTAAATTAACCTGTCTACTAGGGCTGGGTATCGATTCTCGAGTTCTCAAATCGATTCGATTTCGGTTCTCGAGCTCTCAAATCGATTCGATTTCGGTTCTTGAAATGCATACAATTATGTTAAATACAATACAATTTTAATGCAACTTTATTCTAAAAAAATGTATCTGAGAAGTATTTTATACAATTTTGTTTTTATGGATATTATATTTATTCTAAAACATAAAAAGGATATTGGATGATTTTCAGCAATTTTCAGTAAAGGACAAGCTTTTCTTGCGATTTTGCAGAACGTCATTCAGACTTTGTCCATTTTTATGGAGGCTTTTTCCTCTAGGGGCTTCTGATTCATGCCCCGGATGGTGCATTAGATTTCGTCACTGTTATTTGCGTGCCTTCCTTAGATGCATTCCTTCGAACGAGACCAGTTGATACTGTAACCGGCTATATATCTAGAAAACGCGCCGGCGAAACCGTCTGTAATTTGGGTCGATCGTAGTGTCTGACGAGGCCTTCCAAGGACTGTGGCCATAACCGGGAATGGATGTTTTCTTCACCGCTCGTTACTTTTCATACACGAGAAGCGCGTTCATAACCGTGTGTAGTTAGTTACCGTAACTAACTTTTATTTGAGGAAATCTGTTTATAATAGAAGCGATTAGGTTTGAATTATTGGTCCTACGCTGTATTGACTTGATTTTAATGTAATGGCTAACGTACGCAAGTTAACACTCAAGTTTACTGATCATAATGCAAGGCAAGCATTCGCATGTATGTGATCCATTTTTAGCGGTTGTTTGCTCTGCTGTTCTAGCAACATCTGGGTGACGTCTCATCATCAAATTGTTCTGCAGATTTGTAGCATTTCACACGTCAACGCACCGGAAGCCGTCATTTAACCAGTGAATGATGAATGACAGGCCGCGCACCTCTCGCTCCTTTGTAACATTGCGCAAGGCCAACAAGAGGGTGACATCTAGCAGAGAAGACTAGTAATTAAATTTACGTTAATCTTATGTTCTTATGTATGTTTGCGGAAATAAATATATGGGGAATCGGTTCGTGGCCTTTGAGAATCGATTTTGAATCGACCACATTTTTAAAAATGTTTTCGATGAATAATTTTTTTTTTTTTTGCCCAGCCCTACTGTCTACGAAAATTATTCATAATACATAACTTTCTGTTGACCCCATGTTTACTTTCTTCAGACAGACGAAAATGAAAAGACTCCCAGTAAAAGCCCAGCTTTAGGAGGGGAAGAGACTAGATAAGAAAAGGAAAGATTGATGGAGAGAGCAGGTATTAACAAATAATCTACTGCCCACTAACATTTTATTTTTTTGGCCTTCAAACATCTTGAAATGCACATATGCAGATCAGAGGAACCAAAATTATTGTGAGAGGATGCCCCTGAACCCCTGAACCCCCCCACACCCCTTAACTACCTTAAATTTTGGATTTATGAATTATGAAACCCTGCATACGGCCCTGCTGATGCCCATTTGACAGTCTAACAATCAAATGTCATTCAGGTCTGTTAAAACCAGTTTAAACCTTTTATTGTCTATCTTAAGACAGAGAAACAAAACCTTAAGACGTTACTAGAGGTCCATCTATACCTGTGGTGTGCCTCCCTCAGTAATCGCTTGTCTTCGCTCTCTGAGCTGGCGATGCAACAAAGCCTCCACACCATAGCGACGGCGATAACGTCGCAGAGCCTTTAATTTTTTCAGGTTCTCGCGTTCCTTCATGGACAGGCCCTCTGGACCTGTTAACAGGCTGCCCCCTTGTAACAAAAAACTGATTATATTATATGTTGGCCGAATACATGAATGCAACCAACGAATGACAGCAGCAGCCTTACCAATTGTCTCATGCTCAATCTTGCGACTATGCAGGTAGCGTCTTTTCTTTTCTTTTAATAAGTGTTGCAGACGTTTGAATTGGTCTATGTAGAGGGACTGAAGTCTGATTAGTTTTTCACGTGTAATGAGCGCCACTTCCTCTGCTGTGTAAACACCTGCATGCCTATGGAAAATAAGTCACACTCCATCAGATAGGGCTGCACGATAATGGTTAAACTGATCATTACATATATATATATATATATATATATATATATATATATATATATATATATATATATATATATATATATATATATATATAAAAATATTAAAAGGGGGTAATGTAATAAGGGCCGTTTCATTTAACCAACCATGACCACAAACAATATGGTCAAGAATCATGTTTGGATTTATTACAGTTCATCACAGAGAAGGTCACAAGTAGCTTTGTGAAGGAACACAGATTTGCTGTATGAGACTCATTCAGCCAGAATTTCACAAAGTCTCACAACTCCAATATAAACGTTTGTCAGTGTTCAGGGCTCTACGCTAACATTTTTCTTGAGGAGCACACACAGTCAAAAATTTAGGAGCACTTTCTGATTAATAACACGCATTCCAATTATAACTTTCCCATTACAGGATGATCTTTGTCCCTTTAAATGAATGTCCAGGGGCATTTTTACCATTATAAAAGAGCAATGTTTTCTAATTTTATTACATTTATGCATCATCTTTAGTCAATTTCTTCAATTAAAATAGAAGTTGTTTTTAAAATGTTAATTTAAACAATAAATTCAGTTAGAGCAATAAGACAACCAGACTGTTACCAATCTAATTAAATCAGCATCAAAAGATCATTCATTGCACTGTAGAAGTGGCACAGCAGCTCTATCTGAAGTAGGGGTGCACCGACCCGACTTTTTCAGTCCCGATACCGATACCAATGCCTGGGCTTTGTGTATCTGTCGATACCCGATACCGATCCGATACTATTGTTGAATTAATAATAAACTGTATATCTTCAACCTTATACCTTCCTTGAAGAGACTAAAGGCACCAGACTTTACTAACTAAACATAACTAAGACAAAATAACAGATGTATGTAAAGTGTTGAATTCTTATTTATTTAAAAAACAATTGTGCATTCAAATCTAAAATAGAATGTAATCAAACTCCTTTAAATAAATCAAATGTAGCAGTGGAAACAAAAAACTGTGTATTGGTCAAACATACAATAGTAATCTGACAGTTACCAAACATTTTTTACACTACAGATAATTGTTTTGGTATATAATCATATCAATATTAAAAAGTAGCATTACAAATTAACAAATAGTCTAATTTTCTGCCATATGCAATTTAATAAAAATTATCAGCTAGCTAATAACTTTGTTCTGGTTTCACCTCACTCCTGTCTAAATGATTGTAGGCTAGGCCTATATATTTTACTACACATTGTCAACAGAAATAAGCTGAAATACTGTTGATAATTAACTCTTGCTAAATTGGGTAATCGCACGTGTTCTCATTTCAGATGCGTTCTGAGTAAATTAATAAACTGATTCATGAGTTCAGTGTTGGACAGATCAGTTGTTCTAACCAGTCGTTAAAATTATTTGGTTCAAAGGAGTCATTAGGTCACGTATCGGACATTAGCAGACGTGTTGTGTGCGAATCCCGTCTGTTAGAACATCGCGAAAGATGTCAACACAAAGAAAACTCTTCATAACTGAATATAATTTGTCTCCCGCTTATTGAAAGTATGCTTTATGTCAGCTGGTCAGAGAAGAGTCAACATTTTTTGAGCGCAATTCACACACAGTGATAATTCAAGGACAAAATTGTCCGAATGTGTCACGTGCAACATGGTTTCGGTCTTCCGACCTTTTGATTTGGATTACCGGTAATATGTGAAATATGAGAGAGCTAACAGCTAACACAGATTATTTTGAAGACCCAGAGAGTGTGCGCGGGGGAGGAGCTCTCTGATCGTTCTCTCTGTCACTCTGTCACAAGCGCAGCATCTGTTCTACATCACTCGTAAATCACAATAACTCATCAAATTAGGCTTTGGCGGCCGTCAAAAAATTTTCAATGCAGGAAAGACCCTGACTTTGCAGTAATACCACCTCCCCTCGAAACATTTAATTTACTTTGCAGACATTGCAAACAGCCGACGAACTAGTTGGCGTGGCAAGCGTGAAATATCTCCTCCACACAGCCGACTCTGGCTCGCTCCATGTTGCTTCAAGCAGGCGACACACGTGAAGCTGACGAATAACGTAGGTTCTGCTGCCACGAAAAACCCCCCACCTGGATCGGCTTGTGGATCTGTTCATTTTTCCGATCCCCGATCCAGCTATTTTGTCAGTATCGCGGCCGATATCCGATCGGTGCACCCCTAATCTGAAGTGGTGTTTAGACACATTTACATTTAATTACATTTAATTAATGCAGCTCATGGGTAAATAATGTTGTATGAATGTTTTAAATATAAGTTTTTGAATTTAGAAATAGGCTATGTACAAGTTAAACTTAGTTAAAAGATTTATATTTTAAATAAAAAGTCCATGCAAAGTATAAATGAAAATAAAACAGCCAGTAGGTGGTGTCAAGTCTATGTGGGAGTCATTCATTCAATCGTTCAAACACAAATTAATTCGAATCGAACCACTTGGAGATGCGCAACAGTTCTGGTGTAGTTTTGATTTTCACAAAATAAACAGTATTGTGGCTAAAACATTGTTACTTAATATCAACTTGTCTATTGGACTTTTGTACAAGATCAGTATCACATTTTCAATCATGCCAATACTCGGAGCAATAGCTGTTCGTAACTTTAGGTGCTCTGGCGCTTAATAAACATAACTGCAGACGTCTCGCGGAAGAACACTGCAGCCGGAGCTACTTCTCTCTGTTTATGTCTATGGCGAGTCACGCAGGGACTGTGCTCCTCCGCAGCGCTGCGACCCTAACTGGAATTGAATAGTCAGAATATAAACACTTATTATACGTGTACCGTAGTGATTCAGGGTAAAATAAAAACACGGTTTGGAAAATGGATTCATGATGTACTCACTCATATGCATCTAGTCATTTTTAAACACAATAAATGTTATGGACTGCAGCTGATAAAGATTAAATCAAGAACTCATACAGGGGCGTTTTTAAATTATTTTTTATTAATTCATTTTTGGTGGCATTTTTGCCCCAAGCCCCTGTTAATTTCCGACCTTGTTTATGATAATCCAAATGTGGTATTTCTAGTTAATTTTGGCTGCAAAGAAACATCAGCGCAAGGCGTCTGGTAAGTGTGCATGGCTGCGTCACACCCGTTTCACCCATAGACCGTGGTTTCACCTTGTAAACTATCTGTGAAGTGTACCATGGAAGATAATGGAAATGTATTCCAAATGCTTTTGACAAAGCAGATAAGAAAAATAAAATGAGTAATGTCTCACTTCAAAGGATCTTCGTGGTCACTATCAAGACTTTCAGCATCACTGTCAGGGTCTCCTCTCCACGTCTGATCCAAAACAATTGGATCCTGCTCCTCCTCACTCCAGCTATCTTCATCTATACAAGGAAATAAATACAGACAAAATATATCACCATAAAAATATTTTTTTTTAAAACAAGACATTGCACCGCTTGTATCGTTATTTTATTCTGTTATGTCCAAATCTATTAAACATTTATTTGTGTCAAATAGCAAAACATAATAGGACTAATAATTTTAGTATTTCTGTTTAAATATAAATAAATTTTTAAATGGCACAACACCATAAAAATCATTAAAATAATACACCACATAAACCATTAGTTAGTATCCTTTGATGCAAGGTTAAATTAAAATCTAAAAAATAAACAAATATAATATAATAAGCAAAAATTGCTGCATTCTGTTTCAGAGAAGCATTTACATTTTAGCTTGTTATAAAAGTCGTGTGTTGCTTGTTGATTTCACTTTGGGTAATTTCCTCTGGAGCAGCAACCAAACTGGTGTCACTTTAGTTATCAGTTCACACACACACACACACACACACACACACACACACACACACACACACACACACACACACACACACACACACACACACACACACACACACACACTTCTTTGCAACAAATCCAGCCTTTAAAAAGATTTCTCAACGATTACGAGGCTAAAAACAATTAACAGCACGATTTGAAGCAAGTTAGATCTCACCTAGTATGCGACTAGCTTCACTCCGGCCCTCCTGACTGTGAGCACCAGATTCTGGCCGACTATAGCCGCTGAGCTGGGACAGCAGAACTTCAGGCGACGGTCCAGAAGCAGATGCCTTCCGCATTTGAGCTTGTTGAACTAAAGCATTTCTGCGTGCATGCTCAGCACAGAACGCTACCCTAACAGAAAGAAAAACACATTACTAGTCAAATATCTATAGCAGGTACATTCTTAACCATGTTAAGGGAGTAAACAAACACACTCACCCCTCTTTTTTCTCTGGTTTTGGGGCTGCATTGGGACAGCGTTTGCCATTCTTGTTGGAAACATAACTACATTGCCTGTAGGGAGAATTTTTATCTTCAAGTACATGCTTGATGCAGAACTCCAGGCCATCCAAACGAGGCTGTGAACAGGGTCTCTGGGTGAAGGAACAGGTCTGAGGTTCTTGAGAGCGAGCAGCTTGAGTCACTCGACCTCTGCTGGATGGCAGCACGTGGATCCGAATCCTGTTCATCACTGATGCAGAGAGAAAGTCAACATAACCAAATCAAATACAGACAACATAGCACTTTTTATCATTTATCAATACTGCAAACATATTTTATAAAATTTGAAAATAATGCAGCTTAATAGATGCTTAGAGCATAACCACAAAAAAAAAACGTTTAACATTTAAATACATCCGCATCAAAATTTAAAAACTCCCAGATATTTCTAGGTTTTCCATGACCTGATACTTAGTCCCTGCAAACCACATGTCATGAATGATGCAATTCATTGTTATGACTGTATATAAACAAAATGGCCAAATGGTCCGGAATGCAGCATACAACTTGATTATTGCAATTCATCTAAAGATGAGCAATAACTTGTTTATGCTAAGTAATCTTTTTTAACGTAACATGGAAACAAGGTTAAGGCTTTACTGTACACGATATTCGTTCAGATCCGGTTAAAGCATGCGAGTTATACAGTAATCTTCAAGAGCATTATAACAGTCGTACAAATGAATTATTTAACTTTGCAATTAAAAAAAACTGTAACATTAGCATAACAAAAGCTGCGATTTCTTAAACATTATCAGAGATCGTAAGATTGACATTATAATCTTGTGCAGAAAGCGCCAAAATCATACGTCAGTGCTGCTGTTCGGCCATCTTTGAATTGGGAGGATAAGATACTCTTGGGTTTAACTCACAAAAACTGATACAATTTATCAATATACATCATCAATTGAGTCTAAAACTGTTTGACGTTATAATGTATCATTTCTACGTGAAACTCACCTATGGAGTAATACTTGTTAACGTTTACGTGAGATCTTCCTGCTGCCCCTTCAAGAGATCAACGCAACGCACTAACAATGAGCTCTGTTAGGAACGTCATCCATTTTAGCGCCCTCCTACGCTTACGTTGATTGGACCACAACGTTGTAAGGGACCATTTCATTGGAGGAAAATACTTCACGATCGAGTATAGACCTTTATTATTGGCTACTCCATCCCAGAGCAGTTGTTGTTGTGGCAGCAACTGTATGCGCCAAAATTGTAACAAAATAAAAGCAGTCCAGCAATAAACAGAAGCAGGCGAACTCTAAAATAAATAATTTAATTCAAAAATGGTGAAGTGCAGGAGGTTTTTGGTTTATAAATTAATTCTTTGTTTTGTGCAAGAGATTGATCTTTTCCATAAAGCTGCCATGACTTGTACATCCTTCTCAATTTCATCAGATTTGGTTTGGGAAGATCCTGTGGGGATATACAAATGAAACATATAAAATATTAGAAAAAATACGAAATTAAAGAAAAAAAAACTATCAGGCTATGGGTTATGGCTGATAATGTTATGCTCATCATCAGCTTTTATGATATTCAACCCTTTTTATAAATCAACCAAACAAAATTTGCTGCAGATTAGTTGAAACGGTTACACTTTATTTTACAGTGTCATTGTTACAGTGTACTTATATATTTAAGTACTGAGTAATATTAATTAACTACAGTGAGGAAAATAAGTATTTGAACACCCTGCTATTTTGCAAGTTCTCCCACTTGGAAATCATGGAGGGGTCTGAAATTGGAATTATGTGGAGTCTCCAGACCTAAACCCAATAGAGAATCTTTGGAGGGAGCTCAAACTCTGTGTTTCTCAGCGACAGGCCAGAAACCTGACTGATCTAGAGAAGATCTGTGTGGAGGAGTGGACCAAAATCCCTCCTGCAGTGTGTGCAAACCTGGTGAAAAACTACAGGAAGCGTTTGACCTCTGTAATTGCAAACAAAGGCTACTGTACCAAATATTAACATTGATTTTCTCAGGTGTTCAAATACTTATTTGCAGCTGTATACAAATAAATAGGTAAAAAAATCATACATTGTTATTTCTGGATTTTTTTTTTTTGATTATGTCTCTCACAGTGGACATGCGCCTACGATGACAATTTCAGACCCCTCCATGATTTCAAAGTGGGAGAACTTGCAAAATAGCAGGGTGTTCAAATACTTATTTTCCTCACTGTACATGTACTTACTATAGGGTTAGGGTAGGATTAGGGCTTGGTTGAGGGTTTAGTTGCATGTATTTATGCAAAATGTACTGTTATTACTATGGTAAGTACATGTAGCATATGTAACAAGGACACTGTAAAATAAAGTGTTATCGCTGAAACATACCTGTTGATCTTCTAAGTGGTGAAGATCGGCCAGAGGGACGATGGAAGGTCTTCCATGAGCACATTGGAAAGGAAGATGACAAGAGGAGAGTGAGCTCACCAGACTACAGCACTCCTCTTTAGTCAAAATGTCATTGAACTTAATTGCTCCTGTTAGAGATAAATAAGATAAATAAACAAATTCAATTCAATTTAAACAAGAATATTTTGAAAATGCGAAATATTGCCTACATAGTTAAAAACAACTAAAAATATTTGACAATTGTTAAATGTACACAAAGTGTACACAAAAATGTTTAGACACATCATGGCTTCTTTTGTATAAATGGGGCGGAGGGGAGACTGTTTCTGTGCTCCCTATAACAGTTAATAAATAGAATATATTTAAATTGAACTCAATGGTGGATTTATAACACTAACCATGACAAGCTTGTGAAGCGAGAACATTATGTACTGTCAGAGGCAGCGTTCCTCTCACTCTTCCTGTTGAGCGAAGAATCTGCAATATGAGTTAAAAAACAACATATCATAAATACGCTGTATATCCTGTTCAAGCTCCAAAAATGAATTTTGTTCACATATTAGATACAAATCACCAGTGCTGGGTAGTAACTGATTACATGTAATCTAGATTATGTAACCATATTCCAAAAATGAAATACTTGTAATTAGATTATATTGTGTTAAAAATTAAAAGATTGTGCTGCTGTGAATAAGGTCTTATGTGAAAAATTGAGAGGCCACAAAGCATAAACAAATAAATATTTTATCTTTTTGTTAGTGTTTTATTTTGATTGTTTTTATTTTAAAATGACTTACTTCTTTTAACTGAACATTTTTAAGATTTAATTAATTTTGTAGCTTTTCAATTTACAATGCCTCTGCAGTTCCTTCCCAAACCTTAGCTTGGGAAATCCTGACGTAATGTAATTATTAATGCACTTCATGTTATGTTTTCTTTCTCTTTGTATTTTTTATCAATATGGTACAAGATATGGTACAATGTTATAATCAAATTAGGTCATAAGTAATCTTAAAAAGTAGTCAGATTATATTATTTAAAATGTGTAATGTATTTTATTACATTACTAACTTCATTTTTTGTAATTTGTATTCAGTAATAGACTACAATCTGTAAGCAATCTACCCAGCACTGCAAATCACGTATGCACATGCCAGCTCACCTCAATGTGTTCTCGCAAGTAGTCCTACAGAATAAAATATACAGTGTAAGGGTCTAAATGAAGTTGAAATCAATTAAAATTAAAATATAATAAGAACTGAGTCTGACCTCTGCAATGGTTTTAATTACTGACCGCCTTCCTCGACGGAGCTCTGTGCTTTCTTTTTCTATGAAACACGTAGGAAGTCTCTCCAACAACACATTCAGTGACTCACTCTTTGGGAGCCTTACATCTAAAGCAAGACCCCTCAGGAAGGCCTGACAAGACCTTCAAGAACAAAAGAAAGATTTATGGCATTTTGTTTCGGCAAAGGTGCAGAACTAATTGAACACACATGCATGTTTAAGAGAGAAGATGACGATGGAATCAGGAATGTTCAAACAGCTTAAACAGCTGCACTGACCTCAGAAGTCTGAATTCCTCCTCAGTTACATTAATTTCCAAGGGTGGGGTTACACTTGAAGAACATAGCCTCTTTTTTCCAGGTGCGTCTGGGTCATCCTCATAGGAGTCTACATCAAACAAAAGCAGTGTGGGAAAAATACATTGAATCCATATGCACGTCTTAAAGTTGATTAGCCTTTTTTTATGCTTTTACATGGACTTTGTTTTGTTCTTATCTTTTAATAAGTTTGGGGTTGGTAAGATTGTTCATGAAATAAGTTTTTTATGTTCACAAAGGCTACATTTATTTGATTTAAAAAAAAATAAAACAATAAAACAGTAATACTGTGAATTTTTTTTTAACAAATATCAAAAATCTCTGTTTTCTATTTTACTATATTTTTAAATGTGATGTATTCCTGTGATGGAAAAGATGTATTTTTAGCAGCAATATTCCTCTTCTTCAGTGTTACATGATCCTTCAGAAATCATTCTAACATGCTAATTTGCAGCTTTAAGGGATGGTTCACCCAAAAATGAAAATTACCCCATGATTTACTCACCCTCAAGCCATCCTAGGTGTATATGACAATCTTTTTTCAGATTTTTACAATCAGAGTTACATTAAAAAAAAATTTCTGGCTAATCCAAGCTTTATAAATGGCAGTGAATGGGAGCCCAAAATTTGATTTCATCCATTATAAAAGTAATCCACACGGCTCCGGGCAGTTAATAAAGGCCTTCTGAAGCGAACTGATAGGTTTGTTGGGTAAAAAAAAATCCATATTTAACATGTTATAAAGTAAAATATCTGTATGTATATATGTTCAACTTACAGAAAAAGTGTAAATGACGCGACGAGACGCAAGCATTTTAAAACTGCTAGAGGCATTTACTTTCTTCATAAGTTGAATACAGAAGGTGGTCTGGTGGAAGCAAAATACTTTACTGGGGTGGCAGTGGCTCAGAGGTTCATGTAGGTTGTCTTCAAACCGGAAGGTTGGTGGTTCAATCCCCGGTTCCACCTGACCAAGTGTCGAGGTGTCCATGAGCAAGACACCTAACCCCAGCTGCTCCTGACAAGCTGGATGGCACCTTGCATGGCCGACACCGCCATCAGTGTATGAATGGGTGAATGTGAGGCAATGTGTAAAACGCTTTGATGGCCATGGGCCTGTTAAAAGCGTTTTATAAATGCAGTCCATTTAAAAATCACTGCCATTATAAAGCTTGGATTAGCCAGTACATTTTTTTTAATATACCTCCTATTGTATTCATCTGAAAGAAGATGTCATATACACCTAAGATGGCTTGAGGGTGAGTAAATCATGAGATAATTTTCATTTTTGGGTGAACTATCCCTTTAACCCGTACATCATAACCATTCACCTGTTACCAACCCCTCCAGTCGAACTCTTTCATGGGCAGCATGTTGATCAACCAACACTAGGAGATTTCCTGCAGGTAGAAGGCAATGACAAATGTTTAGGACATCATCACCAGTGATGCCAGTAACGCGTTACTTAGAAACGCTTAGTAACGTTACTGTTAAAAATGCACTTCCAATAAAGTGAGTGTTGGAAAAAATCGTTGTCGTTTTTATGTTGAGGTGGCAGGGGTATTGTCGGCAACTGCTGAATGTAACTAATAAAGTAACTAGTAAATTAACAGTTACTTTTTAAAGGAGTAATCAGTAATCAGATTACTTTTTCAAAGTAACTGTAGCAACACTGATCATCACACTATTCAATGTAATGATATTCAGGCTACGGTACCTTCATTTGTACTGCTTTCAGACACCTCCTGCTCTGTTGTATTTATCAAACAAGCAAGGAACTTCTTGTCCACTTGATTGATGACCTGAGGTAAAAAAAAAAAAAAAATCTTATATTACTTTTCATCACTGTAAGTGTCGATTCCTCACTGCACAAAAAGAGTAGATTTGTAATACTTACTCTCATTGTGTGGATCATATTCTTGGTAAACCGGTAGGGGAAAAGAATATTGTGTATTTTTACCGCAAGACCCTCAGCTTGACCGCTGGTTACATCCACAGCAACCTTTCGGAATAATTAATAGTGTGAGCCAAATATAAATATGACAAAATATAATTTATAATGCATTTAATACATTTATTGAATGTATTAAAAATGCTTAAATTATTTAATTTATTAAACCAGTAGTCTTTATACCTCTGGTGGCCGTATGAACACCGGGTTACTCCATTCTGAGAATAAAGTCGACAATGAATCGGGACCTTGGGCATCCTCTTAATAGAGTAAGAAGAAAAACAATTAGTTAATGTGCACTTAAAAGCTGATTTCAGTCCTGATGTCAGTCTAGAGCTGTACCTCTGCTGTCTGTCCCTGAATTAAGAGCTCTTTCTGCTCTGAGCTTGGGTAGAAAGGGAAGTACAATGTCTGTGTGAAATGGATAACACCTGTACTCAAATCCTATGAGCAAAGACAAGCTGATTATAATATAAATATCTGTACATTAGCGATCCAAAAACGTCTCACTGAATTTCTCCCACCTGTTCTTGAAATAACACTGACTGCCATGTTAGTGACATCTGTGGTACATGGCACTTGAGTCTCCCTCACAAGAGGAGTCTCGTATTTGCTGAGCCCTGTAACTTGGTTTATGTAAACCAGCTTTCCTAAGCAACTGTCATAATGAGCCAGCCAGTTGCTGGACATTGGGATTATTTCAGTACTGTCATTTGTAGTCTGACCTTCATTTCCTGTGTTGCTGCACAGAGGATCATGCTGAGAGGTTACGCTGGCATCATCAACACTTCCCAAAAAGGAGGTCACATTCTTGTTGCAGAGGTGTGAGTCTTCTAAAATGGAGGATGGTATTGTTGTGTCCGGCTCAATCTGAGCGAAGACTGGAAAGTCTTTAGTAGAATCATGGACAAGTGAATCAACAGTTCCAGAAGACCCAAATAAAACATCTTCTAAGAGGCTTTTTTCTAATTCACAGGAGTTTTCTTCAAAGTGCGAGTCTTGTACAACTGGAAAAGACAACGTTTCCATAGTAAGAAAGTCTGTATCTCCGCTGACCTCTTTGAAAGCCATTTTGTCATGTTTTAAGTGAGAACATTTGGCCGCCAATGATATTTTTTCTCCCTTGTTCCATGGTGAAGATTCTTTATAACATTCAGAACTATATGGAGCACCTGAAATGTTCCTCAATAAGGGCTTGTCTAAATAATCTAAACACAAAGCAGATCCTACAAAGCAGTCATTGGATTGTCTAGAGGATTCGGGTTGTAAATGGCTTGTTTTTTCCATACTTGGTTGTTTTTTGTCTTCAGCATCCTTCCCAAACAACCTTTTGAACTTGTCAAGAGATCCTGTTTCAAAAGACAGAGTTAATTTACGGCACGGTGCAGTTCTGCAGGTCTTTGAGCTGGTACCATAAAAAACATGTTTGTCTTCTTCAATGTCACTTAATGGCAACTTTCTCTTTTTTGGAGAGCCAAATTTTTTTAAACTATCTTGTGCCCCTTTTACATCCAGAATTGAAATCTTGTGTTTTTTGCTTCCCATCACATTTATGCTGTTGTTTTTGTTGTTAACATTAACTGGCAAATCCTTATGGCTTTTATTTGGATAAACTGCATTTTCATCTTCTTTGCTATTGTTATTCATTTCTGTAGCAACTGCACATGTGGTCTGCAAAGGCAAATTGCCACCCTGAAGAGCTTTTTCAGCATCTGAATCTTCACTGGCGACGGTTTCGGTGTTTATTGACACTTGCTCCAACATTTGAACACCACCGGAGACGTCCAAACCACTTGCATTATCCTTTTTCTCAGGTAGTGCGTCACACGCTTCACGTGTTTGCTCAGCACTGAGGTTTTGTTCTGCCACAGGAGTCTTTGCATTCCTCAATGGACTACTTGTTGGACCATCGCCATTCATGGAAAAGTCGGTCACCAGATTTTCCTTAGTAAGAAATGCTTTTACTCCTTCTTCAATGCAGATGAGCACATTATCCCAGTCTTTGAACTCTATCAAGGACTTGGCTGGTTCGAGGCATATGTCATACTCTGAGTAATGGCATTTGATATTTAAGACATAGACGCCATGGACATCACATCCACCCCTTTGTTTGGGACTCGATGTTAAAGGATATGCGGTTGGGCTATTGTTTTGTCTCGCAGCACTGTTTACTCTCTTCAGAAGGCTGTTGAGTACTTTGTGGATGCGTGTCTTCAGAAGAAGCCTCCCATTTACAAATAGGAATTGCAAGCTGTTATTGTAATGACCCTCACGGCCGATATGACCGGTCATTTCGAACTGCTCATGGACGTAACTGACTTCTCCAAGCTTTTGGGCTCGATTCAAGCCATGAATCTGCACAAACCTGTAATAGGTGCTGCTGGTTTTAGAGAGCTGCACCATCATGTGAGCCGAATGTTCTTTTTTCACTGTGAATGACACAGATGGGTGCATCAGAGATATGGCCTCCACTCTCTGACGGATGCGTTCAGTTTCTAAAACAGCATCCATTCTCTTTCTTCGGACTGGCATGTTGTGGAAGAGATTGTGAACAGACACAGTCGTCCCTGCGGAGGGACGAACAGTTTGAGCTTCAAAAACATCTGATGCATTTGCTTCATTAAAGGTTTTAACGTATGTTTTCACCGACAGCTTAGTCCTAGATGACATTTCAACCATTTCTGCAAGGGAGACAATACTGGAAATCGCTTCTCCTCTGAACCCATAAAATCTGAGATTATCCAGATCCTCCACCGAGCTGCATTTGCTCGTGTTGTATCGCAATCCCACTTTCTCCATGTCCTCCCGGCACATTCCTAAACCATTGTCGATCACCTGCAGCTTGCAGGCTTCTATGTCTATTTTGACAGCGACACATGTTGCTCCAGCATCAACGCTGTTTAATAAGAGCTCCTCCACACATTGCTGCAATGAGAAAATAGCAACACCAGAGCGCAGCTGTGCCTGAACATCTTGGGGCAAACTCTTGATCATTCTAAAAAACATAAATGTTAAAATACTTTAATGCACAGAGATGATAAAATCAAATGAAGCATTATTCAAAAATGTAAATAAAGACACACATGAGAGAAGTATCATTATCTTTTCATTTGAATGAATTAAACTAATATGCGTCTATACCTCTTTGGTGGGTTGTGAGATGTTATTTGTAACTGAACGTGCAGATAAAAAGACGCCTGTCAGTTTTGACGGTTGCCATGTAACAACACCGGTAAGTTTGCTAACTGTCGTAAAGATGCATTTCAGTCCTTATAAAACAACGGTTTCCTTAGCCTATAGATGTAATACGGCGTTTCGATAACTTGTGATGAAGATATCGTTTGTATGGTATTTCATTCGTTAATTTTCATTCGTTCATTCGTTTCATTCGTGGTATTTCAACTCATTAAAATGGTACAACCATTATTTCTGTTATAGGTTCAACCTACTTTTACTCACACAACAATGAACTGTAGCGGAAATGACGTCGAAGGATAAGCACTCAGCAGCGTGAAGCAAGCGACCATAGACAAGGCAAAATACTAGTGCAGAAGATGTGTAAATTCAGGGTGATTGGGACACCTTTTCCAAGTCATCTCAATGGCAAAAAGTGTCCCAATCACCCTGAATTCACCCTGAATGTCATGAATAAAATACTTCATAATAGCAATGAATATTAATTTCACATTGATGTTTTAGAAAAAAAAAATTTTGTAGAAAGTACCAAAGTTATTTTGTTTTTGCTGAAACCTATTATTGATTAACATGCATAATTTGATTATATTTTATCAGAGAAGATTTATCAATAGATAAAACTAAAACAAAACAATGACATAAAAAACAACTATAAGGATATGTAGGCCTAATGTAGGCTAGTTAAAATCATGTGGCATGGTGTAATGTTTAGTTAGCTAAATTATCCTCCTTAGCTATATTAAGTCTTTTGAATTTAGTATTTTTTGTGTCAATGTGTGTCATTTCATTTTTTAGAGCACAAGAAGAAATTGAGAGAATTGTATTATTTTTTATTTTTTGAAAAATGATCATTTATTATATGTTATGCTATGTCCTCCTCGTAAGTGGACACCGGGACTCAGTTGTTTAAAAATAAAATGACATTGGGTTTTTCATTCACTATATATATATATATATACTCTTAAAAAAAAAAGGTTCTATATGGCACCAAAAATGGTTCTTCGTCGTAATCATAGAGGAACCACTTTTGGTGCTATATAGCACCATATCTTAACATGTTCTGTATATGGTAGCGGTGCTATATAGCACCATAGTTAGTGGTGCTATATAGCACCTTAGTCAAAGAACCGGTGAAGAACCGCTGAAGAACCGCTGAAGAACCACTGAAGCACCAAAATTGGTGCTATGGTTCCCCTATGATTACGAGCCAAGAACCATTTTTGGTGCCATATAGAACCTTTTTTTTTTAGAGTGTGTATATATATATATATATATATATGAAATTACATTTTTTAATCAAAGCCTTAATATTTATCCTTCTACATATTAAGATGATTTAAATGATTTCTTCAAGTTTGAATGTTTATTATATGTTCTCTAAAGGTTGTATGTGGTCTCTGAGGAGTGACTGAGAGTCTGGCCCATGCCAGGAGTGAAGTAACAGTGTTTACTTATTCAGCCTGGCTTCCAGAGATTAAATATGGATTTGTCTTTCATTTATATTATTTATTTTTACTGAAACACTAAAGAATAATGATGAATATTGTCTGTACTTCTCTCTGAGGAAAATAACACGTTATCTGACACCCAACCAACTCCAACCTTGAGGAAGCTGTGTATCTGTGTGCACTAGTATTCTTTGTTACAGATCAGTATTGGAGGTGGACAACGGCATCCTAGGGAGAGGCTGGCGCCTATTCCCGACCTGTAAGGTCACAACAAGCCCAATTCCGGGGTGAAAGCGTCAACAGTTGATCTATGAAGACGTGCATCTGATTATCAGTCCATGTGTGGAAATTTACTATGACTATCTATTTTCTCTAAGCCAATCAGAATCATTTAACCTGCAGTAATGACGTAGCTAGACCTTGAAAAGAGTATAATTGTGTTGAGAATTTGTATGTACAGAGAGCGCGGACTACAAACTCCTTGAGAGACTTAAAGCTGGCTTCTGCTGAACTGACATGGTGTCAGAGAAATTCAGTAAAATATAACGTCCTTGTACGAGGACAGTGGCACCCAGGAGGTTATGATATCATGCTTTTAACTCAATGAGACTGAGCAAGTGACACAAAATAAATAAGAATGTTTTTCCTCTAAGGAAAACTCTAGCATCTAGTGTATTATTATTATCACAGTTTATAATGTTATAATTCTCTATCTTCTAATGAAACTTGGTGAGCTCACTGAACATTATAGGGCCAATTGTCAGGATCCTGCCCTGACAGTCTTGTCTGTTTTGTCCTTGTTTAATGTTTCTTTGTTTGTCTCGTGCTTGAGCACATGGCTGTGTCTTTGTTTGTGTATGCCATGTCCTCCGCTTGCTCCGCCTCTTTGTTTGCTGTTACCATGCTCCCTTGTGTAGTCCAGTCTAGTCTTCATTTCACTAATTGTGCTCACCTGATCCTCATGCCCTCTGGTCCCTTTATATTGTGCTCCTTTCCCGCAGGTCTTTGCTGGTTTGTTGTATTAATTGAAAACTCTTCCATCTTGTCAGTCAGTGCTAGATTTAGTTTAGGCTGATTGTATCCTTTTTGATCAATTCTCGGTGTTCTCTGTACATTATTATTTTTTATTTTATTTTACTCTAGTCTAGTGCTAGTCTTTATTTTTGATCTAGTTCTCCCAAGCCCTTGTTTTTGCCAGATTTGTTTGCTGGCTAATCTTTTATTTCTCCTTTTTATTTCTTTTCTTTTAGAATTTGCTATTTGTTACTTTTTCTCTTTGCTAGCTCCAGTTATTATTTATGTTATTTTGTTTTCTTTAGTCATAGGTGTTGTCTGTTATCTCTTTGTTTTTGTCTCTTGGGTCTCTGTGTGTGTGTGTGTGTGTGTGTGTGTGTGTCTTGCATTGGTTCCTGAGTTTTCCCTGGCCACTGTTTCTAATTGCCTGGCAGCCAAGACTGGAGCTACTTCTGAGAGAAAGCATCAAGCCTCTGGTTCCTTGTGTTCCTGCCTGGGTTTTCCCAACTATCATCCTGCCTGGTGTTGCCTCTCAAACTGTCCTCAAGTCCGTTGTCGTCTTAAACTGGTCTCAGTGGTCATCCTCCCTGCCTGTCATGTTGTCTGTCCCCTGCCCTGCTGTTTGAACTTTCACACCTATCTCCTTGTCGTGCCCTTTCTATAGTCTTGTTAGTAAAGTCTCATTGTTCATTCTGTGCCTGGGTCCTCCCTCATTCAGAATCCTTGACACCAATAAATCTAAATCAATGTGATAAATCAGGTTTGTGCTTGTCATGAGGTTTGCAAAAATATATTCACAATGTTAAAAATGTTAGTGTGAAATTACAGTATCTTCCAGGTTAATTGCAATTTCACAGTAATTCCTTTGTATTCCATCTAACTGCACTTCTTTTTTTGGTATGAAGGTACCCAGCATGCGACATGGCATGAATAGATTATGCAGTTGAGTTTCTTGATTCTTGGTTTTATCTGTGTTGCTGAACATATTTTTGGTTCACTTTTAGCAATTTTGTGTTATTTATTTTGTAATGTTCAGACTTGATCATTTTAGTGTCACCATTGTTGTGTTTTGTATGTTGAGAGTATTGATGTCTGTCATCATATAGGTGGTGGAAGAAAAATTGGAAATCTTGGGAAAAAAACGTAGAAATCTAGAGTTGCAAGAGTATGTCGCATCTTTTAAAGATAAATCTCAACAGATGCTATGCTTTACTGTTGTGAAATATCCATCAACAAACAATTATGCATTTTAATTAAGATTCTGGTAAATCTTTATGCTGAAATAGTTGGACTTACTTAAAATCAGCCAATTAGCTGATTAAATGTTTTCACACTTCTGACTTGGCCCAATCAGAAATTTGAATAAGAAAAAAATAAGTACATTGAACACTGATCACCATTATGGTGACTTATCAAAAACAATTACAGTACTAAACAATATAATTTCTTACAGTGGCATGGTTAATTCAGTAATTCAGTAAACGAGTGCAGTCATTTACTGTGATGTCAGAATCATTTTGCTGTTGATTAACAGTATTTCGTAAGAAAATTACCCATTGTGCATTAATTTCACTGTACATTTCTGACTTATTTTATTGTAAAATAATACTCTTTAATTCTGTAAATTCCTGGCATTTTTACAGTGCAACATAATATAAAGACTTTTGAGCATGATAAATTGGAGAATTTTCAAATTTTCACAAAAACGAATTTCTTTCTCCATTTCAGTCTACATTGTGTCAGCTTATTGATATAATCGAGAGAGAGAGAGAGAGAGAGAGAGAGAGAGAGAGAGAGAGAGAGAGAGAGAGAGAGAGAGAGAGAGAGAGAGGCATGTGTTTGATGGTGGTCAGCAGTAAATCTCTACTGTGCTGCTCTCCAGGGTGCTGAAATGCGTTGCTGCTGAATGTGGGGGACATCGTGGCATGTTCTCGGTGACCTTCACAGATAAAGATGTGTCATCATTTATCAGTATATCATGAATTGGTGTGAATTCACAAAAATTGCGGCAAGTTTTGCACGAAAAGCTTACTGAAAAGCGTCACTGATGTATTTTTTCTTGTCACAGCATTGTAGTAACAGAATGGATTTGGTTGCGTTTTGGTTATCAGCTCTGGAAAGAAACTGAAGTGCATCAATAGGAAATTGAGTTAAGACTTAAAGTCTGAATTCCTGCCAAGCCAGTCAGTGCTTCTTCGGCCAAGGTCCTTTCACATGTGTTAGTTAACGCGCAAAGCCGATCTGGAACCTGAGGTGGAAAACAGAAGCTGAACAATCGTATGGACTATAACGAAATGGCGCAATATGAACTGCAGAGAGCGTGAGGGGGCGTGAGGATGTGTTGGGAAAAACTACACGCTCCTTGGGGGATGGCTGTCCTATAATGTAGTGCATTTCATTAATTGAAAAAGATCAGCCGTGTTTTTACGGGAAAAGTGAATTAGTCGAGACTCTTCTACCACTCCCCACCCAAACCCCCTCGCTGTCTCCACACCCCCACCCCCCTTCTCACGAGCTCAAACGCTCACGCACCGCCTCGAGAGAAGAAACGCTGCTGTGAATCAAATAGCAAGATTTAAAACAGTGATGGTAGATTCTGTATATTAAACCAAATGGATATTAAGAAAGAAGGATCTGCTCGTATTGTGGCTTGAAGAAGCCTACTTTATCAACAAAAACCTACAATGTGTGGCAAGCCATTTTAACACTTATTCCTTAAAACTTAGCTGTGATTCCGATTTCAGCTATTCCCTTTCCTAATATAGTTAGAATATTGCTGATACCTATTTCAGTTTATGTAGGCCTAATATTTATTTATTATTGATTTATTTTTCAGTTCCATGCAACTGACACTAGTACACATTGTATTTGTACTAGTATTAGACACTATTGTATTTTTATTTGAATTATTATTAATTACATTTTTGAGCTAAACTTCCCATGTTTATATATAGCCAAATATTTTGATAGGCCTGTGTACATATATTACGGTTTCCAGGCTGCACAACTGTTTACAACATTGATAATAAGAAATGTTTTTTTATTACTGAATGAAGTCTCATTGAGTAATGATGCTGAAAACTTAGCTTGGGGTCATGAACTGCATCATTTTATTGTTTTATAATGTTTCCTGTGGTGCACTTCTAATGTTAGTATGATTTTTACATAATAAATCCAAGATGACAGGTTAAATGGTACTTCTAGCAAATAGACAATCAGGCAGCAACACACACTAACTAAGACGGTGAAGGACAAGGAGTGACTTAAAAGGCAGAACTTATAGGCCCACTGAAGTGCTTTGAAACGCGCAGCATTATTCAATGTGTTGACGTAATTTACCCTTGAAATGGCTCCAGCTGTTAGCAGCCCCTCCCCTTTTTTGAAACAGCCAATAGCGTTTAGTTAATATCACAGTTTGACTAGAGACTTTCTGTTTGGTAAAGCCAGAGTCTCCTCCTAATCTCTAACAACAAATTATAGATTCATGACACCAAAGATCGCCCGTTAGATCTACACAAGATGCACCACTACAGGACATCAGAGCCAGCAGCAAACGTCAGAAGGACTAGCCAAGGAAAGGCTGCCCTCGCCGGGGTTATGAGCGGTGAGTGCCCGGTGATCTCCTGGATCTCACAACTCCAAAAACATAAGATTATTTTTTTTAAATAGGCGCTCTCTTTATAAATAAACCACATATTTGAGCTTTAAACAACTACATTCCCACCGGAAAAAGTCTTAAAACTACATTTTGTGACACAATAGTAGTATTTTTAAATTATGCAGGGTTTCTCATCACGTCACTTTACCACATGACCGCAGCGAGCAGGCTCCTGATTGGTTAACGCGGCGCGAATTGACGCCAAAGTTAAAATTTTTCAACTCGAATTCGCTTCAAATGCGTAAATGCACAAAAGCACCACTCGCGTGTAATGCGCGTATCGAACTGGACGCGTGAATGAGGCGGATTCGCATCCTTCGCGCCGCGCGAAACGCGCCTTCCGCGCCGCGGGACCTCCAGACACGCGTCAACGCACCTTTCCATTGACTTAACATTGAAATCACTTGCGCCAGACTATCTGTTCGCGTTTGGTGTGAACGCAGCATAAGGCTAACATAATCATACTAAAAGCTAAAAAACTTCCATTTTGATTTCAGGGGGCCTTTAAATAATGAACACAAATGAGGATGATGACTACACACCGCTGACACTAATAATGACGGTAACCAAGGTGGCAGATGTGGTGGGAATCTGAACAAAGAAACACGTGACATATTAAAACAAACCGAATGTCCATGATAACTGAAAATGAACCGAAATGACTGTGACACTCTCTCTGAAACTTTTTGCACGTTTTTACTATTACCGCTCTCAAGGTTAACTAATTGTGTAAAGTGTTGATTATAGCATTATATTTAGATTGTGACATGAAAGATTGCAGTGATGAGCATTATAGCCGATCACAGACATGTTGAGCGCATGAATGCAGCGATCTCATCATTGCAACTCGATTCTGCGCACTAATGAATGCTTTCATCATAACTAACAGTGCAAACACAATGTAAATAAGAGATTTTGGTACGAGTCTTGCGCTGTTTGATTGACAGCTCCAGTTATTGGAAAGGGAGTGTTCTTTGATCGCTTTCTATATGTAATTTAATCACAGTTTAAATAACAGATTATTTTCATCTACTAAGAGAAACAATGTGAATTTTACCATCACTCACTGGTTTAATTTACTGGCACATAGATAAAGAACATTTGACTGTCCATGAATCATATATCAGAAATCACACGGTTACTTACATATTGTCGCATTAATGACAAATTCATATCGTAAAAGTCTGCTTGCAAAGCCTGCGCCAAAATTGCGACTGATTTACCAAAGAATCCACAGTGAAATGTATTGCATACATATAATAATAATGCTCAACTGAGACATTCACATGGTTGAAAATAAATAAAAAAAACACATTCCTAGCATTAGGAAGGTAATTGTATTTTTAGTCCAGTGATCCTGTATTGCTTTAGCCTGGATGTCAGCCGGATTTAGCCCCGCCCACAACATTTGAGTTTGGGAAATTCAGTCTGGACTTGATCCATTGTGGAGCAACTATGCCTGAACAGGAGTTGTTCGGGTCAATGAAATTGTCGGGGCGGGCTTTATACGATGATGGACAGATGATAAACAGTAACGTAAGCATCCACGTTACCAAAGAGCGCTTGGGTTGAATTCGTTCTAATCCTAAACTGAGAACTTGTTCGTATATGCATTCACCTTTACTATTTCTCTCAAAAATAATGATCGTATTGGTAAGTAGCCTACTCCATGTATCCTTAAATTCTTTTACTTCTTCTACTTCTTCCAGTGTGCGTGCAGTTCTGTTGACAACTATGCGTCGCTCTGTTGCTCTGATTGGTTGTAGGTCTATCCAATTGAGGTCTTGGTTGAAACACGCCCCATAATCACAGCCCAATGGAGCAGTATCAGACTCATATTCTGACTAGAATTGAGTATGACAACGTCTATTGCTCTTTTCTACTCGTCATCTCACTAACACGCCATGGGTGGGGCCAAAGTTGCAATGAGGAAGTAGGCATTGATTTTCTTCTGCAGAAGTGGCTTATCACCTATCTATAATGTCATAAATAGACACATTCCAGGTTCGTTGGGCCTCGGCATCAATATAAGCTGTTTTTGAACTAACAAGCAAGTTTTCATTTCTGAAACTTACAGGATATTCTTATAGTATGATGACCCTTTAATATGTCAAAAGCTCAAGGGACATTTAATTTCTCAGTTCATTAAAAATATAAAATATAGGCTATTAAAATAGAAAACAATTATTTTATTTGTAATAATAGCCTATTTTACAACAGTGTTTAACTGTGTTATTGATTAAATAAGTGTAGCCGTAAGCATAAGAGAATACTTTCAAAAACATTTAAAAAAATTTACCAACCCCAAACTTCCTTATTAATTAACAGCCTAAATGTTAAAGCGGCTTGCCACATACAGTGTGGCGATCGCAGCAGATATGTAAAGCCGAGAGCACATTTCTTCCAATAAAGCCTTGACGACGAATCTCGGGTCTACTAGATGTCAACTACTAGACAGATATATCAGAGAACTAGCTGACCCCGGCATTGGTCGTTTTCGTGAGACATTTCCAGCGGCGGCGGAGCGCAAAGGAGGAGAGAGGCAGTAGCATCAGTAATCAGACTAGGACGCGCTCCTCAGCTCCCTCCCAACCGCACAGCTGAGGCGGATTCAACTGCAGCACTGGGGGAACGTATCGCTGGATGTGGGTGAAGACTGTGTGAATGCGCGTGTAGGCTCATACGCTGGGATAGCGAGATCTGGTCATCCTAACCCTATGCGCCTTAAGAACACTTCCCAATCTGGCGGGTTCAGGACTGAGGCAGGTGTAGCGGCGAGGGCGCATCCATGAGCGTCTTCTCCCGGGACGGCATGTTTTTAGTTTAACCGGATTTGTTGAACAGACTGGGGAAGAGGAAAGGCGAGTTCGGAAGTTTTGATGCATATGATCACAACCACCATGATTTTTATGATCCTCGGTGCTTCAGTTGTCATGGTAAGACCTTTAGTTTGTCTGAGCACTTCATAATTGTGCATTTCTGTCATTTTCAAAGTGAAATCGGGGCTTAATGAGAGCGTGGACCGCTGAAAGTCCATTTCAAAATCTCATTAAGACAGCACAACCGTACTTGTGTCTATTACTGGCTGATGTGGAAATGTAATGTGTATTTTCCCCTGCAGTGGTCACAGTACCAGGTCATGTAGCGGTTGCTGTGTTCCAATACTGCTTGTCATGTCCCGGTTGACTCGAATGGTTCTTTGCAGGC
This sequence comes from Romanogobio albipinnatus, assembly GCA_023566225.1. Taxonomy (NCBI): domain Eukaryota; kingdom Metazoa; phylum Chordata; class Actinopteri; order Cypriniformes; family Gobionidae; genus Romanogobio; species Romanogobio albipinnatus. Next base: position 31,459,072 of record CM042248.1, on the reverse strand, counting down.
GATAGCGTGTTTAATGGACATGAACGCACTCCTGGACCGCTTTCACAACTACATCTTACCGCATTTACGAGGGGAGGACCGCGTCTGTCATTGCAACTGTGGAAGGTAAAAAAAAACCCCAAACGTTAAATGAATTGAATTCTAGCACGAGATCCAGAAATTGACAGGTTCAACATCTACTAACAGCTCATAGGCCTGAGCCATTCTCCAGCCCCCGAAACACAGTCTTCCCCATTTCATTTCATTTATCCAAATGGAGATTGTCACATTAAGGCCTCATATGTGTATTCGTGGGGTTGGTGTCATAATTTGGGCGTAATTCGAATGGTTTATCAATACTGAGCAGTTACTGTTGCTTTGCGTCGGTGTTTCAGTATGAGAATTCTCCTTGATTTTTCTGCTTGTATTTTTTTTTCTTTCTGCGTATCAAGGTGTGATTTTTCTCCAAGCACAGCCAGGGATGTTGTTCTTTTGGGTTCGTGTGTTGGCCACACAATTACGTTAGTAGCCTATTATTGAAATAAAAATGAGATCTTAATACAGAAGGACTCTGTTGAGTTAAGGCATATTGATAGTAAATGCAGTTTTGTGATGTTTAGTGTAAAACAATGTACATAAAATATATATAGTTTTAAACACAATAGTCTAGATAGTCTATGTTTTTTATGGACATATACGATACTAATACAACCCATGTATTTATTTATTTTCATACATTCTATTTTCTATTTTATAGACCCAAGGCTAATATACCCCATGTTTTTCATTGTCTATTTCTTTTTTTTCTTTTTTATATTGAATAGTACCAAAGCTTGCTTTTTGTTAGTTATCGTTTGCACAACAGTTTCTGTTCAAGCTACATCTGTTGATTACAAGTTGTTGATGTAAGAACATCTGAGGGTAGTAAATTAGGTCAGATCATAATTGTTCTCAATAGATGTGCATGTTTTATCACCTTACAGTTAGTGCAGATTTGTTAATCACCGGTTTAACTTAATGATTCCGTGTATACCTTCTCTTTCCAAACATAGAGAGCCTATTCTGTGTCACATATCAGGACCAAGAGCATTATAAATGGGTCATGGTCACTGAAAACCTGCTTACTGTCCTTGATATTTGCAGAAACAAGGCATAAATCTTGTGATTTTTTTCCATACATTTCCAAAAACGATTTAAACAGAGCTACCAAATTGTCATGATTTGTGTTGATCATGACAATAAATAGACATTCTCTAGTCTAATAGACATGCATCATTTCGTTAATCTGTTATACAGTCCTTTGACATCTGCATATCTGTATATTTCTGCCTACACTCTCAGGAAAAAAGGTACAAAAGGTACACTTTTGTTCCTTTTAGGTAATATGCACACTTTATGTACTAACATGTACCTTTAAGGAACCAATATGCACCATTTAGGTTTTTCTGAGAATGTATCAAAATCAAATGTGCAAAAATAAGCTGTCTAACTTCCTTCACATATCTGTATGGCTTGCCTTTTTAAAATGATGCCACTGTTATAGTTTTTTTCCTCTTAACTGTTTGAAATGAGAGTTCAAACTAATTACTGGACATTTTTAAACTCCCGTGTAACATAAAGCAAAAATAAATACATTTATTTGACTTTTGATGCATTAAGTTACATACAAACTTATACTTATTAATTAGTACCCAACTAGAAATCAGCTATCATGTACAGTCGTATTTATGTTACAAAACCAGATGAAGAGTTACCATATGCATAGTCTTTTTTAACCCTTATCGAAGACACTTGCTTATACTTCTGTTGAATTATAAAATGAAACGTTTTAGTATTTTCCCATAGATATCCTAAAACAGTACAACAACTACTGCATTATTTGTAACAGCTGTGTGCCAAACCATGTTTAATGCATGTATATGTTCCAAGAAAACAAACCCAGCCTGACTGAGCTCAGGTGGATCCAAGTAATATCAGGATAGAAAACACTGGGTTTTCCACCCTGCTGAGAGCGTTATTAAAGCAACCTTTTGTGTAATAATGTCCTCATTTATTGTTTTTCAACAATACTTGTATTACATTATGTTTAATGTCTGTTTGCCTGAATGTAAACCTCTAAACAGAGTTTTCCCCTCTCTGCCTTAGACATCATGTTCACTACGTAATTCCATATGATGGAGACCATTCGCTTGTGGATTCGTCTGAGAATTACTTTGTGAGTGACAGTGTGACCAAACAGGAGATGGACCTCATGCTGGGGCTGTTGCTGGGCTTCTGTATCAGTTGGCTGTTGTTGTGGCTGGATGGAGCTTTGCACTGTGCTGTGAGGGCCTGGAGAGCCAGTCGTTATTATGGTGAGTGGGAAGAACATTGTAACCAAGAGTGTATGGAGAGCATACATGTGGATAGATGTAAAGGCCAACGGATATGCTTGTAGGAACTATGCAGACCAGGATTTGGTTATTGCAAATTTGATTATAGCTTAAAGTAAGTGAGTGTTCATGCATTTCTTTTTATGCATCAAAATCAAGTTTTCTTCCTTTACGTGACGATTTATTTAATGTTATGAACAGAATTTTTTACAATAATGCTTTTTGTTTATTTGTTGCCCTCATATTTTGTTTAGCGTGATCATTTTGAGGTTGAACGTGGTTCAGTGTTATTTGCTCGGTAAATGCCATGTTTTATGTGCAAGTGTATTCAGTACTAACACTGTATCTCAGAAACTAAAGAATTGACGTGAAACACTTTACTGTGAAGAACAAGTGCCTTAAATGTTAGTGACAACATGAGCACAGCTTGTGCTCATGGAGCTAATAAAGTACATTAGCTGTGTCTCAAAGAGTTAAAATACTCAAATTAAATGAACGAGAATAAAAACTGTACATTTTAATCATATAAGTGTTTTTTTTTTTAATAATATACAGTACCAGATCAGCTGATCTCACTAAATGATTTGCAGTTGGTGTGTTAGAGTGACACTATATATGGATTTGTATGGAATTAAATCCTTATACATTTCTAAATCCGTTTTTAAAATGTGTCCCACTGTATTGGTTTTATGTTAATAAACATGTTTTTTTCCAAACACTCCCAAAATTCAATTTTCTGTCCCCAAACATTTACACACCTGCATTTTTTCATTTGCATCAGCTGTCAGTGCTCCCCTTCTGCCCTGTTATTATCACCCCCAGTAATGAATGTATTAAGATGAAGACTGTGGCTGCAGAAATTTCAGAACAGCAGGTTTTCACTCAATGTAACTGAATCTCAGGCAACACAGCAGTTGTTTATAACAGTTGTCTGTGGTCCTTTGAGAGTTACGAGGTGTGGGAGAATGGAAATAGTGCTTTAAAATGGAATGCTTTTAGTTTTAATATACTTTAATATACTTCACTGGATGAACTTATATATATATATATATATATATATATATAACTTATATTTCATAATTTCATTATACCTTTATTACAATTATTATATACTTATACAATCAATTCCTATCTGAGAGAATACAAAATATACACATACAATTCATATCAAATACACATAAAAAAAAAAAAAATCAATACACATTGAAATCAAATAATTTACAAAAATGTTCAAACTGTAAACTCTCATTAATAATTTCTCTCAGAGCCCTCTTATAACACCAAATCAATTCAAGAGACATAAGTTTCCCCATAGCCTTATAATACCGAAAGTCATTTAAAATTCTGGATTTCACTACGTTAAGAAACACAATTTGTAAATTGCTTCTTGAATTGTGTTCAATTCTTATTTTCCTAGTATCATAAATTGCCTTCTTTTCGCTTGACCAAATAGGAAATTCAGCAATCGGCAACAAAATCGACGTCTCAAGGTGTATTTAAAAACACAAATAAACATTTCCAATGAAAAAAGACAGAGAGAGAGAGATTATAAAGTGGTCACTCCTAACACTGGCTTGTTAAAGGCACAATATGTAAGATTTTGGGATTAAAAATTAAAATATCCAAAAACCACTAGAACAATGTTATATATTTTGTTGACTTGTGTACTTACATTATCCCAAATGTTTCCAAGAATGTTTAAATCCAGAAAAATAAGCAATTTTAACCAGGACACGGGCCGTGTCCATGCATCACCAATAAATGACATCATACCCGCGTTACCTTTATTTTGTAGAAATCATGGAAACACCAAAGACGCTTTAATATATTTTGTGTTTTATAAGACAGGTGAGCAACTGTTTGGATACATTCATCGACAGAAAAATAATCATTATTATATAGCTCAACACAGTTAGTCTTATTGTTTAAATCTTGTTTTTATGATTTACTGTGGGTACCATGTTTTACCATGCCTAATATCGATCTAGCTTACTGCAGTGTGCAACAAGTGTCTCATAGTAGCCGCCGAGCGACGCACTCAAATAATGTATCTAAAATGATAAAACAGCGCTGCAGACACATGACCGAAAAAGCGGAAGAGGTCGTCTGCAGCATAATAAAAGCTCTGCGAAATCCAGGCTACGCCTCATATTATGGTTATAATCAAATAAATTATAAATATGTGGACATAAAATGTGTAGGTTATTTGAATTTAAAATTATTGTATAATATCACCTGTATATTATCTTGAAGCTTCCACTTAGGCCACATCCCAATGAAGCCAGAACTTTCCCTATCCGATTTTTTTTCTCCCTTGTCTCAAGAAATATCTGCGTACATACGAAACCACTGAAACAAGACTCAAAACGATGTAGTTTACATGCCAGACCAGTATGTGGCGCCAGTATGTGCCACAGAAATGCACTAAAAACAGAGAAGAGTTGTGGCTTGAAGGGGTACAAGCAACGGTCGGAAGTGAGGCATAATCTCACGATAAAATAACAATAAATAAATTTGCTACTTACCAGATTGTGTTTTATTAATGCCTACCCCAACCCTAAACCTACCCTTACAATAATGCAAATACAGTAATTAAATGACACAATATTGATGTGCGCATGCCCAGTGCCGTAGCTGTATCCCTTCTAGTCTTTACTGTGCGGGACGTGGTGTGATGACATCACCGTTTCACGAAATATACGGATTGGCTGTACACACGAAAACGCAAGGGTGTCAGTTTCAGATGTATCCACTCTGGGACCCGGTTTCAAAAAATACCGGTTTCAGGCTCTTAAAACGCCGGATCCATCTGGACGAAACACTGATACGATACAACATTTTTACATATACAGCTCAACGCATCTCTGTGTGGATGGGGGCTAAAATTAGAACATATCAAACAATGGAATTCACCAATTGACCAATCAGTAGTCCAGAGCACTGTGTACAACATATTATTACAGTTCACCCAAAAATAACAAATCTGTTCATTTACTTACTCTCATGTCATTCCAAACCCATAAGAGTTTGGTTAATCTTCAAAACACAAATTATGTATCTGAGTTTATATGTGAACAAAAGCCTAAATTAAATCTGTATCTCTTTACAAGACTTGGATTAAACCGCTCTCTTCATATGGATTCATTTTATGACACCTTTACGACCTTTTTGGATCTTCTAAGTTTTGGTTACTATGACTTTCATTGAAGGGACAGAAACCTCTCAGGTTTTATTACAAATATCTTAATTTGTGTTTCAGAGGTTAACCAAAGTCTTATGGGTTTGGAGCGACATGAGGGTGAGTAAATGATGACCGAATTTTTATTTTTGGGTGAACTATCCTTTTAATTCAGCCCTGGAAGAAAATATATATTTTCACTGTAATTCAGTTTTTTTGAGTAGCACAAACACAAAATGGTATCTCCATAGGATATGACCTACTGAAAAAATACTGGGGATGCCCCTCTAGTAAAGCACACCACAGCTGTGAAATTGTGACGTTGATGGCAGGTCAGCCTCATTTAGCCTCACCAAGATAGGGAGTGAAGGTGAGGTTGATGGAAAGGAAGGTGGGAGAGAGATGCTGTCATGCCCCACCCCCACCAGCACACATACACACACACACACACACACACAAACACACGCAGAGACTTGCACCCTTGCACTGTGCGAGTGCTATAAATAGACAAAGAGCAGCTGGAAAGAGAAGGCAAGTTGGCGAGACGTGTAAGCGTGCAGTCATACTCTCACACACACACTCAACACATACAAGTGCACTGAAGCACATACCTTGAATTTTAGCTTTAATTTCCTATAGAATTGCTTTGACTATTTGTGGTTATTCTTTACCCCCCTACACTCTAAAAAATGCTGGGTTAAAAATAACCCAAATTGGGTTGAAAATGGACAACCCCAGCAATTGGGTTGTTTTAATCCAGCGGTTGGTTAAATGTTTGCTTAAAACAACCCAACCCAATTGTAGAGTGTATATAACATTTATTTAGACTATATATATATATATATATAAAACAATAATTATTTTTAAGTAATATATATGACATCTGGTTTATATTGTCATAATAAACGTTGTATATATTTTACTTTGTGTATATGTATATTTTAATAATAAATTATTTTAGAAAATATTTATCTTTTTATATATTTTAATTAAAATGCTATTAATGTAAATAAAAGTGCTTATTTACGAATAACATGCCTCTTTCTTTTGTTTAAACACAAGATCTGTGCCTATTACTGCATCCCTTTAATATCCAGCTCTTCACTGAACTCCTCTTCCTTTCTTTTGATATAAAATAAGGCTTAAAAAACCCTTATTCACCGTCTCCCTCTGTATACCCTTCACGACAGTCCTAGTGGATGGCATACCCGTGGAATGCTATTAATAACCCCCCGCTCCCCTATCGCCTCCCTTTCACACACACTGACACACTTCCAACAGGGCTAGTTGTGAGGGGCGGGGCTGTCTGAGGAATTCTCTGAGGTTTCGTTATATCTCTACCCCAGTCTCCACGTCTCTGGACCCACATGCTGTTTCCATTAACACGTTGTGTAGGCATGCTGGTTCATTGTAAGATGTACATTTTCTTTTTCCTTTTCTTAACCATCTCATTAGCTAGTCAGTAAGAATGTATAGAACGCCACCGTTTGACTGATGTTAACACGTTTTTCTCTGTGCCACTCACAGATACCCCTTCCTGGTCGTGGTTGCCACAGTTCTGCAACCTTCGGGACCTCCGTAGACGCGCACAGCTTCGGCAACTGGAGGATTCCAGCGGAAACATGGTGCACATCAAGCAGAAGCTCTATCACAATGGTCATCCCAGCCCCCGCCACCTCTGACTTTAACAGCAGTTTCCCTAAAACTGCTCCATTACCAGCTGCTGCCTCAGAGACCCACTTTAATTGTTCCACTACATCTTTTAGACCTTCAAAAACCACTCAAGTATTTGCCAAAAGAAGAAAGAAGATTATCATTGCCAATATGCTGATCTGTGTCCACGTTTGCCACATTTGGCGAATGGTTTAGAAAGGTTTTTTTCTGTACAGGCATTTTATTTTCAATTGCTGATTCTAGGCATGCACTTTTAGAATGGGGAGGATGCAAGAAATGGTTTTATGAGACACTGGGAGTCAATTCATGTTTTTTCCTTGCTTTTCCCCCCACCTTTTTTAGCTTTTTCATCAGGATACAACATTTTGGGAGGGGGGTGATAAGAGGGTGGGTGGGTGGGAGGGCAGAGGTCATGGTTTTGTGATGGTATAGTTAGATATTAATGATCATGTAAATAGTTATACATATTGTTTTATGGGATTTAAATGAAGACGGGCATAGGAGGTAACTGTATAAAAAGAGAAAAAACATAAAGAGGAAAGAATTTTGAATGCAGATGTGATATGTGAACTTTTCGGATGGATGAAAAAGAGATCACTCTAAAAAAGGATTGATTAGCTTTGTTACTACGTGAATTAAATGAACGTATTAATTTTATCTGTAAATAAAGGAGAGTGCAGGAAGGTTGAAATGAGCGGTCAGGGCTCTTTTTGCTGTTTTGAAAGTCATCCATCATATGTGAGAGAGCCCCTAGCACTTGCCTTGTCTTCCCTACACTGTGTCCAATAGCCCTTCCAGGTCTATGTTTAAACTACTCCATACTCAAACAAGAACAACCAGCCTGCTAGCACAGAGAGCCCTGACCCAATTTTCTCTTCCTCTTTATGTCCAGACATTGCTGTTGTGAAGATAAAATGTCTGTTTTATTAAAAGTGCCATTGAAGCACAACAGTGACCCCTAGTTTTGGGATGTGTCATTTCTCAACGACTGAAGGTGTACATGGGACAATTACAACACCCACACTGAGGGTACACGTAGTTACTATGATCTTTTCCATTGCTAATATAAAAACTAAATATATTGAACATTTATGATATGTATTTATATTCATAAAATAGTAGAATATCAAACTAAACATGGCAACCAAAACCTGTGGTAACATGAATGAAACTCAAGAAAACTGCTGAGTGTAATCTAATGATATATTGGTGGGAAAAATTGATGATGACGAAGTAATAGATACACTTTTAAGAACAACTGATATAAATTTTGGTTAAAAACCAAACACCATATAATCAAGAATAAACACAATCTTCTGAATATGCAGCAACCTAGAAAGAAAACAAATATATATACACTACTAGTCAAAGGTTTGGAATAAGGACGATTTTTTAAATTGAACCATGCAACTATTCAAAAGTTTGGGGTAAGAAAGAAATACATCATTAAGGATGCATTCGATTGAACAAAAGTGACAATAAAGATATTTACAATACTACCCAAAATAATATTTTAAATACCACGAAAATATTCAGCAGGAATAAATTGCATTTTAAATTGTAATAATATTATTTAAAAAATAATTGTAAACAATCATAATCATTCCAAACTTTTGACTGGTAGTGTGTGTGCGTGCGTGTGCGTGCTTGACATTCATTCACACTGACTGACATTAAACTACGTAAATGTGCTCCATTATGTGTGGGAAATGAAATGTTTGAATTGTTTAACTTGATTGAGGACAATATTTAAATGACAGATTTAAATGAAATCCACTGTCTCATGAGAAAGGGATTTGTTAAAAGCTCTTCTGGCAGAAGTGGGACTTACTTGACAGATAAACGTAGGATACTTCACTTGAGGCCTGAATATGATTGCTTTTGATCCAGGAGTCACTGCAGATCTCTGGGTGCAAATGAAACAAGGTCGATGAACACCATCCCAGTTTTACCTCGAAGGGATGTTCAAATGCTTCTTCAACTGTAATTATTGATGTCTCTCATACAAACAAGGAAAATCCCATGCACTCAAGATCCGAACTACATAAACATAGATATAAATACAGGTAAGCAGGTTTTCTGCTGCTATACGCATTTATCTTAAAATGCTGTCAAAAGCGTTTAAAATGCTCTCCACTCTGTTTTCCTTCCTAAAGTGATGAGTATCTGCAGAATATATACCGTTGCATTTGGCATTTAGTATTTCGTTGTGGATCAGCTAAATGTTATACAGCAAAAACCTGAATAATTTATTATTCCAATGTTTTCATTAGACAAGACATTCAATAACAAAATACTAAGTAAAATGAACAACATTACAGGGTTCAGTATACAATTAGCGCTTAATCAGATATGAGTATTTGTTTTATGATTTAATATACTGTGATTTAGGTACAGTATATGAGTATTCTCTAAACTAAAAAGTGTTCACCCAAAAATGAACAACCTGTCATCATTTACTTTTGTCATTCCAAACCTTTTATGAAAATCAGTGGATGTCCAAAACAACACTGGAGCCACTGACTTTCATTATATGGGAAAACAACAACAAAACAAAACAAGGCACACAAGGCAAAAATAAGAAAATATCTAAATATCTTGGTATGAACAAAAATATATGATTGGGTTTTAATTTCTGAATCATGAAGAATAACGTTGTCAGACATTTCATAATATGCAGCATTATGAAGGGTATGGTAAATTCCTGCTATAGTTCTCTATTTAGTTTTCATTTGGTTTAGGGCTGTTTACAGTACAGAGAGGTCAGGTTTTTACTGTGCGAAGCCTGACCTTTCGATGCTGTGTGGAGGAGTTGCTCCTTATATCATCTTATGAGGTACAGATTTGTGGTGACCCTCGCAACTGCTTATGTTTTTTATATGGATTTTCATTACTCTATCAGCAACTTTTAGAGTTTTTTTCATGGGGGATCGCACAATGAAATGTGTTAAAGGGGACCTATATTGTGAAAATTTCACTTTTTGTGTGTCCATAGTGTGTGTAAACAACCAGCATATAATGATAAAAATCCACCAGGTACTTTTTTTATAATATCAATCATTATCAATCTCTTATAACGTGTGTATTTCCCCCTACTATAAGAGTAGGGAAACCCCGTCCATGACTGTTGATGATCTGCTCTTTTAGCATAGACACACCCCTGAGTAAGAAGCACAAAGACGCCATTTCTGTTTACTCGCTGTATATCAGCTAGAGATGTCTGCGGCAAAAAAAAAAACATTACAAATGTTCTGTTATTGGATGTACCAACGAACATAAGAGTCTCCATAGACTCCCGGCATCCGAGCCACTGAGGACACCATGGTTGAATTTCATTTTTGAAGGAAATGTGCCGAAGAATGAATTTTATATATTTGCGCTAATCATTTTGCGCATGACTGCTTCACCAGTGAAGGTCAGTAAAACGCTGGATTTGTGAAAACGTTTCTGAAGGATGGGTCAATACCATAGGCATAAACTGTAAAAAAGCATGGACGTAGTGTCCGTGACATCACCCATAGGATTCTGAAGAGCAGTTTTGAGGTGTAAAGTAGGGATGAGCTGGCCGTTGCCATCTTGGCTGCGCGTCACTCCCGGATAATAGAAAATGGGCAAAGAGGCGGGACGTGGGTGGAGCTGAGGTGACGCGATGACTAAGGCCCCGATCAGACAGAACGCGTTTTTGCAGCGAGAGGAGCCTTTTTTTAATATATTTCTGATGGCAGAGAGCGTTATGTGTGCTGCTTATGCGCCCCGGGCGCCTCGCGTTTAAACCGCCTGCTGCGCCTCGTGTTTTAGAAGGAGCGCCTGAAGTTGAAAAAAATCTACTCTGAGCGGAAAAGTGCCCGTTTTTTTTTCTATTGTCCAATTGAATGAATGGAGAGGTGGGCCTTCTGTTGTGGTGACCGTTACCTTGATGAGATTGACAGGACAGCTGATTCGGTGGTTTCCTAGCAACATAAAAAAACGCAGCGCCCTGCTATTTTCTAAATTGAAAAACGTCGACCAATAAAAGGCAGTGCAGTGCGCCTCACGTTTTTTCAGATTCGAAAAGGTTCGTTTTTGTCTGATCAGGGCCTCACAGACAGCAGATAAATAGGTATCCACCTGTCACTCAAAGTGGCCACGCCCTTAATTATGCAGAACTTTAAGGCGTTATATAATGTAAATGAATGAATTATAAAAAAATTCACCCCCCTCACAGTTGTCACGAAGGGCAAAATTAGCCGTATAGACCAAAACCACAATTTGTACCAGGCTGTAAACATGTTTATTTCTGCTGTAAAGTTGGGAATTTTAACATGGGGCTCATAGAGATTCTGCTCCCTTCTGGAGCCTGTCTCTAGCGGCCAGTCGATGAATTACAGTTAAAGTCACTTCTGTATTGGCTTCAAGAGAAATTGCGGGAGTTTGCCGCTTGGTCAATACCAATGCTTTGTGCTCTAACTTCATATCCAGAACAAGTAAGGATGGCACCTCATATTTTTTGGTGAAAGTTTGCAAATTTCTTTCTGAATGAGCTTTCTAGAATGCTGTATGGCTAATATGGCTAAAGTTACCATAGTCTCAAAGTATTCACAGAGACTAGAGCTATGTCATTAGTTTTATCCTGAAAATGCTTACCATCGGCGTAATTCATTAACATACATTTATTATGCATATAGTCAGGAGATGGATTTTTAAAGTTCCCACACAAGCACCTATACGGCAATGTATAGATTAACATGACAGTATATGCTAGAATCAAATTAAATCCACAACAATTAATGTTACATAAATGCATCCACTAACCATTCAGAAACATCCAGGTGCAGTCTAAAAGTTGCAACTTCTTCCCGAGTCTCTCCATCTGTGTCTGACTTTGGTTCAAACATGCAAGGCTATACTCCACAACTGGTTATTTCTAGGGGTGTAACGATAATCAAACCGAACCAAAAAACTGCGATACCCCACCCACGGTTCGAACCGCGATACTCTCATATCGAACCTATGTTTCCAACTGAACGCACCCCGCCCCCTGCTGCCCCAGCCCAGCTCTCACTTCACCTTATGCTACAAAATAATTTTTTTCTTACTTGACATTTGATTAAATAGTAATTAGTACACTTTTAACAACTAATAAGAGCTGTATTTATTATTATAAATATTATTACAATAATATTATTTACTAAATATACACTAACTTTTGTCTTCCAAGTGCATGTCACGTGACTTGGGTGATCGCTTAAGTTGCATGGTGGAAGAACAAAGCCAGTTTCCCCATTTAGGCAGGTTGGCTAAATGCTACCTTGAAGTCCCAGCAACATCGTCATTTTCGTAGCTTATTACGAAAAAAAAACTCTCTCACCCGAGTCATCTCAGAAAACAGCTTTCCTGTCCTGTCAACCGCACTCGTAGCACACACTATATTACGCTGTGCAAGAGAAACTATGATGTGTAGGGTTAGACTGGGTAAACCCAGCCTGATCTGCCGTTGATTTTATTTCGCCCTGCAACTCAGTCTGGAGAAAATACAGAGCACACTCCCCAGACCAATGTTCAATCTTAAATTGCGCTTGGTCTGGTGATAGCCAGACAAGTGTATGGTATTTTGAGCTGGAACTTCACAGACACATTCTGGGGACACCTGAGATTTATATTACATCTTATGTAAAGGTAGCCTAGAAATCTAGACGCACCCTAGTGGCAGAAAATTTATTTTGCCGCTAGTGTAGTCTAGCAACTCTCAGTAGACCTGAGAGCTGGAAAAATCAAACTCGGGTCAGGCCAATCACAGCGTGTGTAGAGTCGGTGGGCGGGCTTAACATATGGCGGCACGTCACGGCAGAGTTGCGGAGGTTCTGCGTGCTACTCGTAAACAAAGAAGCTGACGAACAGCGGTCTTTTGAATCGGCTTTGGCTGGAAGACTTGGAGTTAAGCTTTTCTTTGAGAAAAGAACAAAGAAGAAGTCATTCTTAAGAAAAGAAGATGTGTACGAAGTTTTGCCTACCGGATACGGCGAAAGTCTATCAACTAACGTTAGCTCGGCTTCATCTTCTTCTTTGCTCTGGTTGGTTGTGGTGCTCATGGCGCTATCCAATTGCATGCAGAGGGAATTTGAAAGACAACCGTTTATTCGAGGATCTCCTTTGAGGAAGCAGTGGCTGAGGACTCGTCCATCACCCGGGCTGAAGTCATCGAGGTAGTTAAAAAGCTCCTCGGTGGCAAGGCACCAAGGGTGGATGAGATCCGCCCTGACTACCTCAAGTCTCTGGATGTTGTGGGGCTGTCTTGGCTGACACGCCTCTACAACATCGCATGGCGGTTGGGGACAGTACCTCTGGACTGGCAGACCGGGGTGGTGGTCCCTCTTTTCAAGAAGGGGGACCGGAGAGTGTGTTCCAACTATAGGGGAATCACACTTCTCAGCCTCCCCGGGAAAGTCTATGCCAGGGTACTGGAGAGGAGAATTCGGCCGATAGTGGAACCTCAGATTCAGGAGGAACAGTGTGGTTTTCGTCCCGGTCGTGGAACACTGGACCAGCTCTATACCCTTTCCAGGGTGCTGGAGGGTTCATGGGAGTTTGCCCAACCAGTCCAAATGTGTTTTGTGGATTTGGAGAAGGCATTCGACTGTGTTCCTTGTGGCATCCTGTGGAGGGTGCTCTGGGAGTATGGGGTTGGCGGCCCCCTGCTTAGGGCTGTTTGGTCCCTGTACGACCGGAGCAAGAGCTTGGTTCGCATTGCCGGCAGTAAGTCAGACCTGTTCCCGGTGCATCTTGGAATCCGGCAGGGCTGCCCTTTGTCACCGGTTCTGTACATCATTTTTATGGACAGAATTTCTAGGCGCAGCCAAGGGCCGGAGAGTGTCCGGTTTGGGGACCATACAATTTCGTCTCTGCTTTTTGCGGATGATGTTGTCATGTTGGCCTCCTCAGACCAGGACCTTCAGCGTGCACTGGGGCGGTTTGCAGCCGAGTGTGAAGCGGCTGGGATGAGAATCAGCACCTTCAAGTCCGAGGCCATGGTTCTCAATCAGAAAAGGGTGGATTGCCCACTTCAGGTTGGTGGAGAGTTCCTGCCTCACGTGGAGGAGTTCAGGTATCTTGGGGTCTTGTTCACGAGTGAGGGAAGGATGGAACGGGAGATTGGCAGACGGATCGGTGCAGCTTCTGCAGTAATGCAGTCGATGTACCTGTCGTGGTAAAGAAGGAGCTGAGCTGTAAGGCAAAGCTCTCGATTTACCGGTCAATCTACGTTCCTACTCTCACCTATGGTCATGAGCTGTGGGTCATGACCGAAAGGACAAGATCCCGGATACAGGTGGCCGAAATGAGCTTTCTCTGTAGGGTGGCTGGGTGATCCCTTAGAGATAGGGTGAGAAGCTCTGTCACTTGGGAGGAGCTCAGAGTAGAGCCGTTGCTCCTCCACATCGAGAGGAGCCAGCTGAGGTGGCTCGGGCATCTTCCCAGGGAGAAGACCTAGGACACACTGGAGGGACTATGTCTCCCGGCTGGCCTGGAAACGCCCCGAAGAGCTGGAGGAAGTGGCTAGGGAGAGGGAAGTCTGTGCGTTTATGCTTAGACTGTTGCCCCCGCGACCCGGCCCCGGATAAGCGGAAGATGATGGATGGATGGATGGACCGTTTATCCCGCCCCCCCGCCCCGTCAATGATGAGTTTCCAGACCCAACATCTTGATGACCAGACCCAACATCTTGACCAACATCTTGATGTGGGTCTGGCTTGTCAGGCTAGGGAGAGGGAAGTCTGTGCGTCTATGCTTAGACTGTTGCCCCCGCGACCCGGCCCCGGATAAGCGGAAGATGATGGATGGATGGATGGATGGACCGTTTATCCCACCCCCCCGCCCCGTCAATGATGAGTTTCCAGACCCAACATCTTGATGACCAGACCCAACATCTTGACCAACATCTTGATGTGGGTCTGGCTTGTCAGGCTAGTGAAAAGGGGCATAATATGAAAAATATTCTTTATAAAAAATATACTAAAAATATTAAAAACTATACTTAAAAATAAAAATATAGGCTACTTTATTGTATTATACACTATTATTAATATATTATATATATATATATATATATATATTTTTTTTTACCATAGAAGAACCATTATGGGTTCCCTTGTCATTTTTTAATTAGTCAAAATTGAGATATATTAAAAAAAACAGTGTATAGTTGTCATTTTCCTTCTGCAAGTATTTTTCTAGATATTATCCATGTTTTATATCTTAAAGGAGAACTCCGGTGAATTTTTAAGTTAATCTTGATCGTTATACCTTTGTGAGTACTGTCTATAGAAATAAAAACGAACTGGATTGGTGCTTGCAACACGGAGCTGTTACAGTTAATGACCAGAGCTCCCACTCAGCTAACACGGCAGCTATGGGGGCATATACATAAAGAGTGTCTTTGTGCCTCTTAACAGACACAAAATGCAATTAAAATGTCTGTCCAACATGTCCATACGTTTAGCAACTTAGCCAATGTTTAAACTCAAGGAAATAGTGTTTTAGACGGCAAGCTGTAGTCTCGCTGAAGTCCCGTGGGAACTCAGTTGTAGCTGGTTAAATGTAAATAGTCCAGGGGGGAGGAGCGTTTCGAACCATTTCTTCTTCACTTGTGAGCCGATCATCACTCTTCACACACACCTGGTAAAGACAATCTCCTGAACTCCAAACTCAAGGAATTTTTTTTTTATTGCCAAGTACATTTTTACACATACACGGAATTTGTTTTGGTGTTGTGCGAGTCACACCGAGTCGCCATTCTGCGGCGCCTTCTTATACCAGCGGAGATGGAGGCGGCGATCTTTACCAACACAGCTGTGGCTTCTGCGTGATGAAACTGCAAAGTACACTTATACTGAAGAATAGTGTTGGGGTAACAGTTTTGGACCCAGGACCAGTAGTGAGAAATGAAGACCAAGAGTCAGGAGTTAGATTAATTAAAGAAAAATTTACTGAAGAATAGTTTGCAGTTTCATCAGCAGAAGCCAGCTTCAAGTCTCTCAAGGAGTTCGTAGGCTGCGCTCCCTCTAACAGTCTCCCCACCTCCGCCTAACGTACATACAATTTCTGAACAATTATACTGTTTTCAAGGTCTAGACACGTCATTACTGCCATGTGGAATGATTCTGATTGGTTCTAACAATATGCAACGTAAGCAACTTTCCACACGTAAACAGATAGGAGCACATATCACTAAAAGTGCGTAGACTAGTTGTCGCCCAGGCCAAGATTTAGATCGTCATGACCTCGGAGGTCGCAGAATGGCGTCTCCACGTCTCGTATCATCTGCAGAAAAGTCCATCTCCAATGCTGAACCTGCACAGATCATGCAACGCACATACACACCAAGCTCCAGAGAATAACAGCTTTTCCCAAGGTTTGAGAACATCTTAACTAACTATCAACAAAGTCCTTCTCCACAACAACTGATATGCCATCTAGTACAGAAGTGAATTTATTCTATTTAGTTAATAAAAGCACATAAAAAAAAGAGAGGTACATTTGTCTGTTGTCTGAGTCCACAAAAAGTCACATAGCCCCCGGGACATGTGTGACCCTAGGGTCACGGAAGGATGATATATAACTAAACACATGCTGAGAGAGCCTCTTGAAGTGAAGGGTGTTTGCACACTACAAGGACGGTTGCATGTCAGCTTGACACAGACATCAGAGCTGGCACCTAAAAAAATGTGGATTCAAAAGCACACAGCAAATAATACTAAAATCTCCAAATATAGAGAGGTTATAGATTAACTGATTTATCCAATGTAGAAAATAGTTATACCTTGATTATCATTGATTCTTATTTTAATATTGAACATAAAATCATTCTTGAAGGATATGTGTCTGATGAAGAGACAAGTGATGTTTGGCTTGACCCTTGACCCTTCAATAGTTTGCAGTTTCATCAGCAGAAGCCAGCTTCAAGTTTCTCAAGGAGTTCGTAGGCTGCACTCCTTCTAACAGTCTCCCCGCCTCTGCCTGAATGTCTGAATGGGAAAGAAAGGTGATTTAAGCAATTTTTAGCATGGCATGGTTGTTGGTGCCAGACGGGCCGGTCTGAGTATTTCACAATCTGCTCAGTTACTGGTATTTTCACGCACAACCATTTCTAGGGTTTACAAAGAATGGTGTGAAAAGGGAAAAACATCCAGTATGCGGCAGTCCTGTGGGTGAAAATGCCTTGTTGATGCTAGAGGTCAGAGGAGAATGGGCCGACTGATTCAAGCTGATAGAAGAGCAACTTTGACTGAAATAACCACTCGTTACAACCGAGGTATGCAGCAAAGCATTTGTGAAGCCACAACACGCACAACCTTGAGGCGGATGGGCTACAACAGCAGAAGACCCCACCGGTACCACTCATCTCCACTACAAATAGGAAAAAGAGGCTACAATTTGCACAAGCTCACCAAAACTGGACAGTTGAAGACTGGAAAAATGTTGCCTGGTCTGATGAGTCTCGATTTCTGTTGAGACATTCAGATGGTAGAGTCAGAATTTGGCGTAAACAGAATGAGAACATGGATCCATCATGCCTTGTTACCACTGTGCAGGCTGGTGGTGGTGGTGTAATGGTGTGGGGGATGTTTTCTTGGCACACTTTAGGCCCCTTAGTGCCAATTGGGCATCGTTTAAATGCCACGGCCTACCTGAGCATTGTTTCTGACCATGTCCATCCTTTTATGACCACCATGTACCCATCCTCTGATGGCTACTTCCAGCAGGATAATGCACCATGTCACAACGCTCGAATCATTTCAAATTGGTTTCTTGAACATGACAATGAGTTGACTGTACTAAAATGGCCCCAACCTCAACTCAATAGAGCATCTTTGGGATGTGGTGGAACGGGAGCTTCGTGCCCTGGATGTGCTCCATCAACTGCAAGATGCTATCCTATCAATATGGGCCAACATTTCTAAAGAATGCTTTCAGCACCTTGTTGAATCAATGCCACGTAGAATTAAGGCAGTACTGAAGGCGAAAGGGGGTCAAACACAGTATTAGTATGGTGTTCCTCCTAATAATACTTTAGGTGAGTGTATATATATATATATATATATATATATATATATATATATATATATATATATATATATATATATATATATATATATATATATATATATATATATATATATATATATATATATATATATATATATATATATATATATATATACATACACATAATCATGAAGGTCTCTAGAATCATCCAAACAAAACAACAGTCAAGCGGCAACTAGTTGCCGGTGGGCAAATAACGGGGAAATGGTTCATGTGTTAACAGGT